>SSNP01000121.1:730092-1127741 GCA_006937955.1 Pachypanchax playfairii | reverse complement strand
ATCCATCCATCCATCCATCCATCCATCCATCCATCCATCCATCCATCCATTCATCCATCTTCAGGTTGCAGGTTGCATCTTCAGGTTGGGCAACTGGATTAAAAATGAAATTGCTAATCGGTTGATATTTCTGTAAAGTGCTTTGAAATGACTTTGTTATGAACTGGCGCTTTATAAATAAATAAACTTGAAACTGGATTAGAAGGGAAACCCAACATCCCCCCATTACTATTACTATTCCCTCATCTCGTTGTCTGAGCCTGGCAATGAGGAAGCTCATTTCAGCCACTTGTATCACGGGATCTTGTTATATTGGTTACAATCCAGATCTTGTGACCATAGGTGAGGTTTGGAATCTAGACAGACCAGTAAATCTAGAACTTTCTGTTTTGGTTCAGTTCTTTCTGCATCACAACACAACAACGCAATGCACTCAGTGCTGCAGACAAAACCCCAATTAGTCTCTCTATCTCCTGCTACATCCTGCTATCAATCAAGACACCAGGAAACCTCTGTCTGAGGCAAAGAGTCACTCCCAACCTAAAGAGAGCGCTCTCATCCCGACCCCTGCACACTCAGGTGGGAGCCAGTGCATGTTTCATATGTTTTATAGTTGCTGCAAAGAAATAAATAAAAGTGTAGAAGTTAAACAAATCATGAAGTAAAGGTTTTAGGTTTTAATCCAGTTTCACTTAAATGGAAATTTCTGTTCCCTTTTTTTGTTTCTTTTCTTTTACATTCTCATCAACAATTTGGCAAATCAAATTTTAGTTCTTGTGTCTTCTTGAAATATGCTCTATCATAAAAAATCTACCAAAATTACCACATTTTAAAACAAAATTATCGGTCTGCCTCAATTAAAAGCTAAATATTTTTGTTAATGTTGTCCCACCCAGGTTGTTGCGGCTCAGAGGGAAGACTAGTCACCTTCCAATCTGAAAGTTGGCAGTTCGATCCCAGCTTCCATCTTCCACATGTCGAAGTGTCCTTGGGCAAAACACTGAACCCTGTGGAGCTCCCCGATTTGCATATCAGTGTGTGTCAATATAGCTTGTAGTGTAAAAGTGCTTTGAGTGATCTGTTATAATAATAATAATAATAATAATAATAATAATAAAGAGCAGTCATCTACCATTCCCAAGGTTGGTGGCTCAATCCTGGCTGCATGGTGGTGCAATTGGTAATACTATTACCCTGCTGCAACAAAACTGTCCAGAACCCTTCTGCATAGTGTTTGAATCTCCCTGTGCAGGTGTGAGTGATTTCCTTCAACAAACCAAAATATATATGAACGGTTTAATTGGTAACTAAAATTTGGCCCTGGGTGTGAGTTTGTGTATAAATGATTATTTGTCACTACATGATCCTTAAAGACCAGTAACCTGTTCAAGGTGTGACCCCACTTCCCGGCCAATGACTGCTGAAGATAAACATCATCTACCGACAACCCTGAGCAGGAAGCAGGAAGAGAAAATGGATTGAAATATAATGATATTTCTTGTTATTCTTATAGTTTTGTTTCTTTTCTGACATTTAAGCAGGTGTTAACAATTTGCTTGTTGACAATTTGCTAATTCACACTTAAATTATTCATTTAGACTTTTTTTGTAAATATTTTTCAGAATGTTTTTTGTATAAGTAATGATAATAATACATTTTTGGATTAAAAAAAAACTCTTCTTAAGATATGATTATTGACAGGCAACAGAGTTAAGAAAAGGTTCTCATCCATTTGGTTTATGGCGCCATCTAGTGGTTATTTTCTTCCCTAAAATACTTATTTTCTTTTTCTTTGCACATAAAACTAATTAAGCTTTAATAAAAATGTATCTTATTGGACTTTTCTTTCTTAAAATTACTGTTAAGTTAAACAAGATGTAGCATTGATATAAGTGGATGCTTCTCTCACAGCTACATTGTTGTTGAGGTTACTGGAGATCAGATTTTTTCATAAATGCATTTCACTTGACTGCAGCAAACTACAGACATCTCTCTACCACACCTTCTTACATCGCTGGCACCATATATTCAAGCACAGAAAACACCCCTTCTTCAGACCAGACCTCATTGCTTAGCAACGCCCTGCCAAGTGGCCCAGGGGGCAGTAACAAGGCACTCAGCTTCCGCAGTAATTATAGTCCATGTGAGTGTGTTTCTGGGCCAAACCAGGTGTGAGCTGTGTGTGTGTGTGTTTGTAGTTTCATTGTGCAAGCATGCTTAGACAGTGTTCTGGTGAACGTCATGGGACTGTAAAGTTCAAAAGGCCTGAGTTGGCAACATTAGCAAAATCAATGTTTCCATTCAGGCCTTTGATCAGGAGAAGATTTAAACTGATTGAGGTCAAGCAGATTAAAACTTATTTGGTAAAGCAATATTTTTAAAATACATTCATAGTTTAAGAATTAATTCCTATAATTACAATTTTCACAGATCAGGTCTGTTAAAGAGGCCATTTCATACAAATTTCAGAACTTTGTGGTTATTTCTTAAGTATTAACCAGTAATATGAAACATTTTATATCTAAAAAAAACGTCAGGAAACACTGATTAACAGACCTTTCAATCTGTCTGCATTAAAATTCGGGTGGTTCCGGCTCCTTCCGTCTGGCCTCGAGCAGCAGCTCGTTCATATTCATAATTCAAATTTGCTGAACTCTGATTGGCTAGCAAACTAGCCTATGAGAGCAAGGTATACTGTTTCCTGTCCCGCTTCGCATGGCAACGTCAGACGTCGTGTCTTCCTGTTTGCTACGTCTAATGGTACATTCACACCGGTCGCTTTGTCAGCGTCAAGCAACGTTCATAACGCCTCAAGTTTGACGCTTGAAAGTTGAAGCTTGTAACCATAGAACGTCTGCCCGTGAGAGCGCGTAGGCGTTGAAGCTCGTAACGCTTGACCGTTAAAAAGAGCGCGTAGGCGGGGCTTCCTTTGTTGTCAGATGTTCTGAGCTATGGCGGATCATATAGAGAGAGTGGGTTGGCTTTATTTACTCTGTTTGTGGAAACACCCCATTCTTCAGATGCGTTTTGAGTTTGAGGAGTTAAACCATTTGCTCCAGGAGCTACATATGGATGAGGTTCGCTTCCAGCGCTACTGCCGTCTGTCCCGCGCCCTGTTTGAAGACTTCCTGCTTCATTCAGGTACGTCACTACGATGAGACGCTCTGATTGGTTGACATGCCACTTCAAGAGCGTCAAAAGTTCAGCTAGATGAACTTCTGCGTTGCTCGCGTTTCAAGCGTCAACGCCTGAAAAGCTTGAAAAGTTGAGGCTGCTAACGCTCATAAAGCGACGCAGAGACTCTGACGCTGGTCTGACAGTCTCCACCATAGACTTTACGTGTAAACTTGACGCTTCTGACGTTGACGGTTGGGCTTGTGTGAACGCACCATTATGCTACAGCTTTTAGCCAGCAGCATGCTAGGAGTGGTTTCAACTGCAGGAGCTGCAGAATACTAACGAACAAAGGAGTTGTGATGAAACAGATACAGGCCATTCGAACTCCGGAGAACTCGGGTTTTATCTCCACCTGCGTAGTTTGAGAGATAAAAACTGAAAGAGAAGTTGTTGACCTGTTTTTACAACCACTATGAAGGTAAGAACACCTGTGGAGCTAAAATATTCAACAGAAACCTCAGAAAAACCATTTTTAATGGATGGGCCTTTTTAACAGAACAATTTTTAGCAAATCTTGCAGAAGTTATCAAGTTAAAGTATCGATAAACAAGGTTTAATATTGTTTGCGAGGGCTTCGTGCAGTTCTTATTTTTTATTTGAGCTTTAAGATCTTCAGATGCTTCAATCATTTCTCCTGTTTTTCTTTCATTTAAAATGCTTCTCTTGTTTGTCTCCGTCCTGCAGTTTTCTCTACTGACCATCATCTAATAATGTCTGCTTCTTGTTGAACTTGAGTCCTTTTCTGTAAAAGTGTCAAGTGCTGGAAAAACCTTTTACCCAACTCATGCATGACTATTTTGTTATATGTTGCTTGTTTGCTGTGAGGAATTGAAATTTGTAATTTCTCTTTGAAAGATTTAGAGTTTTTGTCAACGACCCCCCTTCTTTTTCAAGTGTTGTCTTCCTGTTTAGTCAAGCTTCTGTGCTGTTGCTGCTTCTGGAAGGAAATACATGTTATTTCATCTGCTGCTCACCCACTTCTAAAAGATTTATTTCTTCTTAAGTCAGAGAAACATTTTTCTGCCAAAATACAATAATGAGAAACAACATTTTGGTTTCATAATAAAGCTGAAAAAAAAACTAAATGTTCACATTTGTGTTGCACCACTACAAGACACACTGTTACTGTGTTAAATCAATTTTTGACAAACAAACCTGAAAATTAAAAAGTAAATAATGCGGTAACTTGTGAAGAATCTAAACTGTGTCATGTATGATGATATGGGGGGATGGGGTGCATGAATGCAAATAATTTTCAGTTATAAGAAAATGTAAAAATAGCACAGCAAAAAAAGAAATTTGGGTCTTGTTGAAATATTTTTTTTACTTTACTGATGCCTTGTGTGAAGAAATCTTGTCCTAATAGAAAGACTGTTTATTTCCTCTTAAATTATATCCCATTTGTAAGGAAGTGTCAGCACAGAGCTCGTTGAGCTGCAGAATTTAATGTGTGGGTTGCGTTCACTTGCCAGATCGTCTCTGTTAACGCCAAACAGCTCATTCTGGTTCTAACTTCTATTGGTGACCCACACGGAGACCTTTTCCTCATTCTGTCCACACTTAAGATCTGTACAGAGTCAATCTGGCAGACAATCTGGGACAGACTGCACGTGGTTTTATAGTCCAGCCATGACTGTCCTTCAACTTTAAAGCTCTTACACATAACCTGCTCACTGGAACTTGAACATGTGGAGGAACGTTATGTTCTGTAATGTGTCCAGATTCGGGTCAATGTGTAGAGTGGATGCCATACCGCACCAACAGGGTCACAGCTTTGGGTGGAGGCAGTCTGATATATTCAACAGCATCTTCCTCTTTGGAAAAGCAAAGTTCATGATGATTTCAGTGCAGGGAGATACTGATGGTAGTAATCGTAAACCTGCACAGTCTAGGACCAAACTCAAACCTGCAAGAGGATAACGCTCGCCCCGCAGAGTGAGTTTATCAGGGACAACCTCCAGAATCTGGCAGAGGAGATGGAATGGCACTTCCTGAGGTTCTGACTTCGACCCTATTGGACACTGCAGGATCAGCTCGTATGTGTAGTTTGTTTAAAAGTCACCAAACAGCATTTTTGGCTGATTTTTGATAGATGCTGGTTAAAGAATGGGGATGCAACACACAGCATGTGACCAAACTGGTGATCAGCATGAGGAGGTGTTGACTGTTTTTTGTTCTTCAACATGCTTCTAAGGCCCCAGTTTGCTAAACTGACATTTTGCCACGTTTTTCATGGGTGAAAATAAGATAATCAACCCACAGAAACATTTTATTCACAAATGTGGCACCATTTAAAGAGGCCCTTCCATTAAAAATAGTTTTTCTGAGGTTTCTGTTGAATATTTTAGCTCCACAGGTGTTCTTACTCTCTTCATAGTGGGTGTGAAAACAGATCAACAACTTCTCTTTAAGTTTTAATCTCTCAAACTACGCAGGTGGTGATAAAACCCGAGTTCTCCTGAGTCCAAACGCCCTGTATCTGTTTCATCACAACTCCTTTGTTCATTAGTATGCATCAGCTCCCGCTGTTGAAACCACGCCTAGCATGCTGCTGGCTAAAAGCTGTTAGCATAAGACGTAGTAAACCGGTAGACACAACGTCTGACGTTGCCATGCACAGCGGGGCAGGAAACAGTATACCTTGCTCTGATAGGCTAGTTTGTTAGCCAATCAGAGTCCAGTAAATTCAAACAATGAATATGAACGAGCTGCTGACAAAGCCTGACGGAAGGAGCCAGGAACCAGCTGAATTTTAACGCAGACAGATTGAAAGGTCTGTTAATTAGTGTTTCCTGACGTTTTTTAGATATAAAATGTTTCATATTACAGGTTAATACTTAAGAAATAACCACAAAGTCCTGAAATTTGTATGAAATGGACTTTATAACATCACTAAACAGTCAGTTATTTTCTATACCTGCTTATTCCTGCTTACACTAGTACTCATTATTATTATCATTATTCATAATCATCCAGCACAATTTGTGTTGTCGTCCAGAATGATTTTTGTGGTTGATCTAAAGGAACTAATAAAGAAAGATAATTTAACTACATGTTTAGGTCTGATTACAAAACCAATCATAAAAAACTTTTCTTTTCTGTTTCAGTTTATTTGTTGAACCAAAAGAAAATATCTAACAGTATATTAGGAGCATTCTGAATCAGAGTGATGCAGAAACATTAGTTCATTTATTTATTACTTTTAGACTTGATTACTGTAATTCATTATTATCAGGGTGTTCTAATAGTGCTGTTAAAGGCCTCCCGCTGATCCAAAATGCTGCTGCCAGAGTTCTGATGAGAGTTAGAAGGAGAGACCATATTTCTCCTGTTTTAGCATCACTTCATTGGCTCCCTGTAAGGTCTAGAATAAAGTTTAAGGTTTTACTTTTGACGTATAAGGCCTTGAACGACCAAGCTCCAGCTTATATTAAAGATCTTATTGTTCCATATGTTCCTAACAGAGCACTTCGCTCTCAGACTGCAGGTCTGCTTGTAGTTCCTAGAATTTCTAAAAGTAGAATGGGAGGAAGAGCTTTTAGTTATCAGGCTCCTCTCCTGTGGAACCAGCTTCCACTTTTTATCCGTGAGGCAGACACCTTGTGTAGTTTTAAGAATAGACTTAAAACTTTCCTTTTTGCACAATCCTATAGTCTGGGTTAGTTTAGATTATCAAGATCCATCCCTTTAGTTATGCTGCTATAGGTTTAGACCTGTGGAGGACATATTAACCAAATTTCTTCACTAGGCTGTTTTTACTCTTCATGTTTATATTTTTTATTATACGTAGCTGCCATTAACTTTATCTCTGTTTATCTTTCTATAGACATGACGACTGGCCCAAATCTGTAAGTGTTTGTCTGTGTCTCTTTCCTGTCAGCTCAGACCCCAGTCAGCCAAGGTAGAAGGCCTCATCCTGGTTCTGGTTCTGCTAGAGGTTTCTTCCTGTTAAAAGGGAGTCGTTCCTTTCCACTGTCGCCAATCATGCTGCTCAGGATGAGCGATTGTGTTGAATTGTTAATCGGATGGTTCCTTAGATAGTAAATGTTTTATTGCTAATAGGTTGATATTTCTGTAAGGTGCCTTGAAAAGACTGTTGTTATGAACTGGCGCTTTATAAATAAATATGAATTTGATATATACTTTACAAAATAAAATATTAAAATGATTAATGACCAAAATATGAGATTTCCTGTCGAAGCTGACAGAAGAACTGGCATCTTTAATGAAATGAAAATGAAATGAAAAATACTTTATTTATCCCAGAAGGGAAATTCAACAATTTTAATTTTAATTTAATTTAATTTTTTAATTTTAATTATCAAGTTTTATTACAGTAAAATAAGTTTCAAACTTGACTAAAAGTTCTTATCTTTGATAAAAGTTATCTAAAAACAAGTTCATCTAAGACCAAGAGAGTGAGAAGATGTCCTGATAAACTCTTTTATTTTTGTCATATAACCGAATGACAGTTCTGTTGCATTAATGGTTCCCTTTTGCCGCTTCTTGTTCTCCTTTTCAGACATGAAACTAACACACTCCTCCCTTTCCCGTTCGCCCAACCCCCCATAAAAAAAAAAGAAGTCACCGCCCTTCTCTTTCGCTCCGAGAACCGCAGAGCATCATGGGAGCTGTAGTTCCTGCAGCCCTAGCATGTTCGAGAAGGCGAGGCCTCGTCAAAATACAACTCCCATCTCGACCCTCGCACGCCGAGCCCCGTCGTCCAATCTGAATATGAGGGAGGAGCGCGTCCGCCCACAAAAGCCACAGCTATCTCCCCGAATCTTCCCTCTAAAAAATCAATAGTGCACGAATAAAAGGGAATAGACTTAAAATACAAACAGTGGTGGCGGCTTGTTTTCGGTGCGCGACGGACAGCGACGAGTCGTCCACGCGTCGTGTGTCGGGGGAGAAACGGCAGTGACAGGCAGGAGCAGCGAGGAGGGTGTTGTCCTGATGCTTAAATGGAAGTGGGTGGGCCTCTACGGTCACACACTGCCAACTTCTCTGTGGATATCGCTCTGACAAGCACAAATTAGCTCGTTTATGGACTGTCTGTCCGGCGAAAGGGACACGGGAAAGGGCAACGAGGAGTCCGACGGAGCGGGATCGTCTACTGCGCTCTCTCTTGTTTCCGTTATTAGGGGGCTGCTTGATTGTAAACGCGCTTGGCACCGCCCTTCCTGGCTGGTGGGTGGTTTCGTCAAACGGGCAGATCCGCTACGGCCCAGAGCCGAACATATAGGCCGTCCTCCGCCTCTGTACCCGGCCGGCCTTCTACCGTGAACTACACCCTCTCTCTCGGTATATTAATGCGTTATGAGTGGTAGGTACCCTCCCCCCTCTCCGTCTCCACCCCTCTCTCCTTCTCTCTATCCGTCTGACAGATAGGAGGCTCCATGCCCCCCTTTGATATTGATGAGGTTACTGGTTTCTCTTCTGTCTTTATTGATCACCTTTGTTATGTCAAACCAGCTTTATGCTGACATTTTATTGACAATCCACAGTATCTGCGTTCTGTTTGCTTGTCGTGGGACTTTCTAGAATCCAGAAATACTCTATAATAATATACTATGTTTTGAATTTGTACTTTCGTTTCACAGACTCGAAGAAGGAATCAGCTGGAACAGAAGGAGGGAAAGCATCTAAACGGGGAAAAAGTTCTGGATCGCAGGTAAATAAAAATCAAAAACAAACAAAACCACGAGAGTTGATAGTTCATTAGTTTTTGACTTGCCTGTAGGCCAGAAATGTACTCCCTCCCTCTCAACCAGCCAGCCAGACACCTCTGGGGGCGTTTCTCTGGTGAATTCCACTTCCTGCTTCTGTGCAGCTCTGCTGACAGCCAAACCAAAGCCTCATGAATAAGCTTATATGGCTGTCACACTCCAGCAGCTATACTTTTGAATTGTCTGATTGAATTTAGATCAAATTTGTGTGCATATTTTTAAAAAATAGCAGTTTTTGATATGTGGCTCTGCAGGACGCCGTTTATCTGAATGCACATCTTTTTTTTTTTTACATGACATGTTTCTGTTACATTATTTCAAAGGGTGGTTGTTGTTGTTCGAGGATTTTTTAAGTGTCAAGAGGTCTGTCGCATTCGAAATTCGCCTGCGACCTAGTTCTTTTACAAAGGAGCAGAGAGAAGGCGGCATTTTTTTTTTCCAGTGTTCTGAGAAAAGAGAAATGTGGTTCTCACACGCCCACCCACTCGCTTCCTGTAATACCGCCCACTTCCACTGACAGCTCTCTGTCTCGGAGCTCACAGTTTCTTTTTTCTCTACCATGTTTTCCCCACCCCTCAATCTTTAACTCCCCTTTTCCTCTGCCGTTTCTAATTGTTGATTGTGCAACTTTTTGTGAGAAAAACTATTTGCTCAGCTCGTCCGTTTGCCTTCGCTTCTTATGTTTATGCGCTGTTTTTTTATTTGTTTGTTTACGTGTGCGAGCTTTTGTTTATGCGACAGTTTGTCCCCTGTCATTTGTGTCTAACGGTTTCTTTCTTTGGTGCTCCTCTCCATCACTCCTCCTCCCTCATTCTGTCTCCTCCAGGATTCCTCTCAGCCCTCTCCATTGGCTCTTCTTGCAGCCACCTGCAGTAAGATCGGAGGGCAGGGGGGAACAGAAGGGGCCCAGGCCCAAGCAGGTGCCCAGCAGATCCAGGTCCAGGCTGGTCAAATCCAGCTCCAGGCAAGTCACCTTCAGGGTCAGATAGTTGTGGACGCAGCTGGGGGTCAAACTCTGGTGCCTCAGCAGCTGGAACTGGTCCCCGCTCAGTTCACGGGCAACAGCTGGCAGATCATCACAGCAGCTCCTACGATGGCCAAGGAGAACACCAGTCAGCCGGTTGCCGTGACGGTGGCCACCACGCTGGCCAATGACAGCTCTACTGGTGGGCGCAAGGTAAAGACATTTTGGGAAAATAAAAAAATCTAAATATTGTTGTTCTCTGTCCACCGACATCTTTCTGTTCTTTTACCGTTTTACAGGTGAAGGCAGCAGGCGGGACCAACAGTGTTCCCGCCAGTCAGCCGCAGCAGCAGTTCCAGATCATCCAGGTTCAGAACCTGCCCAACGCTGGAGGCGGCGTACAGTATCAGGTCATCCCTCACCTGCAAACTGCAGATGGACAACAGATCCATATCAGTTCCCAGCCAGCATCCATTGGGGCATTATCTGAGCAGGTTCAGCTTATCCAGACCCCAAATTCAGGCCAGACCCAGGCTATCCTCCAACCAGCCAACCAGCAGGCTATCCTACCAAGCACAGCCAATCAGACGGTCCCACTGCAGATCCGTCCTGCACAGTCTTTCCCCCTGCAGCTGCAGACACTGCAAGGCTCCCAGACTTCTGTTATGACCACAGTTCCCATAAACCTCGGTGGCATGACTCTGGCTCTGCCTGTGATCAATAACGTTGGAGGGGGTGGGGCTGTGCAGCTTATCCAATCAGCAGATGGTACATTCTCTGTTGCTAATGGAAGCCAGCTGGTGACAGCAGCTGTGTCTGGAGGGGCACCCGCTCCAGCTGCAGCTGGATCGACGCCGACAACAGCTGAAGGTGACAGCACACCTGACGGGGGTCAGGTGGTTTCTGCCGGAACAGAGGACGGATCAGGTGACTCCAAAGTGCAGAGCAGCGAGGCGGACTCTCTGAGCCAGAACCAGGCTAACGGGCTCCAGAACCAGTTGGACACACCGGGAGCCATCCAGCAGGTGATCGTGGGCCAGGTGGGGCACCAGCTGGTACAACAGATCCAACTCCAACCTCAAGCTCAGAATCAGGGTCAGACACAAGGCCAGCAGCACCCTCAGCATATTCAGACCCTCCAGCTCGCCCCAGGACAAACCCTGCAGCCAATTCAGGCCTTCCAGAACCCAGCACAGGTTCTTATTCGTGCTCCAACCCTATCGCCCTCAGGGCAGATCACCTGGCAGACGCTACAGCTTCCTGGGGGGGTCTCTCTGCAGGGTGGGCTGGGCACAGCTGTGCCGCAGCAGCTGACGTTGGCCCCGGTGACGGGCGGGACGGCTGTCGGGAGCGGAGGGTTGGTCTCCCTGAGTGGAGCTCCGTTGACGTTGAGTGCAGCCCAGATTAATCCAGGCTCGGGGGTGCAGACGGTCAGCATCGCAGGACTGGGCACAGCTGGTGTTCAGGTGCAGGGTGTTCCTCTCACCATCACAGGTTTACAGGGTGAGTTTTATGAACATAGATGCAAAGTGATCATCGATTACATGATCGTTTTATTACCAAACTAACTAACTAATAATGTTTTATGGTTGTACAGATTTTAACACGTTTTTAAGGCTTGTCATGCCATTTACCATCATGTCTCATCATACTCAGTCAAATCACCTTCACTGTATTCAAATGCTTTTTCATTAATCTTGTCTCTCTGCTGGGTTGTTGTCATTCAGAGTTATTATAAACAAATACACCCGTTTAATTCTAATCTTCTTTTTAATTGTCCTTAAGGTCAACCACAGGGTCAGGACGGGGTCAAAGTTCAGTCTTCTCCTGTGACAGTAACCGTTGGCAACGTGGCTTCAGGTTCATCATTAAGTCCAGACCAGCTGGGCTCCATTCAGAGTTCTTCAGACCAGGAGGGGCCGCCAAGCAAGAGGCTGAGACGCGTCGCCTGTTCTTGTCCAAACTGCAGGGACGGAGAAGGAAGGTAGGAATTAGAGGAAGATTAAAGCAGGAATTATCGATCAGATCAGTAAAATTGTTCCATTTTAAACCAGATTATACAAATAAGTAAAAGAAATATATTTTTCTCAATCAGCCCATTGTTTCTAATTAATATTAATAGCAAATATTTAAAAATTTAAACAAATTTACTTTTCATTTCTATCATACAAGAGAATTTATACAAAGATTATTAAAGCTTACGCCTAACTAATTCAAACATGTCATACAGGAACAGTGGAGACCCCACAAAGAAAAAGCAGCACATCTGCCACATGGAGGGCTGTGGGAAGGTTTATGGTAAGACCTCCCACCTGAGGGCCCACCTGCGCTGGCACACAGGCGAGAGGCCGTTTGTTTGTAACTGGATCTTCTGTGGCAAGAGGTTCACCCGGAGTGATGAGCTGCAGAGACACCGGAGAACACACACAGGTAGGAAAAACCCAAACACGAGTGTGGACTGATCATCAAGTAGCTCAGTTTGAATGAAAATGAGGGTTTGAGAACATTTAGTCAAAATGAATCTGGTTTTTACTTGCAACTGCTGAGTGGTTCAGCCGGGACCGTTCTGCATGTTCTTCCTGTGCATACGTGGGTTGTCTCCACAGACCCAAAACATACATGTAAAAGTGTCCCTAAACTGGCTCGAAGTGTGTCTCTGTGATTGACTGTCTGGACACAAATCTGTCGAGTGGTTCATGAGAAATGTTGCTCAGTCAAATCCGTCATCCTTCACTTCACCTGTCAATGATGTACCATTAAAAAAATAAATAAATAATACTATTGATCAGATTGTTTTAAAATTTTGATTTCGTCCTCTGTGTTTCAGGAGAAAAGCGCTTTGAGTGTCCTGAATGCTCCAAGCGCTTCATGCGCAGCGACCACCTCTCGAAGCACATCAAGACCCATCAGAACAAGAAGGGCAGCTCCGCCGTGGCGATCATCACCACTGACGACATGGAGGAACACACCCCCGAAGGCCTGACCGACTCCCCTCAGATCGTCTCCGTCGGAACCCTGACGCGGGACTCCGAACCTGCCACGCCCACTACCTCCAATCATCTGGAGGAAGGAGAAGAAGAGGAGTTTGAGTAAAGGAGTGGAAGGCCAACTTCCTGTTTTTATGGAGGTTTTTCCAAGGACTGTAAGGGTTTTCTTTTTTAATTTTTTTTTTCACAAATTTTAAAAAGTGTTCAGTTATGAAAAGGCACTCAAAGATCATGCAATGAAGATAAACTAAAAAAATAAAAATAGACATTACAATTTAAAGAAAAAAATATAACAAACATTTAGAATATGAAAAAAATAAAAATATTTGGCATTTCTAACAATAATTATGAAGATTTCATGTGCAGCGAGGAAAGGAGTGGAAGTCCATGAGCACAAGACGGGGAGACCTGATGAATCTAAAACTAACCAACACACCAGAGGCGTTTTCTAACAGAATCTAACTCTATGCACAAAGTTTGTGTTTCATACCTGTCAGACAGAGCTGAGGTCAATCATTGTACGGGGCCGCGACAGAGCCGGGGACAGTTTCAGGATGACCCGCGTGTGTGTAAATAAGCGTGAATGTGACTCGTGCGAATGAGCGCGTGCTTGTGTTCCTCACGCTGTCCCGTGGAGGATCTACCTAATGTTTTATTTATGGTTCGGGTTTAGTCCTCAGATCAGATTCGGGTGTGTTTGATTAAACTAGAGGATACATTTCAAAAAGAAAGGAAGAGTAAAAGCACATATTAAAGAAAAAAAAAAATATTTATAAGTAACGCATTCCTATTGAGGCGCAGCGGCCATTAGAATAATAATAATAAAAAAAAAACTTTCTGTAGAGAGAAAGAAAAAACAATCTAGCTTTCTACAACTTTGTGTAGTGAAAGCAATACTATGATGACAATCCTAGTGGAACCATGTTTACATGTCAGGGGAAGTTTTCTTTGTTAATGAAATTAGCCAGTTTGTTCCAGGATTCAGGAAGTTGTGCTGTCGTTTGAGCAAAACCTTCACAGTTACCACAGAGTGGCTTCAACATCAGAGCTGCACGACTTATTACTCTTTTTTTTTTTTTTATATCATCAATAACAGCTTTGTCAGATGGCAGCACAGGCACTGATGTGACCCGCTTGTGTTTTGGTGAGGACCCCTCTTCACCTCTTATAACATGACGGATATCAGGTGGAGGTGGGTGGAAAAGGAGGAGCCAAAGCACGAGCGGTGAAGGGAGTGGGCGGGGCAGTTCGGATATGTGGCTATAATAATATTTTCTGGTGGTGTTGCTCTGTGTTAGTTCAGTGCGTGCGTTTTTGTTAATTTAAATATAGATTTGTTTTATAGACATTTTTTTAAGCCCCCACAGTTGTGTTAATACACAGGACCCCGATGTGTGCGGCTAATTTATTATTTATCCTTAATTTGTAAGATTTGCCTTTTTGCTGGACGTGTAATTTGTGTGCGTTGATTCTGGTGTACAGCATGTTTCAGTTCTTTGCCGTAGTGCTGCTTCTTTAAATCTTCTTTACTCCCTCAACATTCGTTTAAACTTTTTTTTTTTTCTTCCTCTTTGCACCATAATGTTTTTTTTGGAAAACATAAATGAATAACAAAATAAGATGAAAGCAAAAAAAAAAAAAAAAATGAAAGCAAAAAAAAAAAAAAAAAGAGAGAGAGAAAAAATAAGTTACTATTGTCTAAAACTTCAAAAGATTGATACCAAACGACTTTAGATGTTTTTAAATCTTTTTTGTGTGACGACTAACTTTTTTTTTCTTTTTCTATTTTGTAGTGACATCTCATTTGTAAATCTTTTTCTAAAGATGTTTGTTCGTCTCCACTGACATTTGATAATGGGTTTTTTGCCAGGTTAGCCTCAAAGGCTCCAGTTTATGGATATTTTTAAAAACTGGTTTGTACAAACGTGTTATGTCGATAAAAAAGAAAAACTTGAAGCAGTAAACACGCTTTGCCTGCTTAACATTGACAATAAAGTGAGTCTTACATTTCCTCTGATGCTCTGGTGTTTGAATCTTTTAAAAATATGGTTTGATGAAACTAAAATTACTTAAAGAGGCCCATCCATTAAAATGTTTTTTCTGAGATTTCTGTTGAATATTTTAGCTCCACAGGTGTTCTTACCTTCATAGTGGGTGTGAAAACAGGTCAATAACTTCTCTCAAACTACGCAGGTGGCGATAAAACAGCTCGAACAGTCCGAACGGCCTGTATCTGTTTCATCACAACTCCTTTGTTTGTTAGTATTCATCAGCTCCCGCAGTTGAAACCACGCCTAGCATGCTGCTGGCTAAAAGCTGTTAGCATAAGACGTAGCAAACAGGAAGAGAGTGCGTGTCCTGTTGCCATGCTCAGTGGGGCAGGAAACAGTATACCTTGCTCTCATAGGCTAGTTTGTTAGCCAATCTGAGTCCAGCAAATTTGAATAATGAATATGAACGAGCTGCTGACGAAGCCAGATGGAAAGAGCCAGAACTAGATGAATTTTGATGCCGACAGATTGAAAGGTCTGTTGTAAAATGTTTCATATTACAGGTTAATACTGAAGAAATAACCACAAAGTCCTGAAATTTGTATGAAATGGCCTCTTTAATAACTGAATTTTTTTTTTTGTTTTTTTTTTTTGTTTTTTTTTTGCTAAATCGGCTTTGTTGTAACATTCATCTCTTAGTTAAAGAGTTAAACCCAGAGATCACGTAGCAACAAGCTCTCACAGTTTCTTCTGAAGCTCTTCACTTTACAAAAGTTTTTACATTTAAATAAGTTTCAGAATGCAGCTGCTCCAGCTGTGGACTCATATTTGTGGTTTTTTCATACAATTTGCACAAAATTTGCAAAATGCTGTAAGACATTTTTCTATTGCGTTTTTCTACAGGAAGTGTTCCTGTTAGATGATGAAGAGAAGAAACATTGTGGCTTTTCAGCAAGCAGATTTAGGGTTCAACTCCTGGCTTGGGTCTCGTGTGGCGTTCACATCTTCTCTCATGTATGCGTGTCCTAAAACATTCAATGTAGTTCAAAATAAGTTTTCAATCCGCGAAGGGAAATGAAATGTGGTTTTAGCAGAGTTCTTCAGAGACTCATTGGAGGGTTCTAGCTGTGGACAGGAAGGATCTCCTGTAGAGGGTTCTAGCTGTGGACAGGAAGGATCTCCTGTAGAGGGTTCTAGCTGTGGACAGGAAGGATCTCCTGTAGATGGTTCTAGATGTGGACGGGAAGGATCTCCTGTAGATGGTTCTAGATGTGGACGGGAAGGATCTCCTGTAGAGGGTTCTAGATGTGGACGGGAAGGATCTCCTGTAGAGGGTTCTAGCTGTGGACGGGAAGGATCTCCTGTAGAGGGTTCTAGCTGTGGACAGGAAGGATCTCCCGTAGCATCTGTGCTGCAGCAGATCTGAAGAAGCTTCTGACTGAAAACACTCAGATGTTACTGTGTTCTGAAGAGGATGATGATGGTTCTCCATCATGTTCTTCATCCTCCTTTGGACAATCAACTCAAGAGACTCCAGATCAGAACCAGTCCTTCAGTCAGTTTGTTCAGTCTCTTTACATCACCTGTTCTGATGCTCCGCCCCCAACAGGTGACCGCAGTTGTGATCACACTCTCCATAACAGACTTATAAAAGATCTTCAGCATCTTGCAGCAAACGTTGAAGGATCTAATCCTCCTGAGGAAGTCCAGTCTGTTCTGTCCCTTCCTAAAAACAGCATCACTGTTGTGTCTCCAGTTCACTCTGTTGTCCAGGTGAACACCAGGTATTTATACTCCTCCACCACCTCCACTTCTTCTCCATGATGGAAATGGGTTTTAACATGTTGCTGCTCCTCCTAATCCACAATCATCTCCTTCATCTTCCTCACAGATGATAGTTTGAACACCAGGACACAAAGTGGTCCACCAGTTCTCTGTACTCAGTCTCTTGTCCATCTCTGATCCGCCAACATCTGCAGAGTCATCAGAGTATTTCTGTAGATGACAGGACTCTAACCTGTACTGAAAGTCTGAGGTGTACAGAGTGAAAAGTAATGGTGAGAGTACAGTGCCATGTGGTGCTCCTGATCACCTGGTTAGACATACAACTCTGCAGTCTCACAAACTGTGGTCTGTTTCTCAGGTAGTCCTTAATCCAGGTGATTGTGGAGGCATCTACCTGTGTCTTCTGGAGGTTTTTACGCAGTAAATCAGGCTGAATTGTGTTAAAGACACTAGAAATCAAAGAACATGATCCTGACAGTGCTGTCTGCTTTGTCCAGATGACAGTGGGTTTGTTGAAGCAGGTGTATGATGGTGTCTTCCACTCCAACCCCACGGTGATAAGCAAACTGCAGTGGGTCTTTAAACATGCTTGTTAGCTTATTTATTAAAACAGGTTATTAATATTTTCAACGTGCATTTTAGTTTAATGTTATTTTAAATTAACCTTTTTCAAAGTGTATGAGTAGTTCTAACTGATGGACGAGTGACGTGTCCAGAGTTTAATCACGACTCTCACCCAATAACAGCTGGAGGAAACGTTAACTCTAAACATGACAATATTTGGATTGATAAAGTAAAAAAGTAAATATCCACAGTAAATAAACAGCACGTAGAGAATAAGGAATAAAGGCAAACGCTCAGTTCTCATTGATGAATTGAATGTCTGTAAAAACTGATTTAAGACTGAAATGAATCTGATGCTGAAAATACGAGTAAATGTAAAAACAAACTGCTACTTTAAAGTGTCAGAGACACAAAGTAATGTTTATCACCTGTATAATCGTACGTTTGAGGTGCGATGTATTAACATGGCGTGTTTTCCTCATGAACCATCAACATCCAGGAGGAAAATAGAACATTTTACAAAACAATCTGATCTTGGGAATAACACCATTAAAGACAACCAGGATAAAAAAAATCATGCGCGGACATCAAAAAACCACAAACAACCAATCAGTTACCACAAATACGTCTAAATTAAATCAGCTGTTCATGACTTGGACTGGCAATACAAAAAAACAGGAAAACATCTTCCTGTAGGAAGGTTTTTAAACCTTTATTAAAATGTACAGTGGACTGACAGTATGGCTACAAAGTGAACTGCTTTTTTAAAAGCTCGTACAAAAAAGTTCAGTTTGGATGTAAAAGCACAGAAACTCAAACACGAGTCCGAAAAACAATAAGATAAGAAAAAAAAAAAAGAAGTTTTAACAAAACAACAAAAACTATCCTGCATTTATGCAAACCTAAACCAGGATAAACATTTATATATAAAACATATAAACAGCATATGCATATTTTGTTAAGGTGACTTTAAGAAGGTTGTTGAATCAGCTAAAACAGTCAGATAAAAAAAAAGAAATGTGCATTTAACTGATTTCTACAGTGTCGAGCAGCGACAGGCTCTGCAGGTATCAGGTGTTCAGTGTTCTGGACTTCATTGCAGCTCCTTCTGAATACTGCAACAGAAACACGAGACACAGTTTAGTTCCTGCTCCTTTTAAACCTGCAACTTGCCTTATTACAGGCTTTTACATTCACAGTAAAAAAAAACTACAATAAAATGCACTCAACATTTAAGTAAAATCCTATAATAACTTTTCCCCCCAAATATAATGCTAATATTATAAAGATACTACAATGTTACTGATATTTAAGTTTTTTTTCTTAACAATCAGCAGGTATATATGATGTGTTTCTTCTTAAAATCCCTAAATCTTTTGACATCTTTGTAGTTTTGTTTAGTTTCAGTGAGGTTGAGGAAATTTACCTCTTCAAATACTCGTGGACGTTGTCATGACCGTTGTAGCGAGCCAGACCCACCAGGATCCCCGTGGCACAGCGTCCCTCTTTTTTACGACACAGACTGCAGTTACACATTCCCCGGCAGATGGGACACGACCACGTCTAAGAACAAACACACACATATCGTTTGTTTTTACATCAACAGAAAGAGAGAAATATGTCATTTCTGTGTATGAACACTAACCGGGTCGAGCAGCACAGTTCGTACGTCCTCTCCGTAGCGGTTCTTTAAACACGGTCCACAGAACTGACCTTTGACCCCCACACAGTAGCCGCTGCGGCACACCGTCTTGGTGTCCAGAGTCTTCTGTCTGCACTGGTGACACGAACTCCCCTGGAGGAACAGAACAAACGTGTGAATCATGAAGAACCGGACCAGAATGGAGAAACACTAATATAAATGGATCATGTAAGAAAACGGTTTGATTGATCTCACGTTCTCTTTGTCCCAGATCTTGTCTTTGCTGCGGTAAGCTATGTTCTCCAGATCTTCCTCGGTGATCTCGTCCACGGACTTCACCACATACTGACTCCTCCTGGAACTCTGGCTTCTCCTCTTTCTCAGTCCTTCTCCAACAAGTTCCTCATCCACCTGCACGGTTTCAACCAACAGATCGCAGGTAGAACCGAGAGACCACAAACATCAGATTATACTCAAACTCATCAGCTGGATGATGTGTTGTCAAGACGACGCTCGTCGTACCTCCACCAGTCTCCTGATGTCTAAAGTCCTGGGGTGCCTGTGATAAGTCGGCTCGCTCTTTTCCTCCACAGCAAACTTCTCAGGAGGCCGAGCCTTACGGGACGGGTTCCTCCTCTCTGACCCCACTTCAGATTCAAACTTGCGTTTCTGCGGCATCGCCTTCTGTGATGCTTGTTTCTTCTTCTGTGGAGACAAAGTAAAATCACCACTTAAACAAGTGGGAAAAAACTACCAAACAATATAAATAAAACAACAATTTATGCATCTGTTTTAAAGTGTTTAACAGCACGTTCTCACCGGAGGCGTGGTGGGGAGAGTCAGGTCTGCCATGGAGGTCAGATCAGCAAACAGCTTTGCCAGCTGAAGAATCAAACAGGGATTTAAAACAATAAAAACACATTGAATAAAGAGTTTAAGCTGCTGAAGCATTCAGAATACACTAGCTACGTTTACATGGGCACATTTAATCGGAATAAACGCCCAATCGGATAAAAAATACGTCATGTAAACATGTCAATCAGAATGTTTTGATCCGATGCAGCCTGATCCGAAAGAAATTTACTTCCGATCGAGAGGGGTGGTTTTGTCCGATCTTCATTCGGATAGACGTGCATGTAAACACCCATTAGGAAAGAAAGGGTGAAAAAAGCCCTTTGCGCATGCGTACAACTTCAGCGTGACGTCTTTCCGCTTTCGCAGACCCAAGTAGAAAACATAGCGGGAAGTAAACAGAAGTGGTCTGCTGGTGCAGTCATCCTGTCATCCTGCTCTCCTCTCCTGTGGTGGAGGAGCAGCAGCAATATGTATTCAGCCTCTAGCTTGGTTAATGCAACCAGTAAAAACCCAAACATAAAGGTAATCACCCGCAGAAGGTCCATATTGGGGATAACGTGAGTCAGGTCGAGCACACGATGGGGCGGGAAAGACGTGCAGAAAGGACGGAGTTTGTTTACTTTTTTTTCTTCCCCCGGAAAGACAACTCGCTGTGTGCATGCTCAACTCATTTAACCTGATTGAGTGCTTGGTGCATGTGTACTCATGGCATGATCAGATCATTTCAGTTACTGTCCATGTAAACAGGGATTTGGGAATTCAGATCGACCAAGATTTTAATCAGATTGGGGAAATTTGGCGCATGTAAACGTAGCTACTCAGTCGGAAAATACAATAAAACACTAGAAATCACTGGAGTTTCTCACCATGGCTTTATTTTCTTGGATGTTCTTGTCTCGTTTTGTTAAACTCTGAGACAGAACTTTCTTTTCATCTTCCTCCTCCTCGTCATCATCGCTCTGCTTCATCACCTGCCTTCTTCTGCCTCTCTGTGATGAAGGATGACCTTTTAGGGGCTTTTTGGCATTTTTCTCTTTAGTTTCTCGTTTGGGGGTCGACTGACTTTTGACTGGAAACCTGAGCAGTAATTGTAAAACATAATTAATATATTTACAGCTTCTCCTCAACTTAAGATGGTTAAGATTTTATAAACACACACCTAAGAGCGACTAAAAGACTCCTCCTCTTGGGCTGGGGGGCCTCCTCGCCATCCGAATAGAAGCCTATATCCCCGTCACTTTCCTCCTCTGAACCCACCTGCTGGAGAAAACCCAGATAGGAAAAGGCATAAAGATTTTTTCACTTCACAGTTACAAGTATTTTCATCACATGCAGCATTATCTGTGTCACACCTTGGCCTTAATCCGCTTGTTGAAACGTCCCCCGTCTTCTTCCACCTCATCCTCACTGAAACCTTCAAACTCCTCCTCGCTGTCTGATTGGCTGAACAGATGCGCCAGCTCAGCGGTTATAAATTTGGATTTAAAAGTTGGAGCCTGTTGACACATACAAAATCATTTTCTTTAAGAAATAACTGACATTTATGATGCAGTTCTGCATTCAGTGGATTAATATTAAAACACAATCATTCACTTCTTGTACATGACATCAGGAGACCAGTTCTTCAAAACTGACAGTTTTCTCTAGATTCACAATAAAAATAAAGTCCTATTATTTGTTCTAACATTTTACACCAGAGGGAGACCAAGTCCATCAGATCACATACGTTACACACTCAATGATGTGAGAACAGTAAATTTAACTCAGCTGTGCCACAAGGCAGCCTGCCAGGATCAACATAATCCAGGCTGACAGTCACTGAGAGACCCTTATCTTTACAAGTCTCAACTGGTGGAAACCATTTTAACCCCAGAATCCTGTTATCTCTCAGGACCTCCTGCACCAAGACTTGGTGATACATATAAAACCAGTGACAAGGTGAAGTGGAAAAGGAAAAGCCAGTTAACTCATGTTTTATCTGCTGAACCTGTTGGTGTCCTACATACATAAAAGCTTCGAAACACTATACATAAAGTAATATTTCATCCACTTTCCCCTTCAAATATTTTGTGCACTTTCCTTATTATCTAAAACTGTACCTTGCTGACAAATCAGGCACAGGCTGAGCAGCTTTGTTTTCCATTACATATTAGAGGTATTTTAAACCAGTACTAAACTTTTCTGCAACAATGTCTCAGACAGCCGTTGAACAAACCGGTGTTCTGTTGCTTGTCAGGACCGGGGATCGAACCCGCCATCTTCCGAATGAAGGGTAATCACCCTTCCGCTAGACTACGCTGCCCGCCAAATAAACAAAATAAACAGATTAATCATTTATTTTTTGTTTCTATATTTTTCTATAAATACATTTTACCTATCAAATAAATTCTCCCAGGACAGGAACAATAAATATGATGTTATTTTTACTTTCTTTGCATTGTCAGAGCGACAGGCAAATGTTTAGACACACCCAGAAGAGAAGGACCCAATAATGGCCGATAAGGACCAAGAGGGCTTTTATATAGAAAATATCAGGGAAGGATAAAAAAATATATGCTTAAATAATTAACAGAACACACTCACCATAAACAAGAATACTGTATACATTTCTAATGACATCTCATAAGTTGTTAATTCGTACTATGGCTGCATTTTTCTACAGGGCAGCATAAATCATCAGAACACCGTCAGCTGCAACCCAAACTACTGAAGTTATTTATTCTATTGTAAAGTCATCAGAGGTGTCCAGAGTGATGTCTGAAGCAGAACATGTTTTCAGTGAGTAAGTGGACTGACAAAACAAGTTTCATAACAGCAGCTTAAAGTTGTAAAAGTTTTTTTGTACTGCTTTAAGCTTACAATCAATTTAGGAATATGAGAGTTTATTATTAATTATTTGATTTCATTATTTTTGTTATTACGAACCAGTGCCATATAAAATTCGTTGGCTTTTATGGGTAGTTATGTGGTTTTGTTCCCTTCTGTGACAGATGGAGACAGAAAGAAGTTTACCTTTGACCTCTTCAGTTTGAACACTGATCTGAAACACTGCTGAATTATTAATCAACCGCTGCAGGGTAAATAATGTTTCATCACTACTCTTAACAAAATGCCCAAAACAAAGTGTTTGTTAGCAAAATAGTTACTTAACTGATTTATAACGTCATGTTCTCATGCGGGATCAAATATAAAGTGTGTGTTTAAATGTTATAGTTGACCAGGCCAGAAAAGTTCACGGTGCCTTTGTGTGTGCTAAACATGAATATATATTTCGATATCGAAAACAAAAAGTCACCTCAATGAATAGTTTGAGCACTTACTTTTGACGTGAGGGTCATTTTCTCCGTTTTGCTGTTAAATTTCGAAGACGTTTTCGCTGCAATTAAACAGAAGAGGTGGATTTAAAAATTAACAGTTTTACGGACGCGGGGATCGTAACCGTGTGGGAGGGAATGTTGGGAGAAATTCTACAAACATTGCATTTACTTCGATGTAACTCATTTAAAACACTATTTTTGTAATATCTTACAATAAAATATATACCGTATAACGTACATATTCAGATATTACCTATGAAACTAATATTTCTACCCAGTTACTAGTACATGTCACCCCTAGGTTGATAATGGTTCAGTCCGCCTTTTCGCGCGAAAACAGCATGTGGGCGTGTTCGGACTTCTGCCTGAAGGCTCGTTCTTTCCTGCCTCTGTAGACTCCGCATGTCTCTGTTAGTAAGTGCTGCAGCGGAGTCTTAGCACCACTATCAGGCCCCGACACGCTTGAGACGCGACAGTCCGAGGTTCACGCATGCGCAAAGAAAAACAAATACGTAGTAAAGTTTTTTAAATATAGTTTGAGATTATTTTATATATATATTTTTTTTATTTTTACTGTAAATATAAGAAGGACGGGGTTTCATGTTAAGGCGTAAGGATCGAGTTTTATGGTTAAGACCGTAGGGAGCCTGAGAATGTTGCCTGCACATGGTGTTACGTGAAGATGTGTTCTCCCGTTTCAAAGGAGGTTCTTCCTGCTTGGCTCAGTTGGAAACTACACAAAAATCATGTTCGTCATGTTTATGTCAATTTTAGCAGGGAAATAGATATATCAAGTTAGCTAAAACACACATTTAAGGATCGTATATTAGGGAAGTATGAAAAACATACCGAGAGATGACGAGGTACATGATATGGGCTTTTTTTCCTCTAATATGCAAGAGAAATGTAGCTACATTGTGATGGCAAGAAGTCAGACATGTGGGGAAATTCCTTTTGACAGGGTGAGACATTTCAATACAGAATCAGATCCTACACTAAACTTTGTAACAAAAAGAAATAAAAGCTTAAATGTGGTAACTTTCCCCAAAATACACATTTTAGATATTTTTTTCTAATGTGTATCGTGGCAAGGATCATTCGTGTTTTTTTGTTTGTTTGCTTGTTTTGCTTTTTGGGCTGCTATTTGTCTCCAAAATACAGCCTATGATGAAGAAATTGAACATATAACACCTTTTTATTCTAATATAGCATGTCAGTAGCAAATGTAGGTTATAGACATAAATACATAAAACTTCATGAAATCTAATAATCACATAAAAACTAATAACTTGGAGCAAAAAAATATATATTATCAGCAATCCCAAAGGATTTGTTTTACCCTGTTCAGCTAAAATGCTTTAATATCTATATTTTCTCTCCAATATTTACTTCATTTGCTCAGACTAATAAAATTAAATGAAAATTTTTATGATGAACTTATAGCTGATGTAAAAATGTGTATAACACAAGTGCAAAACTGGCAGTGATTTTTATTTGAATTATTCTACCAACGTTACACAGTTTCTGAATATATTCAGTCAACTGGGTAAAAATGTGTCAAATTTTATGGTACAACCTGGTACACATAAAGCTGCATCATCAGATATTATTCCAACTTACTCAGGTCAGCTGTTATTTAACTAAGAACAGTTTCTATCATATTTTACTGTTTGCAGGTGTTGTAAAAAGTTTCATTTCACTCTCAGATCACATCTGCTGTTTTTCCCACAGAAATGGGATTAAAAATGATCAAAGGTCATTTGACAGATGCACACATACACACCAGCACATGGAAGTGCTGATCTCTGTTTTTTTATTTAGAACTAGTTTTCAAAGTTATAGTTGTCTTTATTTTAATATAGACTGGAATGCTTTTGATTCACATAACTAATACGTTGCATGTTGTTTTTATTCCATGATGAATATGTGTGCATCATTTAAATAGCACTGCTTATTTTACTGTGTTTTTGCAGTGAAAACAAAGGGATTCTGATCATTCATAAAAAAGAATTGGCAATATATGTGAAATGAAAGACTTTTTAAGACACTGAGACATGAAGAAGTTTGCATTGTATTTCCTGTTATCACTGGAATCAGTTGATGCTACACTGGATCAGACACATGTGACTTTTCTGGTTGCACGAACTGGCTAGTTGTTCCATTCCCTATCAGAGCCACGATGTTCACATCCTCTGTAGCTGTCATGCTGCATTGAAACTCAAATCCAACTGCAGTTCCATTGGACCACATCCAGTAACTTTCTTTGTGGATGTCACTGAGTTCGATCCAGGTGTGTCATGCCTGGTGGTCAAACTCCTTGATCAGGGCTTGAACAAAATGTTGTTCATTCAGACTGTGGATGGACACCAGGTTTGCTTCCTCCTCTGACACACAGAGAAGCTCATGGCTGTGAAAATGTACTTGCATTAATGGTTGTCAAAACTGTACCAGAACATGAGGCAGTCACTTCACAGTCACCTGAACGAGCGACAGCGCTGAGAACCAGACCAAATACAAAGAGGAGCAGCATCATGTAGCATCTGAAGGACTCTTGTTGTCCTGCAGGGGGACTCATCTTTGTAACGGGATCAAAGACGACAAGCTGTTTTCTTTTATAGCCTTTAATGTGGAGGTTGGCAGAATATGATTGGTCCAGTGTTTTTGGCAGAAAGATTTAGAACTATAAACATCAAGCAGCACCCGTAGGAGTCACACGAATCCTGTCATTTATTGATCTGGGCAAAATGATTTTGAAAAAAAACTTCAAAATGCGTCAAATACTTTCTTTGCAGAAAAGATTTGAATAGAAGATGAGAATGATCTAATGAAGTATTTAAAACTGTTTATTTGCCTCCAGACAATACTTATGTCTCTGTCCTTTACAGTGGGTGCACACTTCATTCATTTAACAAGATTTTTAACAAAAAAATGATAATTAATGTCAAATAAAACCTGTAATTCATACATTTATAATCAAATATGAATTTTGGCTAGTAAACGTGTGCAGATCAACTCCTGCTGCAGCAGAACTGTGTTTAAAAACTGTGGATTATCTTTACAATCCCTAACCCTGCAGAAGATTATTGTAGTTTGAATGCCGTTAAAATTATAGAGGTGCAACAAAATGAGAAAAGCAAACTTTTCTCTGTCTGTGATCATTATTAAACTGCAGATTTATGGTGATAACAGAAATGTTAAAGGAAAACTGAGGGAAGAATGAGTTTTGTGCAGCTGTAACCAGCTCTGGTTCAACAGAAGTAAACTTATCATCTGTTTGCACTGGCAGATACAAACTACACAAACATCCTGGAAAATGAAATTCATCTTTTTTTTAAACAGCTATGACATGATACGTTACACACCAACGTGGTGGCTTGTGTGAATATATGCATCAATACAAGAAAAAAATAGTTTTTAAATAGCTGTTCATATAGTGACCACTGTTCATGAAAGGGTTCACTTATTTTATTTTTGAAATGACTGCACACACACATAAAAGTGCACATCAAAATATTTATTGCTGATGTTTCATGGGTGTCCATGTGACTTCATGTGTCCATGTCCCACATAGGATCAAAGCTCTTCTAAACACGGGAAGCACAAACAGATGTATAAAGTCCAGAACATGGACAATCATTCCATTTCTTCTCATCCCCAAAGCTGGTGTGAACACAGTGTTCAGATCCTTTACTGTTGCTTGGTTCTCCTTCAGTCCAAAACCAAAATTTGGCCAGAGACCCATCAGACCACATCCACCTTCCTTCTTTGTGGAGGTCAGAGAGTCCAATCCAGCTTTCACCCTGACTGTGATCAAAGTTTGTGATGAGGGTCTTGATGAAGTTGTGCTCACCGACACTGTGGATGGACACCAGGTTGGCCTTCTGCGACAGGCAGTGCAGCTCCGCGTCGGCCCAGGTCATGTGCGTGGCCACGTACCTGTAGCAGCGGCCCTTGTAGCTGTACCAGAACATGGGACAGTTACCACGTTCAAGCTTTATTTCCTGGCCATCTGAGTGAGGCACAGCACCCAGAATGTGACCAAACAGGACAAGTAGTAACATGTCAAAGTTTTCAACCTGCAGTTATGAGAAATATAGAACTTTTAGAGCTTATAACCAGGAATCTGACAGAGAAGATGCAGTCTGCTCTCTTATATTTCTAGGAGGAGGTGTCTACACCATCCCTGCAAAGAACTGGATTGGCCGTGACAGCTGGAGGTGATATTGGGTGGGTGGTCTAACATACACATAATGTATGGAAATCCTATTGACTACATTTCAACAACAGAAGCAACATGACTGAGACACAAAAATCTAACTTTGAAATAACTTTTATCTTTTATCACAGAGACATTAACAACAAAGTACGCAAATAAATTACAATAAATAAGCTCTTTATACACAAGGTCTATTAAAATCTTCTAAATCTTCAGCTAATTCATTTTTCCAGTTGCTTTGCAGCACATCACTCCAAACTTCCCCACACAATAAAAATAAGTTAGTAGTCGCAGAAATAACAGACAGGAAATATTAATGAGCTCAAAGACACGTGTGGATGTTTTTAGAACAGCTGATCTTGTTTATTAATGAGAAGCTCTCAACAACAGCTTGGATGCAAAAAGAAGTTTCACCAGGTTTTGTGCCACAAGGAGGCGCTGTTTCCTCTCCCACCTTCACAGTCTTTTAAAATACCCTCAGAGTTTTCACTTCCAGTTTTTCCTCCAGTTATAAAACTGAATAATCCACCTAGATATTACTAATGCTCCCTTTCTCCATTCAACACTGGTTTTACTAAATTAACCAAGAGGAGCCAAGAAGTCTAAATTTCCTGATCCAGGAGCAGTTTTCACATAGTGAAAAGAACGTCTCAATGCAGCTGAGACATTAGACTAATTAAACTGACATTAAACTTTCTCATATAAACAAGTTTTAAATTCAGTTATGAGTTCTGAGTCTGGCGGTTTAGGCCTGGATTAATTCAGAAAAAGAGAATGAAAAAAAATTTTGCCATGATTCAGTCAGACTTTACATCTTAAAGTGTCTCTGACACGCTCAGGTCTCAATGAAACATTTAGAAGCATCATAACTTTGTTTAACAGCCAGACAAGAGAAGAAGAAAAGAGACAAAAATCCACCACAGAATCTCTCATTAAGGTAGTACTGTCCGATTTTGATGTGCGTGTTTATCTCCAGTTGCTTTTCATTTATAACATTCACACAATCAGAACTCTGCATGTTGATGCGTGATAATCAGAAAACAGTATTTCCACGCTGTTCTTTGTTCATATCAATGTCTTTTTTTCTGTGCAGTATTTGATTACAGGTCGTGTTGTTCATAGAAATGATATTTAAAGTTTAAAGATGTTATAGAGGCCATTTCATACAAATTTCAGGACTTTGTGGTTATTTCTTTAGTATTAACCAGTAATATGAAACATTTTATATCTAAAAAACGTCAGGAAACACTGATTAACAGACCTTTCAATCTGTCTGCATTAAAATTCAGGTGTTTCCGGCTCCTTCCGTCAGGCAGCTCTTTCATATTCATTATTTTAATATGCTGGAGTCAGATTGGCTAACAAACTAGCCTATGAGAGCAAAGAATACTGTTTCCTGCCCCGCTGCGCATGGCAATGTCAGACGTCGTGTCTTCCTGTTTGCTACGTCTTATGCTACAGCTTTTTAGTGAGCCGCGTGCTAAGCGTGGTTTCAACTGCAGGAGCTGATGAATACTAACAAACAAAGGAGTTGTGACGAAACAGATACAGGCCATTCGGACTTGGGCGTTATCGCCACCTGCGTAGTTTGAGAGGTCGGCCCTGTCCCAATACCCACACTTGCGCCCTTGCGCACTTGAAATGCGCGCTCCCAATGAGGGGCGAAAGTGCATAGGGTGTCCCGATTCTCCAGAGTGGAGAGCCGTGCCTTTGGCTCTGCCCCTTTCGAATGCTTTCAAAGCCCACATCAGTACATACTTCAGTGAAGGGTATTTCCCACAATGCATTGCTGCGTGTGAATTTTGACGGAAAAAGAAGGAAGAAGAAGAAGAAGTTTAGACTCCATAATAATCAATATTTTATTTTATTGTCTAGATGTGTAATTACAATCGATTGATTCTCTGCTGGAAAGATGTGTCACATATCTGATAAAAATATAATTAATTAATAAAGGTACTGACGTGTATTTTCTGACATGATATACTAACAGTTTAGTAACTTATTCTGTCTTATACACCTCCTTTGGTTTCTGCGCTTCATTCTCCTTAAAATAAACTTTTGTTGGCATTATAAAATAATTTTCTAGAATGAAAATAGTGCAAACAGCAACCGATACTGCCATTTTGGTTGTCATGGAGAAAGGACGCTGTGGCACGTAGTGCTCGCTGTCCCAATATTGCTATTTGTGCCCACTTGTTCACTACGCACTTCGAACCCTTATATGCAGTTCTGCTAAGTGCACTTCGTGGAAGACCGTAGGGTGCAGTGCGGGTATTGGGACAGGGCCATTAAAACTGATAGAGAAGTTGTTGACCTGTTTTCACACCCTCTATGAAGGTAAGAACACCTGTGGAGCTAAAATATTCAACACAAACCTCAGAAAAACTGTTTTTAATGGAAGGGCCTCTTTAAAGAGGATTTTGCCCTAAATGAGAAGCTCAATGGCTGTTTGTCATTTTTCGAGTAGTGTAGTAGTAGTGTGTAACGCA
This sequence comes from Pachypanchax playfairii, assembly GCA_006937955.1. Classification (NCBI taxonomy): domain Eukaryota; kingdom Metazoa; phylum Chordata; class Actinopteri; order Cyprinodontiformes; family Aplocheilidae; genus Pachypanchax; species Pachypanchax playfairii. The sequence continues at coordinate 1,098,025 of SSNP01000121.1, read as the reverse complement.
GGGCTATTCAAATCCAGGCCTCAAGGGCCAGTATACTGCATGTTTTAGGTTTTTCCCTGATTCAACACACTGGAATCAAATGATGGCTCGTTAGCAGGCCTCAGAAGAACTTTGCCATGCTGAGGAGGAAGTTGGAAAATTTGAATCAGCTGTGTTGGAGCAGAGACACATCTAAAATGTGTAGGGCACCGGCCCTTGAGGCCTGGATTTGAATAGCCCTGGTGTAACGGCTCCATTTGAAACCGTCTATAAAAGGGAGGGACATCTGATATAATATTTTAACCTGAGGACGAGCTAGCAAGTATCTGCCTTTGATAATTTGTCTTTAGCCAATCACAGTAAATCAAACTCTCGCAACTCCATTCCGGAGAAAAACACACACATCGTTACCACTAAGAAAAGCAAAACAAATCTTTACCATCAAGAAATGATCAAAGTTCTTACCTTTGCTCATTTTTCAATGAAGAAATCGTCTCTAGTCCTAAAACAGATTCAATATCCGCTTTTATGCGTACATCCACCGGCGCAGCCATGTTTGTTTTGATTTATCTACCAGGGCACTTGCTGCCAATCTGAAAAATTTTTGGACCGAAATAGACGGTTTTCAATGGAGCGGTACAAGACGGATTTTCGTGGGTTTGGAAAACTCCAAATCTCGCGAGAATCCATTTTGCAGCGCAAGGCTAGGATTTTATGCTGGAAAATAAGAATTTTCCACTACTTGTGTGGAACAGACAATGTGTCCCAGGTACAACAGAACTTGTTGCACCCAAGCTCACCCCACATTACTTTCTTCAAACCAGGTGTGTGAACAGGTAAATACAGCAAGTTTACTCAAGTAAGTAGAGTAAAGCAGGCTAAACTTAAGTTTCTGAAATGGCCTTCCCAAACCTCAACCCTGTTTAAAATGTATTAACAATGTTCAAACAAGATCAGTTTAGGGAAACCAATCTATTTCAATCTGCCAAGAAGAGAAGTCAAATATCCAAGGCAAGGCAATTTTATTTGTATAGCACATTTTTAACAACAAGGTAATTCAAGGTGCTTCACATGATTCATTGGTAAGGAATCTACACATGGTAAGGCATGAAAAGTAAAAACAGCAATTAAAAATAAAAATATAACATTAAAGGAAGTAAAAAAAAAACCCAGCATTTTATTGTAAAAGCATGGAAAGTAAGAACAACAATTAGGCATAAAACACGAAAAGCATGAAAATCATAAAAATCATTAGAGCAATCAAGTGTAGCAGGTGGTACCACAAGGTGTCACTGCGGTCTTACTGTCAGAAACCTAATATAATATAATAGTTGGCTGTTTGCCAGTTTCCTGTGGGAGGCCAGTGTGTTGGCTGGTCTTATGCAGTGCGTTTGGAGGCAATGTGTGTAATAAGTCCATCTGGATACTTGGTAGTTATTTTATGGTAGGATGGATGTTGATCTTATGGTGTGTTAAAGTGTCTGAATGTAGGAGCGACCCAGGGCTGTAAACCCTACACACGTTAGGAAATTATAAAAATTGATTAGGAATTGATCTGAAAGTGTGATAATACTTTGACACAGAGAGATAAAAACACCAAATGTTCCTTTTTTTTTTACTTCTTTAACACCCATACATAAATGTTGGTTTTGATTTTGTCTATTTCATGAAACTTTAATGTTTATTACTTTAAAATATCCAACCTGAATGTTTCGTAAGTATTCTTTGTTCATTGGAGGAAACCAGAGCATTACACACACACACACACACACACACACACACCTAGGACCATTTTACAGTGAGTTAAGGTTGTAAATATTTTTTTTTTGATGGAGGAAACCGGAGCACCCGGAGTAAAACCAAAGCATTATACACACACGCACACACACACCTAGAACCATTTTGCAGTGAGTTAAGATTGTAAATATTTTTTGTTCGTTGGAGGAAACCGGAGCACCCGGAGTAAAACCAAAGCATTATACACACACACGCACACAAACACACACTTTAGTCTCTGCTAGAGAACTGGAACAACCTGAGACAAGTCCCTATGACCTGGATGGTCGTTTGAATATACTAGAGAAGAACCTTTGTATTGCCCTGAAACGTTTCTTCTTAGGTTTCACTTCAGGACTTTGTGAGGAATCTTCCATCTCGTCTGAGCTGGTATCAGATTGTTCAAAATCTGAGAGGGCGTCTGACCTGTTTCTCAAACTGTCTTCATCTCTGAATGAAGGTGTGGTGGAAATACATGTCAGATTCATTGATGGACATGAATCTTCAATAGCCTCTGTTACATGGTAAGTGTCTCTAACATCTGGCAGCTGATCCATTGTAATAAAATGATGATTCAAAGCATCAGCTGGGACGATTCTGTCAGCTGGGTCAAGGGTGAAAATCCTCTTGAGAAGGTCAATAAATGCTTTTATATCTTCCTTTTCACTTGGATCTTGCATTCCAGGAGCCATTTTCACCAGGTCATCCAGAGACTTTACCTGACTGTAACCAGGTTTAGCTTTCTCCAGTAGAAGATCTAGTTCGTTGTCAGTATCTCCATAATTCCAAACATAATTTTCCTGGCTTTGGTCCAGTGTGAAGAACCGATGGGTATAACAACCCCTATCTAAATAGTGTTTCTCTGGTTGTCCGAGAAACCTTGTGATCATCTTTACAGCCTGATATGAATACATTACAGGAAATATGTCCTCACCCACAAACATACATGCCAGCATACAGCCAACAGCCCACATGTCCACGCTTTCATCACGTGGTAAACCAAACAAAACCTCTGGCGCTCTGTACGCGGTAGGCTGAATTACATCATACGCATGTAACTTGGATGTCTCAACAGCTAATCCAAAATCGATGATCTTCACTCCAAGTGACTCAGAGTTCTTATTCCACAGCATAACATTATCTATTTTTATGTCTGTGTGGGTGATACCGATGCGCTTCATGGCACTCAGAGCAATGAACACCTCTTTAGCGATTATTCTGATGTCATACATTCTCAGCGATCTAGAAGGTGTCTGCTTTAGGACGTCCCACAAGGTCTCCTTCAGAAGTTCAAAAACAAAGAAAACAAAATCTTTGTAGTGGAAACTTTTAAAAAATTTGATGACGTTGCTTTCGTCTGGGTCCAGTTGTGACAGATATCGATAAGCGTGCTTTTCTTTGGCAACTGAGGCATAGTCATCATCTTTCATAATTTTTATGGCAAAACGTTCATCTGATCCTGCCTTTTTGCATTTTGCCACCAAACCAAAGCATCCTTTTCCAAGGAACTCCTCAATATAATAAATAGTTGATTGATCCCTGATAGCAGCTCCTTGCTCAAACTGAAAAGGTTGATTCAAGTCTTCCAGGGATTCAGACATTTGGGGATTCAAGTTGTCATTAGAACAGTGAATTATTTCTGAATCCCATTTTGGCTCTCCTTCAGATATAACCAGTACATCATATTTATTTTCTGGCTGAGATGTGGGATCTTCAGCTGAATTTAAGTCCTCATTAGAACAACTGATTTCTGAATCCCATTTTGGCTCTCCATCAGATATAACCAGTAAATCATATTTATTTTCTGGCTGAGACTGGGGATCTTCAGTTGAATATAAGTTCTCATTAGAACAATGACTGATTTCTCCTTCAGATATTACCAGTAAATCATATTTCCTTACTGGCTGAGATTCTTCGTCTAAATCAAGTCTGTCTTCTGTGACGCTGTCTGTCCTCCTGATTTCACGCCTGGCCATTTTATCAAATGCTTCTCTCACGTAAAAACTTTCACTGTCATTACACAAGTGTTGCATTGTGATAAAGGGGTGATTCAGAGCCTCAGCGGGGGTAATCCTGTCTTGTGGATTAACTTTTAACATCTTTTTAAGAAGATCTATGCATGCCCTCAAATCTTCACATTCATTAGGATCCTCTGAATTAGTGTCTAGGTTCAACAAGTTGTCAAGACCATAGTGGCTGAAATCTATGTCAGCCATTTGTCCAGTAGAATATTCATATTCTGTTGAGTTTTTAAATCTCCAGACAATTCCACTCTGGGTTTGTTCCCGTGTGAAAAACTGTTGAGTTTTCCATCCATTATCTAATAACTTTTTGTCAGGTAGACCCAGATAACTAACAATATTTCTGATATAATCATACTTGGATTTTGTTGGGAATAAATGATGACCAAGAACGAAAAAGGCTAATGTACATCCGAGAGACCATATATCCATAGACGGATCGAGTGCATGATCCAAAAAGACCTCCGGAGGACTGTAACCACAAACCGGATGGACATGTTCGTGAGATATAACCGATGTCTTCGTAACAGATTCAAAATTGATCAGTTTCACTCTCAGTGGCTTTAATATTTGATTTACAAACATTATATTTTCCGGTTTAATATTTCCGTGTATGGCACTTTTTTTGTGTATTGCATTCAGAGCTACCAAAATCTGTTGGCAAATAACTCTGATTTCAGACACATTCAGAGCTTTACCTCCTCTTCTTAACCTTATCTCCTGTAATGTTATGTCCAATTTTTCATAAACAAAGAAAACCCAATCCTCATTGCTGAAACATTCAATAAACTTCATTATATTGTCTTCATCCGGATTGAGACCTTGGATACATGATATTCCTTTCCCCTCCCTTTCAATTGCATCGAAATATCTTTTTCTCTTGCATTTTATGGTGACAATTTGTTCCGTTCCCTGTACACGGCATTGCACCACTTCTCCAAAATCTCTGTATTTAAGGATTTTTTCCACATGGTACACCGATGTGTTGCTGGTCAAAATTTCACCTTCTTCAATTTCAGCACTTTGTTTTGGGATGTTGCTAGTATTGGATGACATTATGAATATCCTTCTAATCTCCAGAAACGTACCTAAAGGAACAATTAGATGTGCACAGCTTCACTGTCTGCAGATAAGTGAACAAATGACCAGTCCAGGCAGCTTTACATAGCCTTGATGACATCAAAGGGACTTCTGTGTTCTAGCCCCGCCTACTATCTAAGTCCCGCCCACTATCTAAATCCCGCCCACATCGGTAAGAATGTTTTTTTTGTTTGTTTTTTTTTGACTTGTGAGCATACAATATGACATAATGGAATTGTAACTTCTCACAAAAACACCTGGAACAAAGTCTAAGCAGAATGAAATCACATAATTAGTGCAATAAAAAAAAAGGAATAAAAATTGCAATAAAAAACAAAACAGAAAAAAACAAAAGATGTGTTATTTCAAACAGACTGATAAGTGACTGAAGTTTTTTATTTTATATTTCCTTTTTATTTTTTAAGGCACCTATGGAATAAATAAAAGTCATTTTTAAAAAACAAAAAATTTGGGCTCACTTTCAAAAATTGACATTTGTTAAGAATTTTCCTACCAAATTAGTAACTAAAAATTGAACATGCTTATCTTTTTTCTATCCAAATTGAACATTATCATATGTAAATAAAGGAATATTGTATTTTGTTGTTTTTAACCAAATCTTTCCAGAAAATGTTTATCAAATTACAGTCATAAAACAGATGTTTCTGGGTTTCAATCTCATTTTTGTATTTAAGACATAAATTGTCGTGCTGTATAATAAATCTGATACATTAAAAAAAATTTTTAAAAGAACAAATGTTTTTAATTGTTTCAAAATGAATCTCTTTCATTTTGGGCAGTAAGGGAAAGGAAAAAACATGATCTTATTATAAATGTATCAGTTTTAAGGAAAGTCTGGAAAACAATTTTCCTTCTGACAGGAAGGGAAAATAATTGATCTTAATATTGGTTTATTGCATTTGGGGCCTGTAAAACACACATTATTGATGGAAGCTGTGGAAAAATTGAAGAACATTAAAAAGTTTTTTTTAATCATCTGAATTACAGTTGGGGAAATGACATTGAGAACTCTAGAGTATCTATAAGTAAGTAATCTGCAGTCCAGATTATATCTGGGTTTAAAAACAGTGTGGTCAAAAATACCATCCCTGTCCATCAGGTGTACAATGGACCAAACACCTTTGTCCATCCAATTTTTATAAAAAAATTGATTTTCATTTATAAAGAACAAATCTGTTATTCCAGATTGTTGAGCTATGAGGGATGAAACTGTTTTCCATCTAAGTTAAACCTGTTTATTGTGTTCAAAAAGTTTGATTGGTAATTTAAGAGGATCAAAATCACATTTTAAAAGAAAGTCAATACCCCCAACCTTCTGAAAAAGAAATAAATGAATGTTTGTATGTTTGTTTTTATAAAAGCTTTTTTAATCACTGCACTTTATCACTCATTACTTCAAAGTCAGATACATTTATCTTTCCCTCCTCAATAGGTTTTATTAGCTATATCATGTTTTCAAATTAGGTGTTTATAAAATCATAGTGTATTTTATGAATTCTTTTGTGTTTGGGATAGCCACGGCATATGCTAGATAAATTAATCTTGAAATATTCTCCATTTTTGTTAACAGAATTCTTCATAATATTGAAATGTTTCTTTGCAACCAACTGTTTAAAATCTTTTTTGTTTTCATCAATTATAGGTGGAATATTATCAATTCTATCCCTAATATTTTTTTGTTAATTTTGTTGTACTTAATTTCATTTTTAATAGGAATATTATAAATTTTAGTTTAACTTAGTTTAACTCACATTTGTTAGTATTTAGTTGGAGCTCATTGAGCACAAGGGAGATCATCATTCTGTGTTAAAGGAGGAGAGCGATCTTAGAAATGATTCATCAACCAACACAGTATCAGATGTCTCAAGGAAATTTCCAGAGATCTTGAAGTCTTGATTTCAACAGTTTATAACACTATAGAGAAGCTCCACCATCATAAAACTGTTCAGATGATTCTGTTTTGTAGCACACCAGAAGAAATGTGATCAAAGTTCTATTGAGTTGGTCCCCTGAAAGACTCTTGGAAACAGTAAGACTCACAGCACAACTCATTAGCATTTTTTGTCTGTCTTGTTCTCTAATTTACTAAAATATGAACTTTTCTTCTCTCCTTCTTCTATCCATTTATCCATTTACAAGAAGGGTACAAATTCTTGTCTCTGGGGGTGTACCCTGTAGTCCAGGTCCATTTTTGTACTATATGAAGTTGTTCCACTAAAACAGTAAAATTATGCCACATTTTGAAGTCTAAAACCAACATGTAAATCATAATATTGAAAATGATGGATGAAACTTAATAAAATTGAGATTAACCAGCCTTGGTCAGGGTTGCAGGTGCAGTTGAAATGGTACAAATTTGTACTTTATATCAATTTTAACCCTCAGAGGGACATTTTTGACCTTTTAAAGACCAATATTGTACTTTTGAGGGAACAATTTACCTATAGGTACAAAAATGTTCTTGTCTCGTACCTCTATTTCTGAGAGTGCATTGTACTTCAAACAGCAGTTAAAAGAGTTTAAATCTGCAAATCAGAACCACTCAAGAGAACATAATATAAAACCTAAACATTTGTTTTCAAGCACATAAAAATTGGAAAAAAACAAAAAGAAAAAAAAAAGATCTCTTTGAATATAGTGGAAGACTTTTTGAGAGAATGATGTTTTTTTCATGTTTTTTTTTCCCTCAAATGAAACTGACCAATAAAATTACACACAAAGCAAACGCCCTCTTTGAAGACTATAAACAAGTAGCCTGCTGCATACTTCTGCAGAATTTTGTGTCAAATTCATCAGTGGAGTTAAAGTTGAGAAGGACTTTGGTGCCTGATCATATTCCAATATGATGCTGTTCTTCTTGTTTGTTCTGTCTCTGGTTGCTGGATGTCCTTCATGTGGACAGGAACTGCAGCTACTTACTGAGAACTGTCCCATGTTCTGGTTCAGTTTTAATGGTCGCTGCTACAAGTACGTTACCACACGGATGACCTGGGCTGAAGCAGAGCTGCACTGTGTGTCAGAGGGAGCCAACCTGGTGTCCATCCACAGTCTGGAAGAACACAACTTTGTCAACTCAATGATCAAGAATTTTGATCCCAGTCAGGCTTGGACCTGGAACGGACTCTCCGATCATCACAAAGAAGGAGCATGGATGTGGTCTGATGGGTCTAAGGTCAGCTTTGTACACTGGGATGGAGGTCAGCCAGATAATGCAGGAGGCAAAGAACACTGTGGACACACAAACTTAGGCACAGAGTTTAAATGGAATGATCATGTTTGTTCAAATACATTTCCTTTTGTTTGTGCTTCTCGCAGCATCTGTCCTTAAAACAACAGAAAAAAGCAGAAACGGTGAACTGCAGCATTTGTTAAATTTGTACAAACCTGTAAGTAAAAAATTAAAATGTAAGATTAAAAATACAAAGGAGATTTGCTGAATAAAATCTTTCACAGTTAAGAATGAGCTAATTTAAATGTGTGTGTTTGTGAAGGGTGAAGGGGACTTCTGACTGAATAAACATATTAATCTGTACTCACAACAGAAAACTTGCCAAAGAAAAGCAGTTTACCTGGAAAGGTGACACAAATATTTATTTACTCTTGAAAAATCATTGGAAGTGACGCTCAACCTTATGTTACTTCAGCTGTATAAACATGTTTATTAAAGAATAGATGTTAATCATTAACTACAGTGCACCCCAATCCAAAAGAAATATATTCACTATAGTTGGAACTAAAGTTCAGTTTTTATCATGTATCGTTTCCTCCTCATGTCGTCTGTCTGTGTTCAATGTTCCTCACACCTTTTTATTTTAGTCTTTTCCAGTGACTGTGTTTCTGTTCTCAGTGTTTTTCCATGTGTTTTTACCTTCTCATTAGGTTCTTGTGTAAGTGTGTTTGTGCTGCATCACCCTGATCTTTTGTCCTTAGTGTAGTTTTGTGATCTGGTACCTGTCCAGGGGTCCGTTCCAGAAAGCAGGTTATGTGACATAACCAGATAAATTTGAGGGTACGTTTGTAGATAACCTGAATTTTTGGTTCCAAAAATGGAGGTATCTTTTAAGGTATGTTAGTAACCATAGCAACTTAATCTCCAGGTAGGTTTGTCCCATAGAGGGTTTTGAGCATGACGTGCCCTTTTGATGATAATCCTGTGCAATGTTTGGACTTTAAACTTTAAAGACCCCTGGGGTCCGTTCCAGAAAGCTTGGTCAACTAACCATTTGGTAAACCGTGAACTCATGGTTAATCAACCAAGAACCTGCTTAGCCTGAGTATGTCGGTTCCAGAACACCTGATAAGAATCTGGTTAATCAACCTGCTCCTTGTTCATGAGCGCGCACCCTGAACACATAAAGACCCTCTCAATGGATCACCGAATTCACGAGTCACAAAAAGTGAAGGGAACAAATGCCAGCATATTTTTCAGAGTTGGAAGTCTTGATGCTGCTTATGAAGAATTCAATCCAATAATTATAAAGAAAATCAAAACAGCTGCAGCAGCAAAAGAGAGAATTTTGGCAAAAAATAACAGGCAGAGTAAATGTGTGTGTTTAACAGATATAACTCTCAGTTCACGTTTTATATTTTATTTAAAAAAAATAAATGTACATTTTAATTATTCATTTTCTACCCTTTATTCCTACCGTGGGTTGTGGGGTGCTGGAGGATATGTCTAATTTAAAATGTTTTTCAGTATTTTGAATAACCTTTTAAAACTTACTTTGTGTTAAGATTGATTTATAGAAATGTTTTGCATTTTACGTAACTAATTGTAATGAATTAGATTACTCTGCTTAAAGTTCAAACACTGCACAGGATCGTCAACAAAAGGGCACCTCATGCTCAAAACCCTTCTGGAATAGAAGGGTTTTTTGGCTGAAAGAGATTAAGTTGCTATGGTTACTAACATACCTTGAAAGATACCTCCGTTTTTGGAACCGAAAATTCAGGTTATCTACAAACTTACCCTCAAACTTATCTGGTTATGTCACATAACCTGCTTTCTGGAACGGACCCTAGACCACTCAGAACGCTTTAACACTACAAGGTTTTAAACTGACCCATTCATACAACTTGATATGCAAATTTTGGGGGGGGGGGCTACACATCTTCCCCAAAGACACCTTGACATGTGGTGGAGGAAGCCGGGATCAATCCACCAACCTTCTGATTGGGAGATGACCACTCACTGAGCCACAGTCGCCCCAATCAATGAAGTTTACTGTCAACTCTGCTTAAGATAACATCATGCTAAAATGTAATGACAAATTTTTCTATAAATAGCAAGACTGATATTTACATATAACATTTTAAATATAAAAGTGGAAGAAATAATGTAAATGTCTGATTTTCATTTTTCTGGCACCATTTCACTGATAAAAATTGATAAACTCATAAAAAGATTTTCTTAAATTATCTAAAATAAAGTCTAAGCTTGAATTATATTAGATATTCTAATGACTTTATTAAGGCTTACTTTTTATGTAAAATGCGTTTCATTAAAGCAGTACTAAATAACTTTCCCACAGCCGTGTCTCAGACCGCCATTGCTGGAACCGGTGTTCTGTAGACCTGTTGAGATGTGCTACCGATTCCTTTTGCACAAGTGCCGTTCTACAGTCTTGACTTGAATAACCAGATTTATTGTGCTATATGGTTTCTATATTTTTCCATATACATTTTACCTATTAAATAAATTCTCCCAGGACAGGAACACTAAATATGATGTTATTTTTACTTTCCTTACATTGTCAGAGCGACAGGCAAATGTTTGGACACACCCAGAGGAGAAGGACCCAACAATGGCCGATAAGGACCCAGAGGGCTTTTATATAGAAAATATCAGGGAAGGATCATAAAAATACGCTTAATTAACAGAAAACACATAAACAATAACCATAAACAAGAATACTGTATAAACTTCTAATTACATCTTGTTATGAAGTAAGTTGTTAATTCGTACTATGGAGACATTTTTCATCAGGCAGCATAAATCACCAGAACACCACTTCTAGCTGCAACTCGAATTACTGAAGTTATAAGTGTAATATAGGAGGACCAGAGACTTCCAGAGTGTCTGATATGAAGCTGAACATGTTTTTCTGTGAGTCTCCACTTAGACAAGTTTCAAAACAGCAGCTTAAAGTTGTAAAAGTTATTTTGTTCTGATTTAAATGGGAACTGTATGTTGGACTGCCCTTTGGATTCTGGATCTTTTTGTTGGATTGGATTTTATGTATTTTCCATGCTGGGGTGGTGTGATGGCCACATCCATGTCCACACAGCAGTAAATGTTTGTAACTCTCATGCACCTTTTGTTTTAGTTTGTAAGTTGATTTCATTAAATTTATTGGTTAATGATACACTGGTCCTAATTGTAAGTGCACGCATTTAGTTAAAGCCCGTGTAAAGTAACAATAAATGTGTGTTCTGAGTTTGTCACTGCACAGGAATATTAGTTATTAGTCATCCAGCCAAATTTGAATGATTAAAAACACTGCGAAGCATATGAAATTTGGTTACAAAATAATGAAAAAAGGATCAGTTTTCTCTGCTCTGAGACGCTGGGGGCGTGTCCGCTGCAGGCGCTGAAACCTGTCTGTCTCATCCTCTAGCAGCACCTCCTTCTCTTCCCCACATCACTGCATTTCCTCCGTTTCTGAGTTCCGGCTGGTTCGTTAAGTTTGAGGTTCTACCCACATGTAAAACTGCGCATCGCTGCTTTTTGAGGAGTTGAAATATTTCTATACAACCGCAATGCTTCAGACTTGTTGATCAGTGAAGGAGCGGAATGTGCTGCTACGCCATTCTGAGCTTTGTTTAGCATATGAAGGCAGCAGGTGGCAGAAGTAGCTCCTACCTATCATGCTGGTTTACTTACTGTCTACTGTGTGGCTCCTCTGCACAGAATCGACCCAAAGCTTTTTCAGACGGTCATCCCTCGGATGAAGGAGCGGGAAAACCACTGAAGCTACCGCACTGTACAGTTTTATATGACGAGAGCAGCAGGGGGCGGGGTTATCCTGAAGGGATAGACCGGCCCATAAAATCCTGAAACAGAAAACTCTTGAAACGCAATTTGAAGGCTAGCACCACAATTCAGTTTTTAATTGTTGGGAGGTTTTTCACATGTTTAGAACAGTACATTTATTATGTTTATAATGTGGTTAGAAGAAAATAGCAGAATTCCCTTTACCCGGTCTTTAACTACTGTGTTTCACCCATTTTGTTGAAGTTAACTTATGTTTTCTCTTACCAGTGCTGAGAGTTCCTCCACTTCCTGCTTCCTGGGAGAGCTTGGACGGGCAAACAGGGTTGAAGGGCTCAACTCCACTAAACACAGGAGGAGCTAATTGGACCAACTAAACTCCTCCAGGAAGAGGGGATTAATGACTCTCCTTGTTTCTCCTTGCTTATGAGTTTGGTTACAGATTTAAGTTTGAAGTTATACATTTAGGTTTACATGTTTATGTTATTTAGTTTCATTAACAACTCAACTGTACTGATTAGTTTGTTTGTTTTGTAGTTAGTAAATGTTTGTCTAGTTACCCCTATCTGTTTCATCTGGTCTGATCAGCCAGTGTATATATACCCCTGTGTGTCTTTGTTTGTTAGGTCAGTTATGTTGTTTAGTCAGTTGAGAAGTTAAGTTAACCATTTGCTTGAGTTCCATTTTTGATTAGTTGACCTCTTTTATGAGCTCAAGTTATTTTTATTATATTTTGGGGGAAAGGAAAAATAAAAGAACATCCCCTTTTTTGAAGAACCTCTGTGCTTCCTCCACTCATCTAACTCGGTCCATCACATTTGGTGTCAGAAGTGGGACCTGATCTGACAGTGGAGGACACAGATTTTTTTTTTCTCTTTTTCCTCTTCAAGATTTTTTGAGTCATGCAGAATGGAGCACGCTCAAGAAAAGGAAACAGAGTGGAGTCAGTGCCAGTGCAGCAGTCTGAAAATGAAGATTTAACTCGGTCCATCACAGGTGGTCACTGCTGATGTCACAGACCTTGTCTTTTTTTTCCTGCTCTCTTTAAAAACGCCCCATACAAGGACTCATATCGTCCCTTGGACTTCTGTTAGTTTCACCTGTTAGTTATCTTGTCTGTCAGCCACCATTAACCTGTCTCGGTCTACAGCTTCCCCTTCATCCCGTTTATCAATAAACACTGTTTAAACCTGCCACCTGCCTTGTCTGCTGGATTTTGGGTTAAATGAAACATGCAAACACAAAGGAGTATTTATCTGTGCACACTTGGTCATTCCATTTCTTGGTGGAAATAGCTGCTACTCCTCCTCAAACTGTTGCTCCTGGAACATGAACATTTAAATAGTTGGTTCATTAACACGAACATGATTCTCCTGCTGCAGCAGGTTTCTGTTTGATAAAATAAATCAATATGATCAGTCATTAAATCATTAACAGAGACTTAGGTGAAACAGATCTGAGTCACATCTAATAGTTACATTTTTTGATTCTGTTATATTAACACTGTTTTGTTTAGTCATATTTTTAGGATTTGTTGTTCTTGAAATGATAAAACTAGAAGAGAAATAATCAGGTTAACGAGAAGCAAAACATGTTTCTCAATGCCAAAAAGTTAATGATCTATCTTTAATGTCTTCAGTTCCAGTTTAAACTCACTGATCTACTTTATCATAAATATTAGCATAACATAGATATGATTGAGTCTGGTATCAGTTCCTGATCAGTTTCTCAGCAGGAAGGTTTTGATTTGCTGACAGTTCAGATTAGTATTTTATATATGCTTCTTATCATCTTTATGACAAGCAAAATAATTGTTATAGTCACAGTAGCAGCTGATGTAGTTAATAAATATATTGTTATTAACATTAATGTTAGATATATAAAATGTCTTGACCAGTATCAGTGTTGTTAAAGAGTCCATTTCATACATATTTCAGGACTTTGTGGTTATTTCCTAAGTATTAACCAGTAATATGAAACATTTTATATCTAAAAATCATCAGGAAACACTGATTAACAGACCTTTCAATCTGTCTGCATTAAAATTCGGGTGGTTCCAGCTCCTTCCGTCAGGCTGCTTCGTCAGCAGCTCATTCTTTAGTCGAATTTGATGGACTCTGATTGGCTTACAAACTAGCCTATGAGAGCGAGGTATACTGTTTCCTGCCCCGCTGCGCATGGCAACAGCACGCGTAGTCTCTTCCTGTTTGCTACGTCATATGCTACAGCTTTTAGCCAGCAGCATGCTAGGTGTGGTTTCACCTGCGGGAGCTGATGAATACCAACGAGCAAAGGAGTTGTGAAGAAACAGATACATGCCGTTCGGACTCGGGAGAACTCGGGTGTTATCACCACCTGCGTAGTTTGAGAGATAAAAACTGAAAGAGAAGTTGTTGACCTGATTTCACACCCACTATGAAGGTAAGAACACCTGTGGAGCTAAAATATTAAACAGAAACCTCAGAAAAACAGTTTTTAATGAAAGGGCCTCTTTCACTAACAATGAAAACCCACAAACCAACTTAAATAAAAATTCTTAGAGGCTCAAACACTAGTACAAACATATAAAGTTTATTTTTATTTATTTTACTCTTAAACATTCCCAGTAATTATAAATCTCCCAACTAATCAAAACACTGAAACATGTTTCATCTTTGCAACATCCTGCATCATAGATGCAAACAAGAAGAAAATGAAATCACACAAAACCAGTTTTAAAGAAAATGTTTATCGTCATTGACTCTATTAAAGAACATTTTCAACAAGTTTTACAAACAATCAGTTTCTAATCTTTTTGTTGTTTTGTAGGAGAAACATGACATTCAGATGTTGTTTCCTTTGAACATTCTCATGAGATGATTATTGTAAATAAAGTTTCTTATTCTCATATGATCAAAACATGAAGAAATGACTGGAATCAGCAGGTTTTCTGTTGTTATGGACAACCTGTACGAGTAGCACAAACAAAAGGATATTCATGTGAGCATGGAGCGTCATTCCATTCAAAAAATCTGCCGTTGCTTGTATGTACACAATGCTCAACTCCTTTCCAGTTGTCTGGTTGTCCTGACACCCATTGAGAAAACTTGTATTTAGAGCCATCAGTCCAGATCCATCCTCTTTCCTTGTGCGTGTCAGTGAGTCCGATCCAGGTATCTCTCCGAGTGGGATCAGAGTTCTGGATCAGGAAATTGACAAAGTTATGTTCTTGCAGACTATCAATGGACACCAGGTTGGCTCCCACTGAAACACAACGAAGCTCTGCGTCAACCCAGCTCATCTGAGCGCCAAAATACTTGTAGCAGCGACCGTTGAAGCTGACCCAAGAGAAGGGACAGTCGCCACGCTGTAGCTTCAGTTCCTGTTGATCTGAAGGAGGAACAGCATCCAGAACCAGAACAAACAAGAAGAGGAACATCATCATGTTGGAGTTTAAAGCCTCTAATTCTGAGAGGTTTTAATGTCTTTCAGGAGTTTCTCTGCAGTGATGGATGTTAAGAGTCGTGCTGCTTCCTTTTTATATCATCAGAGAGGGTGTTTCTGTTCTGTAGGCGTGAGATCATTGGTCAGTGACTCTGATAACAGTATCTAAACATCTGACAGAAAATATTATCTAAGCTGGAAATTTTCCACCACTGTTTATTTGATCTATTTTTCATATTAAATATTCAGAAAATATTTGAATACAAATGTCAAAATTTTCCTTTTAAGTTAAAACAACATGATAAAAACGGACTTTTTATAATGACAAGAATTAAAGGTGCAGCAAGTTGGAAAAGAACTGTTTCAGATTGAAATTATAATCGTCTTTAATGAAGAAGTTTTAAGAACAAACACTGCAAATTAAAAATGTGACTAAGTCGTAAATTGTAGGAAACTACAATAAAATAGCATTTTTGATAAAATAACATACATTTTTTGAACCACCACAAAGTGTCAGGTTCAGTTACCAGGTAGGGGGGGGTTGAGCTGAACTCCAAAGTGACCCAACTCCAAGACACACACACACACGAGAACCAGGGATCAGTGAAAGTGAGTTTATTATATTACAGGCACAAGACAACAGTACAGTGAACCTGAAATGTGCACGATGAATAAACACAGGACTGGACTGCAGTGGGGTGGAGACTCGATCCTGGAGGAGACGTTAGTTAGTCACACATGAACAGCCCGCTGCAGTGTGCGGGGATAGTGCTCAGGTACTCACGGTGACGCGGTGACTGAAGCTGCGTATGGTGAGATCCAAGGGACACTGCAGCGGGGGTGGTGCTCCAGGAGTCGAGGCAGTACGGTGAGGTCCGGGACGCGGTGCTGTCGATGCCTGCGTGGGTCCAGCAGGGGAGGCAGCAGCGCGCTCACCGGAGAGGTGTGGATCCAGAGGTGACCAGGAACAGACAGGAGCCAGAGGGAAAGAGCCAGTCGCGTGTTCCCGCAACTGAGCTCTAGTTCATCCGTGTGCGAGCCAGTACTCACGACAGGCGGGTAACTCACCGCACAGAGGCACTGGCACTGGAGGATGCTCCAGGACACGGGTCCGAGAACGGGGGGAAGAGCGCCGGTCGGAGAGCTCACGACCGCAACCCCGTTTGAAGGTGAGTCCTCTTTCCGGCTCCAGGGGCTGTCTGCACAGTTGTTACTGTGGCAGGATTGACAGCAGCGCGGTGACCGGTGAGGCACTCAGAGCTGGAGGAGCGCTCCAGCATATATAGCTGAGAGAGGAAGGAAGAGAAGGCAGGTTAGCAGCACTAACATAACAACTGTCATAATTAATCCCTGGCCACTCTGTACCGCGATCAGGTTGTGGGAGAGTACGAACTGGCGCCTGTCTGTGGTTCTCCCTCTGATTAAATACCCAGCTCTCCTGAGCTGGGTAATGATCCACACCTGCAACCACTGATGACTGCCACGCCCTGGAAATGACAATTAGTGTCACAGAACACCACACTCACCAGCTGCATAAATCCCCTCAGTCACCAGTAAACACAACCACAGTGAAACACAGCCATCACCCAACATAAATCCCCAAACACAAAACCCCAGACCCTGACACAAAGAGTTACATCTATTGGGGTGTTTAAAGCCAAGCTGAAGACTCACTTGTTTACGTTAGCCTATGCCTCTTAAATTGTTCATTTTACTGTCTTACTGCTTTTGTATTTTATTGTAACCACTTATTGTTTTTTTTTCATTGCTATTCGATTATTGTTTTTTACCGCCTTAAACTGTGTAAAATTTTATGCCATTGTTGTTCAACGCTTTGATTGAAAGTGCTTTACCATTAAAGTTATTATTATTATTTCCTTGTTGAATTCTTGTAACATGTTTTCCATTAAAGGGGAGAGTTTCATTTTCTGTAATTATGGTTTTATTACATTGTAAATGTGTAGATATCACTCGATCTGACTTTGGAGCAGATCAAAGGTCTCAGATAATCTCTGAGATCAGATCCAGTCTGCACATTTATGCACAGCTATATGTTCAAATACATTTCCTGTCTGTGCAGCATTTGTCCTGAACATGACATAAAATGGTGGAAATTTTATTTAATTTGTCCCACTCATGGACGGACCTGGTTCACTGGGATGTTGGACAATCAGACAATGTGGGAAATAACAAACTCTGACAAATATTTTAAGTGGAAGGACTTTTTCTACCATCTGCATTTGCTTTTGTTTGTTTTTTTCTTTTTTTTTTTGGCACTTTTGACACATTTACTTCATAACTCAGAAATCAATTTACTTTCATTTTTTTCATGTACTAAATTAGGTTAAACACTTAAGACTATCTCTTTTTTAAATTTGTCTGATTTAAACTGGCTCACATTGAAAACATGACAACTTGTAATTTTCCAGATATTTTTATTGTCAAACAATTTCTATGCATCAAGTTAATCAAAACATGTAAAACCACTGAGTGAAATCAGACTGTTTTTTCTTGCTGCAACAAAAAAGACAAGATGCACAAACAAAAGGATATTTAAATGAGCTCCAATCATTCCAGTCATTGGTTCTGCTTTAGTTGGTTTCCACACATTGCTCCTGTGTTTGAGGATCATCTGATTATCCAGAAACCCAGTTGGTAAAACAAACTTTACATTGTGGACATCACTGAGTCCAATCCAGGTGTGTCTCCTTGTGGGATTAAATACCTTAATCTGGAAAGTAACAAAAATCATGTCCTTCCAGATTGTAGATGTAGTTGTTCCCTCTGATTAATAGAACAGCTCTGCATCAGTCCAGGTCATCAGTGAAGAGACGTACTTGTCAAAGCAACCATTGAAGCTGAACCCAAACATGGGACAGCTTCAGCTCCCGTTCATCTGAAGGAGTCTATAATTCTGAGATGATTTTATACCCTTCAGGAGTTTCTCTGATGCGGTGGATGTTATAAAGAGACATGCAGCATCAGGTGACGAGCTGCTTCCTTTTACATCATCAAAGAGGGTGTTTCTGTTCTGTCCCTGTGAGATCATGACTCAGTGTATCTGATGACGTGTTGAGTTGTAAAAACTTGAGTTAAATTTTGTCATCAAAGAGAAAATGGAAGTTTACCCAGAGGTGTCAGTGTTGCTATGGTAACGCAGATCTATAGAGGGATTCACAGACATGTACAGACCTGTTGTTAGACTCTTTACTGGTGCAGTGGGTCCTGGGTTCCTCCTGGTCATGATTATACCCGCGGCTTCATGAAGCCAGAGTCTGCAGGAAGTTCCTGGAGGATGACAAATGGATTCCATGGACATGGACATAAGTGCATGAAAACTTAAAGTATTATACTTGAGTTAAACTCTTCTTTGACATATTTAATGATTTAACCAGGTAGACACCAGGACAGGTATGTCTTTCATTGCTGAGAAGGGAAATCTTGCTAGAAGCCATGCAGATCGGTCCAGACTACAGTAATTAAATGAACAGTAGGTGGCAGCAGTGCACCACACAATACCAGTAAATTAGAGGTGAAGAAGAAGATTCATGGTTTGTTTTGATACTGTGATAAACCATATTATATGACTGGTGTCCTAGTGAGCCTCTCCATTGCTATTATCAGCCTAGATGTGCTAATGAATGGCAGAGAGAATGTCCCTTTCAATGGGTGGCGACCCCAAACATGCTAGTGGTTAGCCTCTCCAGTGCTATCGCTAGCCTAGAGATGCTAATGGGCATGTCAGTAGCTGCCTTCTCATTTACCTACACCGGCTGTGCTGTTACTGATGCCAGACTATCAGTATTCAGATCAGTAGCGGACTAAGGTTGAACACTGCCTCCTGCGGCAAGCAGGTAGCCGGCGCCAGACGATCAGTAGTCCAAACTTTGGCCCCCCTTCTGCACCTTAAAAGTTAGCTTTCAGCAGAACATCTTCATTCATTTTTATTTCATTTCGTCTCGGTAGCTTGCAGGAATAACTGACAATGGATGGTTGTGCACTTCTCTCTAACAAACAATTATGAGAAAAAGCCCATTCCCAGTAGCTCATCACGCTCCACATTGCATCTGGGGGGGCCCAGCCACAGCTAGGGACACAGAGGTGGGGCTGGCAGCACAGGTGCCACCGGACCCTCCGACATGCAAAGTGGGTGAAGTGTCTTGCC
Organism: Pachypanchax playfairii; assembly: GCA_006937955.1. Classification (NCBI taxonomy): domain Eukaryota; kingdom Metazoa; phylum Chordata; class Actinopteri; order Cyprinodontiformes; family Aplocheilidae; genus Pachypanchax; species Pachypanchax playfairii. The sequence goes on along the minus strand of SSNP01000121.1, from coordinate 1,078,569 downwards.
CAAGGACACAACGACCAGGCAATGTTTTTCCTGGCAGAGCTGGGATTTGAGCTGGCGACCCTCCGCTTATCAAACAACCCACTCTAGCCAACCTTGTGTTTTCAAAATGTTTCAGTTTAGTTTTTAGCTCATTTTAACAGTAAAGTTCACCTTTCAAAAACTTGACTCTAGAATTATAAATGTCTTTCTTCACTAAAAAGACACAAATAAACAAATAAAACACAAACAAAGAGACATATTTCTGTTGTGACAAAATCGCCTAAGTGGAACAAACTCAAAAATATTTACTTGAAATAAAATCATGATCTTTTTAAATGAAGAAGCTTGAGGGTTCAAACAATATTTGTCCTACAGCTAAAACACTAAAAACATAAACTCAAACATTTCTTCATTTTTCTGCTTCATCTGTATTTTCTATATATTTTCCTCTGAATATAATAAATCAAAAATATGATCTGGAACAAAGTCAACACACGTGCACGAGAGGTACAATCAGAGTTTATTTCCTGGTTGAGTTCCTGTAAATCTTTTCTTTGATAGAGAGATTTTATTACATCATAAATGTGAAGATATGTCTCAGTCTAATCTTGATGAATGTCTGAGTAGGTCTGAAGTTCTTGAGCAAAACTTCACAAAAATTAATGTTAAATGAGGACAGAGAGTAAAGAGCAGATCCATCAAAGCTTTTAAAAAACAATAAACAAATACATGCAAATTACAAATCATAGCCTGTAGTTAGATCAGAAGGAGTGTGTTATGACTTTTGGAATTAAAATAAAGCAGCTTCCACATACACAACAATGGGATTTTGTCAAAATAGAGAGAAAAAACTCAGCTCTCTTCATAAATCTGTAGCTTAGACATGATTCATTCTAAAACCATCATACAAGTTAAATGATCATGAAAAGCTTGACTTTACATGACTGAACTGGCATTTTAATTTGCTTTTCTGTCTTTTTACATTATCACTGTTTAAGTTTCAAACATACACTAACATTTATAAAGTTCTTATATGGAAACAAAATACTTTTTAAAACATGAAAAAATTCTACATCAAATTTTGAGCATTTTTTCTGCTTTCACCCAATGTTTCTGTTTTTGCCATATGACTTACAACAATAAAAATAAAATAATAAATTAAATAAATATAATGGAATAAAAAAATATAAAAATCAATGTGCGACCATTGAAGCTTTCTGCCACTGACAGCTGAAGAATGCTTTCAATATGACAGATTTCACTTTTAGTCCTCCCTCCACCTGCTTCTCATAAAATTAAATTTGCTCTATTTACTCGACTACGAACAAAATGACATTTATTTTAAACTTTGAGTGATGAATTTTTAAAAAATTCTAGAATTTAGTTGGAATGAAATCAGCTCAATCAACATTGTGAAACACACCAATAGATAGACTTCCTTATTGATCCCTGTAATATCTTCCCTTGTACGGGGGGACGGGGGCATTGTTTGTTTTTGCAGTTATGTTTTTATAACATTGTAAACGTGCAGATATCACTCAGTCTAATCTAAGTTAAAGTGTTCCAGATGCTGTTTCCCAAAACCTATAGGTTAAGGATTAAATAGGATTTTCTGACCAGTCCTGACTTGCTTTTAAAAAGCAGTAACATACATGTTATCATAGTAATTTATTATGTGAATTTAACCTGCACCCAACAAGTTACTCATTTTTTATCATTGTCTATTGGAAAAACACTTGATTCATGTTTTTATTCAGACTTATGTAGTTTTTCATTTTATTGATTATCCAATGGCAAAACCTGGGTTCTCCATCCATTCACTTTCTTTATCTGCTTGTTCCTGTTCAGGGTTGAAGGTGTCATCAGAATCAGAATCAAGCTTTATTGCCAAGTATCATTCACAAAATACCAAGAATTTACTTGGAAGAAATGTATAGTCACATCCAGGGCTGTGCAGAGACCTTTGAAGGGGCGAGTCTCAAATGTTAAAAAGGGGCCCATAGAACTTGATTTAATAATAACAACCCACCTTTCATTCAAAATCTAATATGGAATCTTTACTATATCATCATCATCATCATGATCAGGAGGGACAACACAAAGCAAATGTAGCCTCTGTTTTACCTGATGAGGAACGATGTTGTTGACAGGTTGGTGGTCCTGATGCTGATACTGTTGAGTTTAGCGACAAGAAAAAGGCACATGGGGCACCCAGGAGGAAAGGGGCAGGTGCTACTCTCTGGTCATTTAGTTTGTTTCATTTTCACTCTTTTTGATAGGCCGTTTCACTTGGGCTGTTCACGTGAACTGTTGAAGTGTTTTATTTCTCGACTTGTTTTATTCGACTGTCTTCTCGTTCAGCGCAGATCGGCGCACAGAACAGATATTTTATCAGATATCATAAATACAAAGAAGAAGTAAATGAAACCAAACGAAAGATGTATTTTTTACAATAAAATGTTGATCTTCATAAATTTGTTTATTTTGCATCATGTAAGAAAAACAATTTTAAACAGGTTTTATAAACAACGTTGGTTTCTAATGTTTGCCTTGTTGTTTGCTTGTAATGGAAAAATGACATTGAAATCATTCAGACGTTTTTTCTTTTGAACAATCTCATGAGATGATTAATGTAAATAAAGTTCTGCATTTTGGTTCTTATTTTCATATAATCACAACATGAAGAATCTGAATAGAATCAGCAGGTTTTAAGAACAAACTGTACGAGAAGCACAAACAAAAGCATATGCAGCTGAGCATGGAACGTCATTCCATTTATAATTTTGGTCGTAGTTTGTATGTCCACAGTGTTCATTACCCCCCACATTGTTTGGTTCTCGTGCATCCCAGTGAGAAAAACTGTATTTAGACCCATCAGTCCAGATCCATCCTCCTTCCTTGTGTGTGTCAGTGAGTCCGATCCAGGCCCGTCCACGTGTTGGATCCAAGTTCTGGATCAGGAAATTGACAAAGTCGTGTTCTTCCAGACTGTGGATGGACACCAGGTTTGCTCCCTCTGATACACACTGAAGTTCTGCTTCACCCCAGGTCATCCGAGAGCCAAAATACTTGTAGCATCGACCGTTGAAGCTGAACCAGAACATGGGACAGCCGCCACGCTGTAGCTTCAGTTCCTGTTGATCTGAAGGAGGAACAGCAGCCAGAACCAGAACAAACAAGAAGAGGAACATCATCATGTTGGAGTTTAAAACCTCTAATTCTGAGAGAGGTTTTAATGTCTTTCAGGAGTTTCTCTGCAGTGATGGATGTTATCAAGAGTCGTGCAGCAGCAGGTGATGAGCTGCTTCCTTTTTATATCATCAGAGAGGGTGTTTCTGTTCTGCTGGCGTGAGATCATTGGTCAGGGAATCTGATAACAGTATCTAAACATCTGACACAAAATATTATCTAAGCTGGAAAATTCCCACAACTGTCTATTTGATCTATTTATTACACTGACTTTTCTGTTTAGAAAATATTTGATTTCAAATGTCTAAATTTTTTCTTTACATTAAAAACAACATGATAAAAACTGACACTCCTTTTTGAATATTAGCAATATAAATTTCAAGTGCAGCAAGTTGCAAAACAAACTGTTTAGGATTGAAATTATAATTATCTTTAATTAATGTGGAAGCTTTAAGGGTAAATAAAACATGTTGGAGAAACACTTAAAATTACTGACTACTACTGACTACTACTACTTATTGACTACTTTCCATTTCATTTCCTCTCTATCCTCAAAATCAGTGTCTTTTTAAAAAGGAAACTAACATGAAACAGTGTTTCTCAAAATAAAATCAACATTTATTTTTGGAAAGACCATAAACAGTTATATTTCCTTGTTGAGTTCCTGTAACATGTTTTAGCAGTTTTATTCATTTGCAGTCATGTTGTTATTAAATTGTAAATGTGCAGATACTGTATCTCTCGATCTGAGTATCTGAGCAGTTTAAGACCTTTGAACTGAACTCAAAAACATTTTATGTTTGCAGGACCAGAAATATAAAACTGCATGAAAGACATGTTGAAAAGATGAAAGTTTACAAACATAATTTTCATCTCCTTAAAACAAAACAATAAATTTAATAAAGAAAAAGCTTCTTTCCCCCATTTTTTCATTCACTCACTTATTACTTACTTTGGAGTGACTTGAGTTGATTGTCCAAAGGAGGATGAAGAACATGATATAAAACCATCATCATCCTCTTCAGAACACAGTAACTCAACAACAGAGTGTCTTCAGTCAGAAGATTCTTCAGATCTGCTGCAACACAGACGCTACAGGAGATCTTTCCTGTTCACAGCTAGAACCCTCTACAGGAGATCCTTCCTGTTCACAGCTAGAACCCTCTACAGGAGATCCTTCCTGTTCACAGCTAGAACCCTCTACAGGAGATCCTTCCTGTTCACAGCTAGAACCCTCTACAGGAGATCCTTCCTGTTCACAGCTAGAACCCTCTACAGGAGATCCTTCCTGTTCACAGCTACACCGTGTGCAGAATTATTAGGCAAGTTGTACTTTCGAGGATACATTTTATTATTGTACAACTACAGTGGCTCTTGGTCAATCCTAAATGTTAACAAACCCTCAGACCTGAGCATTTAACTGGAAAAAGGTGAAGTTTTGGCTTTCTTAAGAGAATATCTACATATACACTAGAATTATGCAACTATTAGTGTGCAGAATTATTATGCAACTGAATGACAAAAAAAGATTTTCCCATCTCACTTGTTTATTTTCACCTGTTAAAGTGAGAGTAATAAACAAACTCATAATTTACAAATAAACATTTCTGAAATTTCTAAAAGAAAACCTCAGTGATCAATATAACCACCCTTCTTTCCCATAATAGTCATAAGCCTTCCATTCACAGAGTCAGTCAGTTTCTTGATCAGCACAGAATCATCCTTTTGTGCTGCTGCAACCACAGCCTCCCGGACACTGTTCACAGAGGTGTACTGTTTACCTTGGCCGCGTTTCCCAAAAGCGATCGTTCTTAAGGACTTAAGAAGGCTCCTAAGAAGGGTTCGGCTAAGAAGGAGCACTAAGATACGGGTGTTTCCCAAAAGCATTCTTAACTGACTTCTTAGAAGAAACTTAAGATCAAGCCTAAGAAGCTTCTGAAGAAGCTCTTAACGAGAGCTGTCAACCGCGGTGCTGAAACGGAATCAATCGATGCTAGGCTAATCGATCACCCACTCCTTTATCAGCGCTGAGCGCCGCGCGCAGTCACACACAGCGTTGTTTATAAGAACTTGCGATATTCATGATGAGTACAGAGTTAGTGAATTAGCTTCACAATGTGTGCTGATAACCATATATAGATAAAATAAAAAGAAAAGAAAAAATAATAAAAAGAAAACAACAAACAAAGTGTTTGCACGTGGATAGCATTAAAGGAGCAATAAGCGAAAATTCATCATTTCCAGTTTGAAAGAATTCAAAATATGCAATGTGAAGCTCTAGATGTGTAATTCCATCTGGAACATAGCATGAGGTCACACACCATCTCTCTGTGTTCATATCGAGCCTCTTGTTTACAAAGGTGGTCTCCTTCCGCGTGCATGTTCGTGCATGTGAAACTCCGCCTCCTTCATGTACTGAGCGAAGGCTCTCCCTTCGCTCAGTACAGCCGACACACATTGTTGAAGCGAAATGGCGGAAGGCGGAGCAAAGCGTTCACCTGAAGATGACCGGGAACACATTTCATCACCCGAGAAGCCACGGCCAATGACAAACAAACCGGGTAAAGCAAGGGACAAAACGAGGATAAACATTGGTCTTGCTTTTCCAAGATGGAGAGCACTGAGAGAACGAGAGAATTTACGATTTGACTCGGAGCTGGCTTTTCTTCTCTTGGACAGGTAAGGAACAATCATTATTTTAATCTAGTGTTACTGTAATGACTCGCTCTGGAAAGCGATAAAGTTGTCGACTTTGTCCTTTATACTGCTTGCATTCAGTTCTGCTCTTTTACCTTGTAGCTGTAGTGGCTAAATGTCCGTAGCGGCTAAATGTCCGTAGTGGCTAAATGTCCGTAGCAGCTAAATGTCCGTAGCAGCTAAATGTCCGTAGTGGCTAAATGTCCGTAGCAGCTAAATGTCCGTAGTGGCTAAATGTCCGTAGCAGCTAAATGTCCGTAGCAGCTAAATGTCCGTAGTGGCTAAATGTCCGTAGCAGCTAAATGTCTGTAGCGGCTAAATGTCCGTAGCTAAATGCTACAGACATTTAGCCGCTACGGACATTTAGCCGCCGTGTCATGAGAGAGGAAAAGTGGCGGCACGTCGTTGTGGCTTTCAGCCAAGCTGAATGGAGACTGTGGTTGTGTTGAATTATCCGGAACATTTTTTTGGCCGGAACTGTCAATCATGACAGACTTTGTTTTGGTCTCAATCCTGTACTCAACAGCACACCTAGCGGTGAAAAATCGCTTGTTGCTCCTTTAAGTTAATTTCTGTTTAAAGTGGGTGTGTGCTAACAGGTAGTATGTCTGTCCCAGACGTTGAAATCTGACTTAAAATTATTTAAACAGTAGAAACACTCTAACTTAAGTTAATATTGTCATTAATTAAGATGTTTGACAGGTTTATAGTTTGTGACTGTCAGTGATTCAATTTTCTTTTGGTGTTTTATTTCTGTAACTAACCCTGAAAATGACACCAAACCTAAATGAAAGTTCTGACTGTTTATCAGGCTCAAACTCTAGTGCATGCAAATAAAAGGGTAAGCACATCTTGTATTTATTTTATTCCTAAATATTCCCATTAATCATAAATTGGTGCATCTCCCAAAAAATGACAACTCTGAAACATGTTTGTCACACTCTGCATCACAAATACAAACAAGAAGAAAATGCAACCAATCAGAAAAATATTTAGGATCATAAATTCATTCATTTTGTATAATTTTTTATGTTTTTTAGGAGAAAAATGACACTCTGAAATCATTCAGAAGTTGTTTCCTTTGAACATTTTTATGAGATGATGATTGTAAACAAAGTTCTGCATTTTGATTTTGATTTAACATGAAGAATCTGAGTGGAATCAGCAGGTTTTCTGTTTTTAAGAACAAGCTGTACGTGAAGCACAAATAAAAGCATGTTTAGCTGAGCATGAAAAATCATTCCAGTTATAATATTTGCCAACATTTAGTTGTCCACAGTGCTCTCTCCCATCCATGTTGTCTGGTTGTCCTGCATCCCAGTGAGAAAAATTGTATTTAGACCCATCAGACCACATCCACCCTCCTTCCTTGTGTACATCAAGGAGTCCAAGCCATGAGTATCCCTGAGTGGGATCAAAGTTCTGGATCAGGTAAATTACAAAGTCGTGTTCTTCCCGGCTGTGGACGGACACCAGGTTGGCTCCCTCTGATACACAATGAAGTTCTGCTTCAGCCCAGGTCACCTGAGAGCCAAAATACCTGTAGCATCGATCGTTGAAGCTGAACCAGAACATGGGACAGCCGCCACGCTGTAGCTTCAGTTCCTGTTGATCTGAAGGAGGAACAGCAGCCAGAACCAGAACAAACAAGAAGAGGAACCTCATCATGTTGGAGTTTAAAACCTCTAATTCTGAGAGGTTTTAATGTCTTTCAGGAGTTTCTCTGCAGTGATGGATGTTATTAAGAGTCGCGCAGCAGCAGGTGATGAGTTGCTTCCTTTTATATCATCAGAGAGGGTGTTTCTGTTCTGCTGGCGTGAGATCATTGGTCAGGGAATCTGATAACATAAACAAAAGAGAATAGAATCTGAACATAAGACAAAAAATTGTTAAGTTAGACATTTTCCACAAATGTTCAATTGATCAATTTTCAAATTAAAGTTTATATTTAAAAAAATATGTTTGACTTTAAATGTCTTTTTTTTCTTTACATTAAAAACAACATGATAAAAAATGATACATATTTTTTTAAATATTAACAATATTAATCTAAAGTGTAGCAAGTTGCAAAAATAAAAACTGTCATCGGTCACTTATGAAACACAAAAAGTTACATTTCCTTGTTGAGTTCCTGTATTATATGCCCTACTAAAGGGGTTATTGCATTGTAAATATGCAGATATCTCTAGATCTGATCTTGGAGAGCGTGTTAGCAGGTTCAGGACCTTTGCTCTGAACTCTACGAATTTATATTTAAGACATCTTACTTTGTCAGTATTTTCACATTGGCTTTGTCCTCTGTCATCCTCAAGTGGTCTTAAAATGTAAAAAGTATAAATAAAAACATTAGATAAAAAGTAAACATTGCCATAAAAATACTGATATTATCAAAAAATTTTAACTTTGATTGTTGGTGTTAGGGGAGCTCGGTAGTAAGGAGCCCCGGAGGGTAGCGCGATCCACCCATGGATGAACGTAATCCGGCTGGTTTTCAGCAGGGCCAAGTAGCAGCTGGCTAGCGGTAGGTGCTGGTCCAACGGGAGGCTGGTTCAGAGCAGACGGATGCAGCTTGGCAGAGCTGGTCAGGAGTTAAGATGCACTGTAACCTGTTCACTAAGTAGTAGTGATAAAAGTCAGGGAAGTCTAATCTTCCACTATCTTTGGGTCTCTGTAATGTTTTTAGACTGATGGGGGTGGGGGGGGGGGTCTTTCCATAGGAATTTAGAAATAGAGGAGTCCAGAAATCTAAACCAGTCCGATGGTGGTCTATTTGGAATCATTGTGAATTAATAATTAGCTCTTGGTAAGTCATTTTAATTGAAGCTACCCTTCCCATGACTGATAAAGGTGGTGACGTCCATCTAGTCAGATCATCTACGATTTTCTTTAAAGAGGCCCTTCCATTAAAACATTTTTTCTGAGGTTTCTGTTGAATATTTTAGCTCCACATGTGTTCTTACCTTCATAGTGGGTGTGAAAACAGATCAACAACTTCTCTTTCAGTTTTTATCTCTCAAACTACGCAGGTGGAGATAACACCCGAGTTCTCCCGAGTTCAAACGGCCTGTATCTGTTTCGTCACAACTCCTTTGTTCGTTAGTATTCATCAGTTCCCGCGGTTGAAACTACGCCTAGCATGCTGCTGGCTAAAAGCTGTAGCATAAGACGTAGCAAACCAGAAGAGAAAATGTCTACTGTTGCCATGCACAGTGGGGCAGGATACAGTATACCTTGCTCTAATAGGCTTAGTTTGTTAGCCTAATCAGAGTCAAGCAAATTCGAATAATGAATATCAATGAGTTGCAGCCTGAAGCCTGACGAAACTAGCCGAATGTTGACAAAGACAAATTGAAAGGTCTGTTAATCAGTGTTTCCTGACGTTTTTTAGATATAAAATGTTTCATATTACAGGCTAATACTTAAGAAATAACCACAAAATCATGAAATTTGTATAAAATGGCCTCTTTAAACACTGCTCTGAGAGCACTCAGCCTCATGGCGGTCGCAGACTTTGTCTGGTTCCAGAGTCTATATGAGTGTAAAAGAGCAAAAATGTATGAAGTTGTTTCCAGGTGGCTAGAAGCGGATGGAGTGACCACAGACAAAGGCAATGACAAACACAAACAAATCATGCAGAACAGAAGAACCCCCCCTCAGACTCCACTACCAAGTTAAATATAAATTCTGAGAGTCTCTCCAAAAATAAACTGAAGCCATGTGTCATGCAAATCTAGCTTTTTTGGCAATATGTGCACTGTGGAAGTTCGGCTGGATTACATAGCACGACGACGCTGACGGTCCGCCATGTTTGCTACTGAACAACTGTACTAACTTTGTCGCCGTGGCATAAACTGCACGTGCTGATGAATATTAAGCAAAATCAATGTGACATCACAATGTTAGGATTTTTGAAATCGGTAGAACTCGGGTTTTATCGCCACCTGCGTTGTTTAAGCAGTAAAGACTGAAAGATAACTTATTGTGTCCTTTTCACACCCAGTACGAAACCTAGAACACTTGTGGACCTAAAATATTCAACATAAATCTTTGAAAAATTGTCATGAAATTTGTGTGAAATGGCCTCTTTAAAAGTGAGGTGTAATTCAGTTGAATTAAATCTGAGAGGTTGGGGGAAACATTAACACGAAGGGCCTGATTTATCAATATTCCAAGTAAAGAGCGCAAAATTGCGTGCGGCGCAAAACTTTGTGCCAAGGGCATGTTCCTGATTTGCAGGTGATCTACTAAGACTGATTTCGCAATTGTTAACCGGCGCAAAAAGCAATATTCAAATGAGGAGTTTGACGGCGTTATTCTCTTGCGGGCGCAAGAAAGGCGCAAACGTAAAATTAATTTCGAGCCATTGCAGCTTGAAATATGAGCAGAAGGAGCAAAAAATATATTGTTGAGCTGCAGCAAAGACATCTTCAGGCTCCACTCTATGATGTTGTTGAATGTTGTGCAACATACAGCAAACAACAGTGATCAGAGCAACCTGGAGCGTAAAGTTCCCCACCAGCGTGGTCCAAACACCGACAGCTGCTTTTGATGTGGAGCGCTCCAAAATGTTTCTCGTGCGTATGTGGGCAAGATTATATTGACGTTACTCCCCAGCAGTCATGTTGAGTGCAGGGGGTGAAGGGGGTCTGCGCCACCTTAGGAATAGATCACGAGCTGCTATTAAATTCATAAATGTGCAGAATGATATTTACAGCACACAAGAGTCATCCATGTCCATATTCACCATCTCTCAACCTCATAAATATAACAATGTTCCTCAGAATGAAAGAATCGTGAGTCTGGATAATTTGCCACAATGTTTGCATCACTAGTGTTTGGAAAATTAATGTATCTGCTCGCGTAACATTGCATTCACACTGTGACACACACTAGACAATCTACCCTGGGAGACGCAGCACTGTCACAGTGTGCTGGAATGATCTACATGTCTGTCTGTGTCTTCACGCAACAATCACTCTAAAATGGTAAATGTCATGTATTTGTGTAGTGCTTTTTCTAGTCATTCAGACCACTCAAAGCGCTTTAACACTATAAGTTTTACATTTACCCATTCATATAACCCAATTTGTAAAGCGGGGGTAGAAGGCAGGGGCTAACACTCATACACCCGATACACAAATCAAGGGGCTACATGGGGTTCAGTGTCTTGCCCATGGACACTTTGAGATGTGGTGGTGGAAGCCTGGATCGAGCCACCAACCTTCTGATTGGAGGACGACCGCTCTAACCACTGAGCCACAGCCGCCCCAAATTGGCGGAACACTGGTTTGAACACTCTCGTCATTTTTGCGCTGAGTTAAGACATGCTTTTCAAAGGCGGTAAAAATACGCGCAAAATTAGAAGTCGCAAACAGTTTCAGGTTTGATAAATCACAGTGCGCCTGGAACGCCTATTTATTTACATGTTCTCCTCCCAATATTTTGCATCTTCTGACAGAAACGCCCACATTGCATATTAATCAAGGTCAAAAGTGCAAAAATTACTTTGCGCATCTAGCGCCAGGTTTAACAGACGCAGTTTTGCCTGCGCGCCGTTAGTAGATCTCCCGCTGCTTGTTTTTGCGGCAGCTGAGAGGTTTGCGCCTGTTTTAACAACCGCAAACCTTTAATAAATCAGGCTCTAAATATTTAATATTCCCTGTCTGTAACTGAGTTCTTGGGGAATTATGGAGAGAATAATTTACTGACATAAATGTTGATTTTAACCAATTTATTGAATAATCTAAAAATGCTAGAGAAAGAATTTATCAGTGCGATCACCTCAGGAAGCAAGTTATTTTCATCTTTAAGAAAAAGTAGCACATCATCACCTTAAAGATTGATTTTCTGTTCTACATTCTTGCATTTTATGCATTCAGTGTCTTTATTTTGCCTAATTACTGCTGTTAGCGGTTCAATAAATATAGCCAACAGTGACAAAACTGGCAGATGTTTGGTCATTTGTCCTGACCTAGGCTGTTAGATAGTTATATAATATTTTTACTCATTTAAAAAATAATTTCCAAGTCCAAATGTATGCATTACTGCAAATAAGAATTCCCAGTTAATCAATGTAAGTAAAGTTCTGTTAGGTTCTGTACTATTTGAGAATTGGACCCAAACGCATGAGAGCAGTCACCAGGAGTTGAGTAACAAAAGGCTTTAATAATGCCAGTAAACAAAGAACAGAAAAACACTTACAGAGGGTGGAGGAGGTGCTTGGGGATAACCGGATGACACGGAGGGAAAAGACGAGCTCTAAATAATCCACACTTGAGAAGGGGGGTAAATCCAAAACCCAAAAACAAAGATTCCACAGTCGAAGACAGAGAACGAACCGACAAATACTGATGCTTACAAGACACTTAAATACTTAATTAAACTAATTAACTAAACTAGAAACACCTGAAAAAATACTGAACTGAGGAACACAGAGGAAGTAAACAGGAAGTAAGGACACATGGGGAGCGAAACAGGAAATACAACCAATGTCAAAATAAAAGCAAAACAGGAAGAGACACAGAGGACTCAGAGGAGGACAGGAGGAGACACTGACCCAAAATAACCCCATAACTAATCCTAAGAAAACAACTATCCAAAACCAATAGAAGGAATGAGGCAATAGAAATAAAACAAAACCCCAGAGTCACAACAATATAAACGAAATGAAATGATAAATGAAAACCCTCAAACAGAAATAAACCCCAGAGACACAACAGTAACCCCCCCTCGATGGACGGCACCCAACGTCCAAAATAAAACAGAAAACCAAAAACCGGGTACAACAAAAAACACGGGCGGGAGGTGGGAGGCGCAGAAGGAGGGACCGAACAGAAGAAAACAAATTAGTCTAAACTGAAAATGTCCCAAAAAGTAGGCCAGGCCAAAACAAAAAAACAGAGTTCAGAGGCCAGGATGAAGAGTCAATTGATGCGGCCCAGAGGACGGACAACAGTCTCTGAAGGGCGGCATAGGAGCCGCGAGGCGCCTCGAGTCTGGAAGGTGGCCAGAACTCCGTGAGGAGAGGCTCAGAGAGTCTGGAGGGCAGCCCAGAGGCCGTGAGGAAAGGCGCAGAGGCTCTGGCAGGCGGCCCGGAGGCCGCGAGCTGAGGCGCAAAGGCTCTGGAGGGCGGCCCGGAGGCCGCAATGAGAGGCGCGGAGAGTCTGATGGACGGCCAGGAGGCCGCAATGAGAGGCACCGAGAGTCTGGTGGACGGCCAGGAGGCCTCAATGAAAGGCGCCGAGAGTTGGGTGGACGGCAAGGAGGCCGCAATGAGAGGCTCCAAGAGTATGGTGGATAGCCGCGGCAATGAAGAGCCGGAGAGAGGCCTGGAGGATGGCTGCGGCGAAGGTCTGGAGGATGACCGTGGCGATGAAGAGCCGGCGGGCAGCCTGGAGGGTGGACTGTACTCTGTTTATTGATTTTCACTTTCAAAAGTCATATCTATTAGATTAGATTAGACAGAACTTTATTAACCCTTTAGGAGGGTTCCTCTGGGAAATGAAGTCAGTGTTGTTATGATTAGACAATAAAATAGAGATTGCACAGTTTTAAAGTCCTTCTGCAAGAGCCAGAATTCAAAGAGTTCAGAGAACAAGTGTCAATAAACAGTCATCATTTCTCCTTCTCAAATTTTCTTGTAAAATACCCTAGTTCAAAACCTTTGAACCTGCACAGACATTTATCAAATAATGATGCAATAAAAACCTAACTAAAAAGATTAACAAAAGATTAACAAAACAAAAACCAAAACTATACTGTTAGAGTGAATGATATCTGCACATTTACAATGTAATAAAAACTTGTGTCTCTGGGGTTTTGTTTCTGTTTGAGGGTTTTCATTTATCATTTGATTTCATTTGTATTGTTGTGGCGTTGGTTGTATTTCCTGTTTCGCTCCCCATGTGTCCTTACTTCCTGTTTACTTCCTCTGTGTTCCTCAGTTCAGTATTTTTTCAGGTGTTTGTAGTTTAGTTAATTAGTTTAATTAAGTATTTAAGTGTCTTGTAAGCATCAGTGTTTGTCGGTTCGTTCTCTGTCTTGGACTGTGGAATCTTTGTTTTTGGGTTTTGGATTTACCCCCCTTCTCAAGTGTGGAGTGCTCGTCTTTTCCCTCCGTGTCATCCGGTTATCCCCAAGCACCTCCTCCACCCTCTGTAAGTGTTTTTCTGTTCTTTGTTTACTGGCATTATTAAAGCCTTTTGTTACTCAACTCCTGGTGACTGCTCTCATGTGTATGGGTCAAACTCTCAAATAGTACCGAACCTAACAGAACAAACCGACCCAAAATGGACCCAGCAGAGAGCGCTTTGTTTTTTCCCCTTCAGTCACCTAAAAGAGAGCCAATCGCTAGTGGACCGACTGGACTATATTCACACAGCTCTAGGTATTGCTCAGGACATTCTCAGCCAAAACCCACCGTTGCTGCAGCTTCCCAATTTCCGCGATCTGTCGAATCAGATCACCATCACCTGGGGAAGCTGCACAATCCATAAATGGTCCCGGTCCCGTTCTCAAGCTCCGTTCCAGCGGTTCCATCCGCCATCAGCCCTCCAGAGTCCCGGTTCGGGGGCTCTAGGTCTCAACGTCGGCGCCAGACATCCCACCAGCCAGCGGTTCCTGAGACCTCCCACCAGCCAGCGGTTCCTGAGACCTCCCACCAGCCAGCGGATCCTGAGACCTCCCACCAGCCAGCGGATCCTGAGACCTCCCACCAGCCAGTGGATCCTGAGACCTCCCACCAGCCAGAGGTTCCTGAGACCTCCCACCAGCCAGAGGTTCCTGAGACCTCCAACCAGCCAGCGGATCCTGAGACCTCCCACCAGCCAGCGGTTCCTGAGACCTCCAACCAGCCAGCGGTTCCTGAGACCTCCCACCAGCCAGTGGATCCTGAGACCTCCCACCAGCCAGCGGTTCCTGAGACCTCCAGCCAGCGGTTTCTGAGACCTCCCACCAGCCAGCGGTTCCTGAGACATCCCACCAGCCAGCGGATCCTGAGACCTCCCACCAGCCAGCAGTTCCTGAGACCTCCAACCAGCCAGCGGTTCCTGAGACCTCCAACCAGCCAGCGGTTCCTGAGACATCCCACCAGTCAGTGGTTCCTGAGACCTCCAACCAAAGTTTGTGATGGGAGATGTACGAAGGCTTCCAGTTTGGATGTGGATGTAGGACCTCAGGAGGAGGACCCGGGAATCAGCAGGCTGTGGCTGGCGTGTGAGCGCGGGCTGGAGCGTTTGGAGGACAGACAGACAGGCACAGACCAGGATGAGAGGAGGCAGGCGGACACTCACAGGGATTGGAAGAGATGCGGACCCAGGCTTGCGGACGGAGGTGAGCAGTTTGGAAACTGCCACAGATGAAGAGGTGTCTGGGATCGGCGGCACGGAAACCGTCGTGGAGATGACCCAGAGGCTGAGAAGGAGGATCTGCACAGGAAAACATGTTGGTTGGAACCAGCAAACTATAAGCGATGAGAATGTGCAAAATAAACTCAGCACACTAAGTTTTGGCCTTATACCACAGTTACAGTGGAATCATCTGGCGTCCGCTCCTTGCTTCCAATCCCCTTAAATGGCCCGCGCTGCTAATGACACGATCACTCTCAGCTGATCCGCACCTGTCAGCCACGCCCCTGGAAGAGACAGGTTAGGAAAAACACGCGCACACAACTGCTGACACCTGACAGTTCTGGTGATATTTTTTTTTAACAATTGAATAAAGTCCTTGTTAAATATTAAAATGAAGTTGAAAATGTTTTTTTTAAAGATAGGGTTTACATTAACTCATCTTTACAAATGTTTTATTCACAGTCACTTACTTAAAGGGACTAGAAGCGATTTTGAAATTTTGGGGCTGGCGATTGCCCCGTCAGGCCAAACACGTAACTGCAGCCTTAACGGTAAACTCGTGCATGAGGCACGCGTGCTGTACGTGCACTCGCAGCTCAATCAGTCTTGTATATAACAATTTACAGATTTGCAGGCATGACTTTGACTGAGATAATAAATGTGATGTATGATATTTAAACCAAATCGGCTGTGAGCACGTCAGACAGCTAAAAATTGTTTCTACTACAGGAAGTATTATGGAAACTCCTGGAAGCATCAACTTTTCATGGACTCAGATCAGCGTTTGACTCACATGTAGAACTCAGGCTGAACTCAGATTTCAAAGTTGTTAAAACTGACTTTATTTTCAACAATGATCAAACTCAGGGCAGAGAGACAGGTTCGGATAACTCCGGGTTTCACAGTGCTCGGGAGAGTCCGAGGAGACACAGAAGCTTCAAGTGTAATCCAGCTAGGCCCCTCACGCAGCTTAACGAGCAGGTGTTCTAGCGTTCAAACCAAAGATCTTCTTCCTGAGAAGATGACTCACTCAGTACAGTCGCTCACAGAACTTGACACAACTCTTTTCCCCACGTAGTAATAATTTCTTACCTTTCAAGCAAAAATGACGCCAACTGCGGGTCTTTTCTCACACCGAGATTGTCTCAGCATTTTCCTCTTCTCAAATGCCGAACCGATCTTCACCTCCATCGATCCGACTCAAGTTTCACCCTTTTTGTCACGCTGGAAAAACTCTTAGTTCCTTTTTCTTGGTTGGGGTTTGGACTGGAGTGTGTCTCTCTTGTTCTCGGTAGAATCCATGCTTCAAACGCTACTACTTTGCAGCTTTTAGCTAGCGATAGCAACCGCGCATGACTTCATGATGCATTCAAGTGCCTCTGGAAAGTACGATGTGTGTCTAACCCAAACAAGCTCTATTAATAACTAATAAAATGATTTTACATGCATATAGAGTCAATTATGGTGAAAATGCCTGGGCTCTTTTTAGTGACCAGGACATTGTTGGAGCATGTATGAGGAAGAAATTGTACAGTTCTATACATTTATTTGTTGTTAAACCTCCTTAAGAGTCCCTTTATTGGATTTATGCAGCCCCACCCAAAAAATATTTCACAAGCCGCCACTGGTGGTACCGTACATATACTAGATGGTCCATTTCCTTAAAAAATCCAGTTTTTTACAAAATTATAGCTTGTTTATCAGAATTTAAGTGGCTACCATAAACAGTAATGAAATCAAAATCTGCCAAAGCACAATGCCAGGGGTACACTTATGTATAATTAATCTAGCATTTATTTCATTAATCATTAGCTGTGATTAATGAAAAAGTATTGATCGAATTTGATTGTCTCAGCTTGGGGGTGGCACCTATGGTGACCAGTATTATTAGAAGGGCAGCCCGTGCCCCCCCTGGCCATCTCTCTGGATACGCCCCTGGTTGTAAAGTGCCTTGGAATGATCTTTGTTATGAACTGGCGCTTTATAAATAATGTAAAAATCTTATTTAAAATCTAGTTCATGCAAATAAAAGTTCATATACTAAACAAAACTTCAAGACATGTTTCTTCTATGTGACATTCTGCATTATACCCACAAACAAACAATTGAACCACAAAAAACAGGGAAAAATGTTTATTATCATAGGCTCATTTATTTTGTATAATATTCAAGAAAAAAAAGCACATTTTCAACATGTTTTAGAAACAATCATAGCTTCTGTCACAGCTTTATTCTTATATAATCACAACATGAAGAATATGAATGGAATCAGCAGGTTTTCTGTTGTTAAGGACAAACTGTACGTGAAGCACAAACAAAAGCTAATTTAGCTGAGCATGAATTATCGTTCCAGGAAAAATATTTTCCATCATTTGTTTCCACACAGTGCTCTCTTCCACCCACATTGTCTGGCTGTCCTGCATTCCAGTGAGAAAAACTGTATTTAGACCCGTCAGACCACATCCATCCTCCTTCCTGGACTGCATCATTGAGTCCAATCCAGGTGATTTCTTGAGTGGGATCGAAGTTCTGGATCAGTAAATTGACAAAGTCGTGTTCTTCCCGACTGTGGATGGACACCAGGTTTGCTCCCACTGACACACACTGAAGTTCTGCTTCACCCCAGGTCATCCGAGAGCCAAAATACTTGTAGCAGCGACCGTTGAAGCTGAACCAGAACATGGGACAGCCGCCACGCTGTAGCTTCAGTTCCTGCTGATCTGAAGGAGGAACAGCAGCCAGAACCAGAACAAACAAGAAGAGGAACATCATCATGTTGGAGTTTAAAACCTCTAATTCTGAGAGGTTTTAATGTCTTTCAGGAGTTTCTCTGCAGTGATGGATGTTATTAAGAGTCATGCTGTTTCCTTTTATATCATCAGAGAGGGTGTTTCTGTTCTGCTGGCGTGAGATCATTGGTCAGGGAATCTGATAACAGTATCTAAACATCTGACACAAAATATTATCTAAGCTGGAAATTTTCCGCAAGTGTTTATTTTGGTCAATTTTTAAGATTTAAGTTTATGTTTAGAAAATATTTAACATCAAATGTCTATTTTTTTCTGTACAATCATAAATAATTGTTCTTTTTTAATATTAATATCAATTTAAAGTGAATTAAGTTGTAAAGCAAACTGTTTTAAAGGATTTAAATTATAATTGTCTTTAATGAGGATGCTTTGATAAAACCTGTTGGGCAAGGACCTTTTTAGTCGCAATTTTTTTCCCATTTCCCCTCTATCCTCAAAATGTGTCTTTTTAAAAAGGAAACTACCATGAAACAGTGTTTCTGACTCATTGATACACTGATTCTTGAAAAGACCATAAACAGATATATTTCCTTGTTGAGTTCCTGTAAAGCGTGTCCTGTATTCGGAAAGCAGTTTGATTTGTTTGCAGTTATGTTGTTATTAAATTGTAAATGTGTAGATACTGTATCTCTCGATCTGATCTTGGAGAGTATCTGACCTTTGATCTGAACTCTAAAAAAACATTCTTTGTCTGCTGGACCAGAAACATGAAACTGTATGAAAGACATGTCCAAAAGATTAAAGTTTACAAATGTCATTTTATCTACTTAAAACAACAAAAGAAATTTAAAAAGCAACTCATCCTCAAAACAGCTTTTTTCTGCTTGTAAACTGTATTAGTGGGTCCTTACCAATGCAATCTATCAGTTTCTGGGCATTTTTTGACATTTTCATGTGAACTTGTTAAATTCGACACTTTTTGGTCTAAAAACATCTTTGTGCTGCCCTCTTAGGGCTGAAATGTGCCTAATGCATTTTAAATTTGTGATTGGCTAAAAGCGGCACTTTTTTTTTTTGCTGATGAAGCGTGTGCTGATGAGGGCACATGTTTTATGTTCTGGTCCTGCTTTTTCATCTTTTTCCCTGCTTTTTGTGCATCTAAGTCCATCCTAGACTTCATAACAGAACTCCCCACATCTATGGGCAAATCTGTCATACTCACTATCATCTATCGGTTCTCTAAGGCTTGTTGCATCATTGGTTTCACCAAACTCCCGTCAGCCTTGGAAACTGCTAAGATCCTCATCAATCACGTCTTCCGACTCCACTGCATCCCCACTGAGATACTCTCTGACCGGGGACCCCAGTTTATCGCTCAGGTCTGGAGAGAATTCTCGTCTGCACTGGGGGCCAAGGCTGTCCTCTGGGTTACCCCAGATGTGTCAGCAGCACGTTACTGCAGCAGCACGTCTCGCTCGCGTATTCTGCTGCTCGATCCTTTCCACCGGGTGCGTATCAGACGCGTAGCAGCAGGGAAGCAACCATCATTGAAAGAGCACGAAGTCACGCGAGATTAGCAAAATCACGCGTGACTTCGTCAGTATACACAACAACAAGCAGAAAAAAACTACAACATGGCTCCAAAAGGTTTGTCTTTTATGTTCTGTCTGTTTTATGTAAATATGAAGGACATCCAGAGGGCTGCTCCCTCAGAGTGTATTTCGGTTTTGAAAAAGTTTACAGCGGGAATCTAAAAAACCCAGTAGTGGAGTGCCATTGTTCAGCAGTTGTCTCTGCTTCACCACACCTCAATCAAACAAGGTTGTGAGAAACTGTTTTTCAACCTCGATCTTCAAGCCAGACGTCTTCCTCTTTCCAAAATGTCGAACTTGTGGCGCGTTTCAGACGAGTAGCGCGTAAAAAATAGAACCGCCGCGTATGTGCCGCGAGATGTCGCTCCTGAGACGCGTTCGACTCGTGCTGCTGTCGGATGCGGTGGAAAGGGTTCTATTGACTACAGCGGTATGTATCAGCTGCGTATAACGTGCTGCTGCAGTAACGTGCTGCTGACGCATCCGGTGGAAAGGAGGGGTCACACCCTCAGACTAACAGCCAGTGTGAGCACCTAAATCAGGAAGTCAAAAGTATGCTTCGGTGCATCTGTACTTCGACTCCAACTGCCTGGAGTCAACACCTCTCGTCGGTCAAACGAGCATTAAATTCCCACGTCTCCTCAGCCATCGGACTTTCCCTGTTCGAGGTTTCCTTGGGTCACCAACCTACACTCCTGCCTTCTACACACCCTGAACTCATGGATCCCACAGTCCATGCTCAATTCAATAACCTTTGCTGCATCTGGAATCACACAAGGACCCCCCTCCAACGTACAAGAGGATAGCCAATCGGAAACTCCTCCCATCACCTTCACATGCCCCGGGTCAACAGGTATGGTTGTCCTCCAAAAATTTCCCACTGAAGTCATACTCCCAGAAACTATCCCCCAGATTTCTCGGTCCTTTTCCATAGTATCAGTTCTCAGCCCTACTACTATTAGACTTAACCCCCCCCCCCATCTCTGTGTCCACCCCGTCTTCCATGTCTCAGATCAGACTGGTCCACACTAGTCTTCATTGCCCTCCAGCCAAACCCCCTCTGTCCGCCCGGATAATTGACGGCTACACTGTATGCTTCATTGTTGATGTGTGCTGCCAGGGCAGCCAGTATTTAGTCGACTGGGAGGGTTATGGTCTCGAGGAACACAATTGGGTTCCTCAGTCTTTTATTTTGGACCCCCCCTTGATCACCGATTTTGAGTCTTCCTCCACCTCCTCCAGCCATCTGCCAGGTGGCATCCATTGGGGGGGGGGGACTATAAATTGTCAGCAGCTGTCTACTGGTGTTGTGTGTGTGTCTGCTGTCCTTACCTCTCTCCCTGCAGGGTGTGGCCGACAGGTGCAGCTCAGGTGTAACCCTAACCCAATCTACCTTCTCCAAGGCCACTACTTAAAAAGGCTGCAGCAGCTGGAAGCTGTCAGGTGTCTAGCGTGGCAACAAGGCCGAAGTTTAACTTAAGTTCTTCTAGAAAGAATCTAGAGTCATCCTCTGGGTCACTCGCCATTGTCAATCACCTGTCTGTCTACTCTCCAACGCCTCCCACCTTTAATTAGGTCCTACGACCCCCAAAGCGCTTCACACTACAGTTTTTTTTTGTCATTCACACAGGGTAGGGACTAACACTCACACAACCCGATACGCAGATAGGGGGGCAACATGGGGTTCAGTGTCTTGCCCAAGGACACTTCGACATGTGGCGGTGGAAGCCGGGATCGATCCACCAACCTTCAAGTTGGAGGACAACCGCTCTAACCACTGAGCCACAGTCGCCCGACTTGACTTGGCAAAATTAACAAGTGTGAGTGCATGAACAAGCATAATCAAAAGTGAGGATCCGACAGGAAACAAAGGGTTGGACACAGAACTGAAACTGAGGAAAACAGATGACACACATGAGACATGGTTACACAGCTGAAGCTCAACGTAACAGGATCACACAGAAGTGGCAGAAAACATGAAGTGATAAAACCTGATTCATGACACGCTTTGCTTAGTTCTTGATCATTGTTGTTGTAATCTTGCCCGTATGCCAACCCATTAGTTCTGTTTATCCTGCAGGATCATCCTCAGTTTTGTTTTTCTTTTCCATCTTCTAATGACTAAAGGCCTTTAGTGTCTTTACACACATTCAATACAGACTTTAAAAAGGATCATCTTAAACCCTGTCACCTTGGGGTGTAGGTAAAGGATTAAACCAGGATTTTCTGATCATGCTGAATTAATCTATCCTGATTTGATTTTAAACAGTGACACACATTATCATGGTAATTTTTTTGTTTGTTTTCTATTTAGAAAACACTTGATTCATGTTTTTTATTCAGTCTTAAGTAGTTGTAGATTTTATTGATTCTCTATACGAAAACCTTTATTTTTGGGCTATCCACCCATTTATTTTCTTTACTCACTTGATTCTGTTCAGGTCTGAAGAAACTGGTATCTGTTTGCTGTGGTCACTGGGCGAGAGGCGGGGTCACACCGGGACAGGTCAACCAGTCCATCACGCAGCTACATAGAGATTAACGAACATGCAGTCAAACACTGACATTCAGGGTGAGTTTAGAGTCACAGATCAACCTGACATGTACAGCTTTGGTCTGTAGAAACAGTCGTGCACAAGCAGAAACCGTAAACTCCAGAAAGACCCCAGCTGGTTAAACTCCTGACTTTCTTGCTGCAAGGCAACAATGCTAAACATCTGCTCTTCTGTGCAGATAAAGTAACATTAAATTTTGTGATGTGACTCTGATCATCAGTATTATTATGGTCAGTGGCCATGTTGTATTGAATTTCAGTTCACATTTCAGTGTGTAGTTGCATGTCCCTGATTTGCTGGTCCAGCTGTGTGGGTCCCGGTCAGCTGTCTGCACTAAAGTTTCCCTCTGGACCCTGATTGGATCCCCTACAGTTGAAACACACCCTCCACTCCCCCATTTGGAAAATTAGGACCACCACCTGAGTCTGCCACACCACAGGCATTGTCCCAGTCCTCCATACAACACTAAAGAGGCGTGTCATCCATGACAGCCCCACAACATCCAGAGTCTTCAGCATCTCAATCAGTCAAGCTTTATTTGTAAAGCACTTTAAAACCAAAGTGATGTACAGGTGGATTTAAAATAAACAAGAAAGAATTATCTCAAAAACAATAAAAACACACCAGTGATAAAATTAATAAAATACATTAATAAAAAGAGAGGGCTGTGCTAATGGTTCTGCTCTCTAGAAATAAAAGCCAACGTAAAAACATGTGTCTTCAAAATCATCTAGAGTCCTGTCAGATCTCACAGAAAGGGTACTTCAATCTAATCTATCCCTGGTGGTACCGTGCAGTTTATTAACCACTTTGGTGATCGCTGCCAATGGGATGGACTCAAACCCCCCCAAATCCTCTGGCTGTGCCTCCAGAGTGGAGGAAGTGCTCCTTCCTTCATCCAATTATATCCCCAGTCCAGGTCAGCAGTTCCCCCTCCAAACCAAACACAGTAAGGGGGGTTCAGCATTACAGTGAACCACTAAACTGCAGTGGGGGGGAGTCAAGGTGTCAACACAACATCTGCTCTCAAGACAGAAAACACAACATCTGCTCTCAAGACAGAAAAGATGATGAACTCACCTGTAAATGTCACATAAAACCTAGAATTTATTCATCATCAGTAAGATTTAAACAGCTTTAGAAAAGACGTGACTTTAGCAGACAGAGACGAGGGGAGACATGTTGCTTTGTCATTGACTTTTTTTTTCCATTTACAACAGATAAATAATAACAAACATTGGCTTATATTTACACATAAACAATCTTACAATCGTACAAAGAAATCAGTCCTTTTTCACTACGTGAATTTTGTCTTTCTAGTCATGCAAACAGATTTATTTTACAATGATGCTTTTATATAAAAACAAAGTTTTACTCTTTAATGACAGAAGCTGAATAAACACTGAAAACAGCCTCTTGTTTAACTGTGTTGGACAGCAGAAGTTTTTCCACACTGTCCTGCTGCCCCCTAGTGGCTACATAACAGCAAAAAGTACACAAACTTTGTTGCTTTGCAGCTTTAAAACTCTATTCTCAGCTCAAGTGTGAGTCTCTACATAACTGAACCTCTGAACGTGGCACAAAACAAGACATTATATCACTATAAATAAACATTATAATATATTTCAATAAATAACCAACAAAACAATTTATTTAAACATGATAAGCAGAAGTGTTTGTGTATGTACATCATGTACAGTTTAATTAGTAACTTTGTGTCACACTGAACATGAACAGGTTGTGGGTCTGATTCATGAGCTTCAGCAGCGAATCGCTGACTCAATTTCACAAAAAGTATTTTCAAAATAAGACTATCATTTTAAATAAACAGGTTTTCCCACTCAAATAAAATCACCTGCCATCTAATGTGACAAATGTAAACTTTAAGTAAATTTGGTAGTTTGGTATTTGTGACAATGTGTTTCCCCCTGATGCATCTGATACCGAATATTTAGAGTCGTCATCAAGGGCGTCCAGTTAACACGTTTACACATTGTGGGAGAAAATGTGGAAAATTATCATCAAAATAAAAAGTAAAATCTGTCTTTCAGGATGTTTTAAATACAAGAAGCTGATCATGATTCAAACACACAGCTGTGAACCAAACGGGCCTTTGGCACTCAAAGAGTTTGAGTCATTATAATCAGCTGAAGAAAGAAGTTCTTAGTTCTGAAAGGCTTCGTGCTGAAATGTAAGTGAACACTTGTTTGAATGTATCTACAGTATTGCACTTTATCACCAGTTTACACCTTAGAATCCCCCCCACACCAAAAAAAAAAGGCAACACATGCATCTTAGTTAACATTTAGGAATCCAACAGCAGGTTAAGAACACATATAAGGCAAAAAACAAACAAATAATAATAATTATTATAATTATATGGGCCAATTACAATCAGAAACTAGGATTTTTTTTCCTTCCGCTGCTGCATTTCTGAGCTGATATCAAACAGAATATTACGTTAATAAGTCAGATTACTCCCTCTGTGATCTGAACAACTAATAAATGCTTCTCATGTGAACATGAGCATGTTTCTTTTTTAAAAGGATAAACATAAAAGGAAGTCGGCTCCCCCGTCAGCAGCGCGCTGCTTTAGTTCTCACAGTTTAAACGAGATCATTTCTAAATGAAACGCTCTTTCAGTCAGTAAGAATCACTTTGATCTTCTACCTTTGAAAATGATCTGGAGTAACAAGCTGACTTGTTGTGCTGTACTTTGAAGGAACTACGCTTTATGAAATAAACTTTAAAGATATATATGTAAAGGAAAAGCTGACCTATACTGTCCAAGTCAACATCATGTGACTCATGATGTCACAAACGTCTCAGCGAGGAGTCGGTTTGGCTTTAAAGTATCGAGGACTAAACGTGACGTCAGGACATCAAAGGCTGTGATTCCCAAACGAGACGGGACGTTTGGCACTGAAGTGTTTAGGTCCACAGTTCATTTCAAAATGACATCACTATGACATCATGAGGAGCGTTTGGCTAAAACCAGAGCAGGATTTGAGATGAAGTGTTCAGTGTTCATCAACATTTTCTTATTGCACAAAAAAAAAGAACACCGAATAATACAACTAGGCAACAATGACATGTAACGTGCACACGCGTGTAACACAAGGACAATAACTGTGCAGGTGAAAACAGATTGGACCAGATTGGATTTTAAACCAGATTTTAACATGTTTGAAATGATGAAAAGATGATCAGGCCGTTGATGAGACGGACAAAAATAAAGATGTTGATTTTTAGCAAAAAAAAAAAAAAGATCAGAAATAAGCAACTGATCTCTAGAATAACGTAAAGGATACTGTACAAATTAATCACGACTTCTTCAACTCTCAGTTGGCAAATTCTTCATCATGCTGCAAAGATCCTTCGCTGCTGAATGTTCACCGGCGTGTTCGGCGTTCCTCCACAAGAACATGTTCAGTGTTAGAAATCCTTTACAGACACACACTGCTGGTTGTGAGATCTTGTCTCAGTGTGAGTGTGTGACATTTTTTTTCCTGTACAACGTGTCGCATGTGGTCGACGTTTCCACCGTGTCGTCTGTTCGGTTTGTTCCTGCGAGTGCGTTCAAGCGCGGGGCTCCAGTTTGTGCGACAGTTCGAAAAGTGTCTGCTGATTGTCGATGATGTGCAGGCAGTGAACGCTCGCCCTCACCTCCGCACTGTCCACCCCGATCACCTCGTTGCCTAGGAGATGGAGACAAAACACACACGTTCTGGTCAAAAAAATTCTCACAAAAACACACAAGTTTAATTAAAAAAACAAAACAGCCACAAAAATTAAATAGTTAAATAAAAGCCTGTCTGGAAACTGTTGCTTAGTAACTGTATAGGTGAAAGAGTTGCAGTACACAAATGCAACTGCAGATGGCGCCAGAGTCCTTACTGTGAACTAATCATCTTAACCTGGAAAACACCGAGGCTGTAACTCCAAACAGTTTGTGTAACGAGCACCACGGAGCAGATTGCTCACTATTCTCAGTTTATCTCTCAAAAGTAAAGATTTACTGCAGTGAACAGATCGTCTCATCCAAATAACAGGTTCAGCATCATCAAAAGATGCTAAAAATATCAAAACTTCAACATCTAATTATCTGCAGAGTTTATTATTTTCTAAACTTGGGCTTTCCTGTTCAACTTCTGTTTACTTAAACTTTTTTTTAGTTTCCTGTAGTTCTGGCATCACGCAGTCTGGGCGGCAACTGCTGACGGGATTCACAACAGAGCTTAAAAAATGTCTCAAAACATTCAGAAAGGTTTTCAGTTTCCACGAGTGACTTTCAGGTCCTCGCTCACAAGTCACTGATGATTTAAACAAATTAGGACCATTTGCAAGACGAGTTTTCTCATGATATTCAGAGAGTTATTAAAAGCTTCTGGAAGGTGAAACTTTCTTCCATCTGTATGATTCATTTATTTGCAGTTTCAGAATAAACAACCATAAGCACCAATTTATTGTGTTTCTAAAAGTATATCTGTGTATTTCTAGTGATTTTGTCACCAACAGTTTTATTTCAGTTAATCACACACAATACTACAGTAAACACCAGAACACTGATCCTGTTCTGTTACTTACTGATTTTTCAAAGTAAGATGTTGCTTAATTAAAGAAATAAACCCAGGAGACCGAAACTATCAGGGAAGTAGGTCTGGGAGATAAATTTAAAAAATAAATAAATTGAGATTTTGCGTAGGGATGCTTTTTGGTTCCCTGGAGTTTCCGTAGCGTTAGCTTCACATAGTTTGCTGTGACAGACGTGCAGGAAGAGACCTCACGCTGCAACATCAAAGTCAAACGCAGCAGCACCACAAACTCATTCTAACACCTGAAACAGAGACATCCAGTCTAACATGGAAAACACCGCAGTGACCAATAAACCTCAGCTAAAAACAGCTAACTGTAGCTGAATCGTTTGTACAAGACATCGCATATGAGAGGAAGAGGTACGGTGGAGAACAAACACAGAAGCAATCACTTTAAGTTGTCTACCGTTTGTACTTGTTGATTTCTGTAATAAGTACAGAGAAAATCAAAAATCGAATTTAAAAAAATTAAATTGGAGATTTTATTTTTAAGTCATATCGTCCAGCGCTATAGGGAAGGTTAGAAAATCCCCCAAAACTTCTTTGGCAAAACAAAAGTTTACAGAAACTCACCTGCTTGGTCACTTTGACAGTGGCGAATCATTCTCACCGTGTCTGCTATCATATGCTGTAGAATCAAAAGACATGTTGCACTTATGAGATACCAAATAAAGAGCCCAGTTTAGCTGTTACGCATTTAATTATTAAATATTACATAAAAATCTAACAAGTTTATAGTTAAATCATTCATCATTAATCAAAGAGAAAACATAAACATAAACTTGTTATGAACTTCGACTCACCAGCTTCTCAAAGTTGACCAAGTTATCGTGGAAGGTTTTATTTCCCTCGTGGATAAAAGTGATGTCTGAAAGCAGTGAACAGGTTTATTATGGTTTAATACAGAGGTGTGTGTGTGTGTGTGTGTGTGTGTGTGTGTGTGTGTGTGTGTGGAGGATTTAGGTGTTACCTTTTAGAAGAAGTGGCATGAAGGGGATCTTGGGTGGTTTCATCCTCTTGAAGGCCTCTCTGTAGGCTTTGTGGTTCATTGATGGATCCTGGACACAAAAAGAGAAATGAGTAAAAATCTAGATTTGGAAAAAAAAGGATTTTATATTTAAATCATAAGATAAAGACATTTCAGACTTTGCATGTATCCATATTTCTCTTCTCACCGTGATGAGCTCCAGCTCTGAAAACAACTTCTTAAACTTCCCTGGACATTTCTGAAAACAGGAGGATATTCAGTCAGAATAAGGATCCTGAATTTAAACAAACACAGAGATTCATGTTCTTACCTCCCAGGTTTGGTTGAGTCGACTGACAGCAGCTGTGTTCAGACCCATGATGATGGCAAATGCAGAGTTCAGATTTCTTTGGGCTTTACAGCTACAAGAAACATACAAATAAAACAAAGTTTAAACCAAACTGAATCTGAATGATCTACACTTTGTTTAATCTGATGAAATCTTTTCATGTGTGTGTGTGTGTGTGTGTGTGTGTGTGTGTGTGTGTGTGTGTGTGTGTGTGGGTTTGTATTTCTGACCTCCTGAGGACCAGTTTCCTGACTTTTACTATCTTTCTGGGGTCCGAGGGTTCTTGTGGGGACCGAAGCCTGGTCCCCATAAGGGGGACTCCCCTTTTTAGGGTTAGGGGTTAGGTTTATAGGTATGGTGTGAATAGAGTTTTAGTTAGTCTTAGGGTTAGTTATAGATCAGTAATGGTTAAGGTTAGGAAAAGGGTTTGGGTTAGGTATAAATCTAGTTACTAAAATCAATGGAAGTCAATGGACGGTCCCCATAAGGATACCAAAACACACTGTGTGTGTGTGTGTGTGTGTGTGTGTGTGTGTGGGTTTGTATTTCTGACCTCCTGAGGACCAGTTTCCTGACTTTTACTATCTTTCTGGGGTCCGAGGGTTCTTGTGGGGACCGAAGCCTGGTCCCCATAAGGGGGACTCCCCTTTTTAGGGTTAGGGGTTAGGTTTATAGGTATGGTGTGAATAGAGTTTTAGTTAGTCTTAGGGTTAGTTATAGATCAGTAATGGTTAAGGTTAGGAAAAGGGTTTGGGTTAGGTATAAATCTAGTTACTAAAATCAATGGAAGTCAATGGACGGTCCCCATAAGGATACCAAAACACACTTGTGTGTGTGTGTGTGTGTGTACACTCACTGAGCTGCAATCTTGATGAACTTCTTGAGCAGCTGTACTCTCTTATTGAGTGATACACACATCAGAACCTCGGACATGACCCACTGCTGGACCTCGTTACAGCGCTGAAGGAGAACTGAGAGCGCCGCCGTGTAACCAGCACCTGGAGCTCGACTCAGAGTGTAATACACCAGCTCCTGCTGCTCGACGGACAGGAAGCATGTGTCAAATACATCAGAGATATGGAAAAGCTCCATCCATCCGTCCGTCCGTCCATCCCTCCATCCGTCCTCCCTCCCTCCCTCCGTCAGTCAATCCGTCCATCCGTCCTCCCTCTATCCGTCCATCCATCCATCCCTCCGTCTGTCCATCCCTCCATCCGTCCCTCCGTCAGTCAATCCGTCCTCCCTCCCACCCATCCATCCATCCATCCATCCATCCATCCATCCATCCATCCATCCATCCATCCATCCATCCCTCCCTCCCTCCCTCCCTCCCTCCCTCCGTCAGTCAATCCGTCCATCCGTCCTCCCTCTATCCGTCCATCCATCCATCCCTCCGTCAGTCAATCCGTCCATCCGTCCTCCCTCCCACCCATCCATCCATCCATCCATCCATCCATCAATATAAAATGTATGTACCTCATGGATGGATTTAAAGAGGCTCCAGTCCAGATGTGTGAGTGCTGCAGCCACGTCCCAGGTGTTGATGCCTAAGAGTCGAACCGGCCTCCTGCTTAGCTCAGTGCAGTCTGTCAGCGGAGGCTGCAGGTAGTAAATACAGAGTCAAAATACAGCGGAAGAGTATAAAAACCAGATACAGTCTGATGACTGATGTGAAATAAGTTTGTTCAAACTGATTAATTTCTGTGTTAAAGTTAATTTAACAACTGACCCACAGACAGTAAACAACATTTTCTATAACAACAGCTGAGATTTATATTCCTAACTAAGAATGAAAATCAACTAAAAACTGTTTTGAAGTGTACAGACTGGAATGAAAACCATCTCATCATCACTGATGAACAAAAAACAGAATATTTTCATTCACAGTTTAAAACACAGATTTGCAAAACTGTTAAGTTTATAATATTAGATGGAAGCTAGAATATTATTTTTGATGTCGGATTTAACACGAGGATGATGAAGGGTATCGGTGGTGGTACAACCATTTAAAGAGTAATTTGATGCTACAGAGAAACGTAACAAACCAAGATCTCTGTGAGATCCCTGTGACAGGCGACGAGCCTTCCCTGTGGGGTCAGAGACTCAGAGTACACACAGTCACTGGGCTGCAACATTCTCCGCTCTGTAGAAACAAACATGAAGGGAGACGGAAGAAAAAAGACAAAGATGATATGTAGAGTAAAGAACAACACACTGATGATACTTTTCCTAGTACTTTTAACGTGTAACAACATTGCTTAAACTAAGCAGTGTATTTTGTTTTACCTCCTGTGTTTGACAGCACAGCGAGCACCATGTCTTCTTCTGCTTTGTCCAGCTTCAGACTCACAATCCGCAGGAGCTCCTGGGCCTCGAGTGCAGGGTGTGTGTGAACACTCAGGTAGGAGTCAGCACTCACATAAACACAACATATCACTGAAAAAAAATAGGAAATTATTCACCAAACATGAATAAAAAATAACAAAATGGCTTAAAATCACGTTGACTTCATGTATGAAGTAAATCAAATAGAACCAAATGAACAACGCTGTCCTGAACATGCTGACTGCATGTGTTTGAATCAGAATACACAGTGCTGCTGCGTTAGACTGGGCTGAGTTTGTTTCCTACCTTCTCTCGTATCCGTCTGTGAATTGCGAAGCTGCAAACTGTTTTCCTTCAAACTCAGCTGCTGATACATTTGTTTGCTCTAAGAAGAAGAAGAAGAAACATGTTTATTGGGCTGTATGAAATCTAAAAGTTTGTCTGAATGTGTTTTAACCGGCTTCTGTGACGCACCTTTTGACTTGGAGGGCAGTCGTCGACTGTGCTGCAAGAAAATAACACGCAGCAATCAGGAGAGATGCAGCCACGCAGACACTGGATGTGCAGACAAACTAAAGTACTTACTGTCTGCGGCGCAGAAGTTTCTGGAACTCCTTCAGGTCTTTTTCCAAAGTGGGGAACTCGTACAGATCTTCTAAAACACACCTGTACAGCGTCTGATGAACAGAGAAGACAGAGGTGATGAAGAACTCTCTGGAGAGGTTTAAAAAAAAAAAAGATTTGTGTGCAGATCAGCTTTCATCTTCATCCTTACAGCAGACGTCTGTAAATGTTCTGTCAGTGGGAGGAATTATATCAAAAAGAAACAGGTAAGCTAATCATGTTCAGAATGGAGCCAACAAAGCTACAGGTGAGCTCGTTGTTCATTTCCAGCATCAGCTGAAATGATCAGCTGCAGGTAAGACACTGACTACTTATAAGTACTTCACACAACTCCAAAAATCCTTGTAATCTCCTTTCCTGACAATAAAATCTTGTTTCAAGCATCACAGTTTCTAACTGGCAGCAGATGAAACATTGAACACCTACTAACCTGATGTTGCAGCTTTGTATTAAACGACTGCATATAGAGAAGTACGAGTATAAGAAGAGTTTTATAATGAAATAAACCTCTCAGTGATAAATGAAAGGAGCATTTTGGGGGAAAAACTTCCTGCTGAACTAAAAATAAAGAAAATTGGTGTAATGGTATTTTTATACTAAAAAGTAAATATGTAGGAAAATATACCATAATTATCCATTTCTCTAAGACATATGACATAGTATCATGTATACTTTTTGGTGTAAGAGGCAAACAGAAGTACTCCTTTACATCACTGTATGATCTCAGGTGAGTTTCTCATGAGTTCCACCTCATCATTAAAAATATACTGAGAGAGTCTTCTGCTGCTTTTAGGCCTTGAAGGCTCCAACATATTCAATCATAACTTGATGACGACTGTTTTTATAAAACTGTTTACCAATAAAAAAGTTGTCTCTTACTTCCTACAACAGTTGTTTAGTATTTTGATTTTCTGAGATTAAACTTTTAGAAATGTTTGATTTGTTGTTAATAATCATTTTCTCTCAGTTAATTATACGGTTGCTCAGCTAACAGTGTTCAGTTGTTGCCCTTTTCTTTTAGAACTATTGTTCCATTTGTTAGAAACAAAATTAAAAGGAAAACAAAACAAACAACTCAGAACCAGTGTGAGGACAGTCTGTGCAGCTCTGTAGTGTCTGTCTGCACGTGTTTACAAAGGACAACTAATAACATGCATAAAAATTCAGAAGGTCATAACAATGAGAATTTGCACATACCACCCCCCCCCCCCCCCCCCACACACACACACACACCTCTTTATCACTGTCATTGACCCAACGTAGCCTCTAAAATCCAACTCTCCCTCTCATTTCTGTTACTAGGCAACTATCACCTGGGTTACACACTCCATATAAAATTATACCCTTGCTTACCCTACCACTTTGGTTTCCATGGAAACAGCTGTCAGGTTATGAAAGAACGAGTGACTGATGTCTGTTTGAGTGTGTGACTCTGATCACGACTTGTCAGTTTTTCTTGTGTGTTCGTTTCTTTTCTGTCGCATAAAAAAATTCCAATCCGACTCCATGAACAACGAAAAAATAGAAAAACACAATGAATGCTGTATAAATTATCTATAAAGATAATTGGATATGGAGATGCTCGATATCCAGCAATGCAAAACATAATATTCTTGTTTGACAACACAAAAAAAATGATGCTGAAAAAGTTTTTAGAAATTATTTAAAAATATAAAAGAACACAGCAGCTTTGGATTATGATCATTAAAAAAAGAATACCTATAAAAAGCTATGAGGGTTGATGATCACATACCTTCATGAAGCTCCTGACATGCTCCTCCTCCTTCAGAAAGTCCTTATAGAGCCTGCTCCAGTGGGAGACCAGTCGCAGTACCTTGCGCTTCCTGAAGAGGGCGTCTTTGCCTTCCTCCTGGCCCCTGCAGCGCACGCTGCTATAGGTACGTTTGGTCAAGGTGACAACATAACATGGAGTCTAAAAGGATTTCTGAGGGATTTTGCATGCGTGTTGGAAGGATATTGTCCCAGCAGCGCCTGACAGAGGTCATGAGTGGACATGAACACAAGATACGTCAACAGGAAGTCGTCCAGCAGCATTTCTGAAAACACAGAACAAATCATGAGGTTTTACTGCCTGAGTTGTCCCAGTTAGAGATGCACCAATCAAACTGCTGCTGACCAGAATCAAACGTTGACAGGCAAAAAGATTATACAACTTACTTTTTTTTACTTTTTTATGATCCATAAACACATCACAGCTAAACTTTAATTTACAGCAGCACTAGCACATTTTTTCACTGAGTGAAAAGGACTCTGTCAGCTGTGTCTGTAAGGTGTTTGAAAACTAAATCAAAGGAAGCACAAGATGTTTACGAGGCAACTGAAAGTATCTGGTTTAAAATCAGGTTTAAAACAAATAAATAGGTTAATTCCAATAACTTGAAGGAAATGATTTGTAAGTTTATGCTAACTCTTATTTATGTAAAGAGAAATAAGAATATTGATAATAAGATGACTGGCAGCACCCACATCAAGTTATAACTCAGTGTAACAGTGATAACAGCAGATACTTGTACACTCAAGGATGAAACGGATTTTAACCACTACAGCTAACGTTGTTCAGCAGGATTTATCTTTTCCTGCTCATCAGGACATCCTGGACATCAGCTCATAAAGGGACAAAGGCAAGATGAGAATCTGCCTCTTTGTTAGGAAATGTGATGTTTAAAAAGGATGTGGGAACAGAATATATAGTATCTATGAGCCCATCAGTATCAAAAGGCTTTCCACCAATGTCAGCTTGATTATTCTTCATTTTCCAACACGGAATTTTCTTTAGAAATTTGGAAATCTCCAAAATAAAATGACATGCACTTATTTCCACAAAAAACATTAAGTTAAGATAAGCAGCTTTTTGTTGTCACCCAACTGGTTCAATCTAAACCTTTCTGACATCTACACAGTCCTGATGAAGCAAGTTATCAGTAGATCTTGTCACTTATCTACATAATCACAATGATTTCTTTGGTATGCTACAAACAAATATCTTGAGCCTCACCATTTCCAACCAGAAGCTGAAGCATCAAAAGCTTGAAGCCAATACCGCCATTAGAAAATCTTTATCCATTTTGTTTTATTGTTCAAGGATCTTGTTTATGCATCTTGATATTTGTTTTATATAATTTACTGTAAATCGCTTTGGTTGACCGTATGGTTGTGTAGAAAGTGCTGCTATATGAATGAATCTGGTATGGTATGGTATGGTATATGATATAGTATATGATATGGTATGGTATGATATGATATATGGAATGGAATGGAATGGTATAGTATATGATATGGTATGGTGTATGGTATGGAATGGTATGGAATGGTATGGAATGGTATGGTATGGTATGGTATGGTATGGTATGGTATGGTGTGTGATATGGAATGGTATGGTGTATGGTATGGTATGGTATGGTATGGTATGGTGTGTGATATGGAATGGTATGGTGTATGGTATGGTATGGTATGGTATGGTATGGTATGGTATGGTGTATCATACGGTATGGTATAGTATATGGTATATGGTATGGTGTATGATATGGTAGGGTGTGTGGTATGGAATGGTAAAAGATGAGGCTTTTAATGTTAAAGCACATAAACTTGTAGAAGAACAATAACAAACATGTAAATGAACATATTTAGTGTGTTTCTGTCACAGAGGGATCAGAGCTGGTTGAAGTACCTGTGAATGTGTAAAACTGAACAGACTCATCACTGAGTATGAATGAACTATAATCATCCGTCGCTGTAGAAGTCTAATGAGTACTATCAGTCGTGTGAGGATGCTCTCTGTGTGTGAGGAGTCAAACACTTTCCATGGGAAAATGTGTGAACCAAATATGGCTGAGTAAAGCAGAAAGCAAAGAAATCAATTATAGAAGACTGAAACAGGCTGTCAAGTTAATATTTCATCAACCGTCTCCTCTTTAAAAATAAAAACAACTTTCTTGAGAGCTATTTTTAGATGGTTCTGCTCAAACTGGTGAAACTCTGGTGACTTATTTACTGTCACTTTCTAAGTCTTTTACTTTCTAATTAATAAACATGAAAATCTATCTTAACCTGAAATCTTCCTGCTTTAGACTCTCTCCTCTTAAATCTCACCCTCCCAGCTTCCCGCTGCCGCCTCCCTCGTCCTCACATCCCCCGTCTTTCATTTGCTCCTTCTTCGAGATTACATTTCCTCCCACTGCTTCTCTCCTCCCACGCTCATTCTCTCTCTCAGTTCCATGAGATGATAAATATCCATTTTCATCTTCAACATATGCCCCCTGTGCTCGCCCGCTGGCACAGACAAAGTCAAACACATAGTCATACACACGCGCGGACACGGCACCCTGATGAATAACTCATTCAGTCTGACCTTGGGGACTTTATCTTTTGTGACAGAGAAAAAAACTGCATGTGCTGAACTAATCACAGTAATCTGCTGCTTCTGTTTTCTTTTTATGTGTGTGTGTGTTTTGTGCGTGTGTGTACCGAGGGGGTGTCGGGGTAATTGCTCTCTCTCCATGGAAGCGTGTTAGAGCCTGTTCAACATGCTGCACAGCTAAGCCAGTTAAAACGGCACACTGATGCTTGGCACCACCCCGGGGAGACAGAACGCACGCGCACATGCACACACATTCATGCAACCCCATGTATGGGCTTCCTGAGAGTACAGAAACACACACAGGAACAACCAAACAAACACCCATCCATTCTCCCGCCTCTCGCCATTCACTGCTTTAACACTCCTTGGTGAATAAATATCAGCCGGACTTCCTCAACAAAGCCCATCTCAGTTCTCTTCCACATTTATCTTTCCCTCTTTCTTCCTTTGCTTCCTGCTATTCAGTGAGACGGCTCCCTGTGGACCGCTGGGAACTGGTGGTGCTCAGGCCAGAGCTGATGCATAAAGGCTCCTTGTCTTAAAAAATAAAAAAAAAACGTGCTGAGAGTTTTTTTAAAAGCCAACACGAATCCCTGAAGTCCCAAAGAAATAAAAATTCTATTTAAACAACCTGAACTCCACGTGATGCTGAATTTAATTAAAAATCAATTAAGACCACAGCTTCATAAGCATGTTTCTAAATGTTTGGAAAAATATTTGTAAATCTATGTATTAAAAAGGTTAAACCAGCCACTTGTTTTTAATTGCCTCAACATCAAGCTGCAACAGGTGGTAACTAGTTTAAAACAAAATTGGGGCAAAAAATACTAAATTTTAACTGGAAACAGACTGAACTGATACAGTGATGCTTTTGCAACTGGTTTTATACATGGACAGATCACATGGGGTATGTAACAAAATGACAGTCATGAAACTGAGATGCAAATTTTACTGTTACAATTGAAACATAAAGTATCTTAACCCCATAACATCCACCTCTTTAGAGCTTGCGCACAAAAGTTTCCATACCTAAATTGCTGCCAGCTGTAGCTCTTAAGTTTTTAGGGTGACTGGTTGGCATAAAAATTATGTTTTGGATGTTTTTATTGAGAAGAAATGCTTTCCAACGATGTATAACTTGCTAGTACTGATGTAAAACTGACGATCCCTAGTCCGGTACGGAGGCAAGCATGGCGTTAAAGCAGTACTAAATAACTTTTCTGCAGCCGTGTCTCAGACGGCCATTGCTGGAACTGGTGTTCTGTTAAAATATGCTACCTGTTTAGATGTGCTACCGATTCCTTCTGCACATGTGCCGTTCTACAGTCTTGACTTCAATATACAGATTTATAATTTCGTTTTATGTGGTTCATTTTTAATTGAAACCTATTCCTTTAGCTCAGACAAAATATATATAAGGTGGTTCTTTTACCTTATTTGTTCTCGACACGTTTCGGCTGCGTCTGCAGCCTTCCTCAGTGGCTGTCATCAGATTTGTCGTTTATTTTTGTTTCTATATTTTTCCATAAATACATTTTACCTATCAAATAAATTCTCCCAGGACAGGAACACTAAATATTATATTATTTTTACTTTTTTTGCATTGTCAGAGTGACAGGCAAATGTTTGGACACACCAAAAGGAGAAGGACCCGGAGGGCTTTTATATAGAAAATATCAGGGAATGATCATAAAAATATGCTTAAATAATTAACAGGAAACACTCGCCATAAACAAGAATACTGTATAAACTTCTAATGACATCCTGTTGTGAAATAAATTTTCAATTCGTACTTTTGAGGCATTTTTCAACAGGGAGTCATAAATTATCAGAACACCACTTCTGGCTGCGATCCGAATTACTGAAGTTATTAAGTATATTATAGGAGGACCAGAGGCGTCCAGAGTGTCTAATATGAATCTGAATATGTTTTTTCGGTGAGTATCCACTTACACAAGTTTCAAAACAGTAGTTTAAAGTTTAAAAGTATTTTTTACTGCTTTAAGAGATTTCAACGTGTTTAAAACGAACTCTCACGGTTTAAACATTTGGGTCGTCATCTTTTTAAAAGTGGTCTCATATTTTGTGCTGTTCTGGTGAGAGGAAACTGAAGCAGTTCAGATACAAACCACAACTCAGAATCTAAGAGACTAGCTTAAGCTTTAATGTGCATCTCACTGGGCTAAAACTATTGATGTCCAATTACAAATTACATTCACAATGGAGTTTTCCTAAATGTTACAAAATATTTACTAGGATCCTCAGTCCTTGCATGAATCAGGGCCTCATGTTCATGTCAGAGTTGGTTTTAAATGTCCATATAGTGTGATTCCAATAAAAACTTTGAGTTTTCTCACTTTTGTGTTTCTAACTTGTAACCAACAGTTGCTCCTGGTGAGCTACTACAGTAAAGATTGTAAAAATGACACATAAAAGTTCTACAGAAGAAATGTTCAGCGCGCCTGAGGAACTTCTTTTACAATCTCATTAAAGCATTTATCTTCCTAAATTCTCCTCATATTTACCGGCAATGACACGACTGATTGAATGCACCTGGATGGGGATTAGAACCGACACGCAGCTAAACTCGCACACCACACAGAATCACATGGGGAAGTGCATACCTTCTGGATTAAAACCAAAAGTCAAAATGAAAGCTGGACTGTGTTCTGACTTGCGCAGCACTGAAAGGTATTTTCTTGAAAGAGCTTCGGTATGTGTTGCTTTATTTATTTTCAAAGATTGAGTTGATGGAATGTGATCAGGAAGTTTTCACCTGCTTCATTCAAATGACAGTCACACTTAAGATAAATCAAATGATTTTAACTTTACATCTGTGTTTACGTTGTTTTATAATAGAAATGCTACCAACACGCCACAGTCACGAGTTTCACTCGTTTGTGTTTAAACTTACCGCTCTCTCTGTTCTCCGGTGTTCCTCTTTGGTCGTCCAGTCGTAGGTCACTGAGGAGATGCTCCAAGATTTTGAGGGGTGTCCCTGACACCACCACGTACCTGTAAGATGAAGAGTTACTATAGTCTTCCTCAGGAGAGTGAGAGCACCAAGTCCATCCACCTCCATCTCTCCATGTTCTGTCCCTCTCTTCCTCCTCCACGTTGTCATCATCGATGTAGGGAAAATTTGGAACTTCACACTCACAGGTGTCTGAGTCACTGCAACCTGCACAATCCTCCTCACTGTCATCATCTTCATCTATATCCTCCTCTTCCTCTGCAAGAGTAGCTAATTCTGAGTTCATCTTAATGTCTTGGCACATGCCAACAGTCTTTCCTCTGCATAGCTTTGCCTTCGCAGACAGTCCCTCCATGGGGTAGGATGTCTGGCAGTCTGTTCCTGTCAGCCCTTCAGATTAAAACTCTGCCTGACAGCTCCTACAGCGGCCCTGCAAGGGAACTGATTGCTACTGCTTTGAATTGTATATAAACACACAGAAGCCGAACTTGCCTGTCACTGACACTCCCTTCTTTGTGCCTCGGGTCTTGGCAGTCATTGCACAACGAAATCAACTTTGAACACAAACAGTATATGAACCTAAACACAGTGTTGAAAGAGTCTTTGTGTCATCTTTTCCCCATTCAGCTGAAAACAAAAAGTGTTTCTCTGCTTGCTGCCCTCAGCCAGAAGCTAAAGCATGAATTATCCTAATCACACACAAATAGTGTCAACAGCTGATATCGTTAACATGCATTCATGCAACTTGAGATCAGAGATAAAAAATGGAAAAGGAGAGAAACGAGAACTATAATTATGTTTTTTGTTCCTAACTGTCAGTATGGAGAGCTCTCATTATGTGGGGAAGTTAACCGACCTCTTGTTGCAATCCTCCTCTCTGGATCCGCCTCCTGACGATGTAGGTGAGGGCCGGTCTGACGGCGACGTCACTGATGATGTTACCCTCTGCAACACTAAAACATCTCTCCCCCTCTCCTTTAGACAAACCCTCCCCACAGCCTCCTAAAAAAGATGGAGTAAAAAAAGGTGATGAGAGAGACGCGTCACAATGTGAAAGAAGGACAAAACTTGATGCCCGTAAAACAGACAGGAAATGTTTCACTTGATCAAAATCAGGCAGAAAATAAGAGTCATTGAAATCATTTTACTACCCAGAATACATTTTTCTGGTATAAAACCTTTTATCTACATTTTGATCATCCATTTTAAACAAACCACAGCTCAGTCGTAGATGACTGCAGCAAGTCAACATAAGAGCAATAGCTGTTATTATACTTTTGTCCAGTAGAGGGCACTAAAAAGTTTAAATTACTTTGCATCTAAAATCTCTTTAAACAACAAAAACACCTGCTTTATTCACCAGATTTCAGTGCTTAAAATGAGAATATTTCTACCTACAGCTGATACATGTTGGTGAATACAGGTATAATAATCACACACTAAGACCATGCGTGTAACCACAGCTTCTTCTTGAACAATGAAAAGAACAGGATTTAACAGGATTATATGTCTTTATAGAAGCAGGGAAGTGTATTAAATTACACAGAGCACAACTAGTAATGTGGACTGATACCTGAAATAATCTGCTTGCCTAAAAATGAGCAACACACACACACACGCAGGTTTGACGTGACAGTCTGTTGTAAGAGGAACAGTGTTTTAAATGAACTAGCCTGAGGTGACGAGAGAAAAAAAGAGACGAGAAAGAAGGAGATCAAAGGTGGAGGCGCGGAGGAAGACACAAAGAAGGACGCCTCTCCTCCAGATGCTCGCTGCAGTCTGTGTCGCAGTCAGAGCAACCGAGCAGCAATCAAATCTGACACTTTGAGCTCCTGATATGAAGCTGTGGAATTCAGTCATATATTAACATTAATGCTACATCTGTGTGTTTATCAAAGTGGAGACACTCAGAAAAAGTTAAACACACTTATTAGTAAGTATTCAGAATCTGTTTTTTCTTCAGAACACTCGAAAACAGAGCAAGAAAGATAAACAGAAGTCGACACAAACACACACGCGTGCATGATCTGTGTGATCATCAGATAAAAGAGTCTGATCCTCAGAGACAGCAGGTGGGAGATGATACGGGTCAGACACAACAACTGGCTGCCAGACCTCTTTATGTCTGCAAACAAGTCCTGACGACTCTTTCTTCTGGATTATAATACAGATGTTCAGTCTTCATCTGGTCCCCCAATCCACGAGCTATTTAGGATCATTCTTTCACATAAAATAAAATAAACATCTAAAGTATTTTAATGAAATATAATTAATAAATGAGACTTTTTAATGACAGTGTAGATTTTAAATAGTCAGGAAGATTTAAACAGAAACTGGATTGACTGGACTGTTTTGAGAATTTGTCGATTTTTTCAACTGGTAAAAATGAAAATCTGATCCATTAAATACAAAATGTCCTGCAACGCCCTGATAAGCATTCAACGGGAATTCTAATCTATGATGAAAATAACATCAATAATATAATAATATATCATCTGTCAATAATATAAATGGCTGTTTTTCAACATGTGTACTTGCGTACTTAAGAAACATCATAACATCCTCAACGGTGGACCAAATACTGTTTCAATTCTAAGTACACATCAAGGCAAGTACGCTCAATGTTCCCAGAAGTGTTTTTGCTCCACCCATTTTATCGAGGAGTCACGAAAGTATCCTTCTGCATACTTAGACCAGCAAGATATCCCATAATGCATTGCGTCAAAAACTGTTTTATGTGTAACGTATTTTCTTTGTATTCACTTTTACTAAAATAGGATGTTTGTTTGCATACATGAGACAACTTCAAAAGTGTTTACATCCTTTAAATTTGGAAAGCGTTAACTTAGGAAATATACGTATGTAATCAATATCGGCTAAGTGTTTTTGTCTTGGATTTTTTTTTTCTACTTTTATTATTATTTCATGTCCGTTTTTTTACGGTAGCATAAAGCAACATTTGTTGCCGTGACAACGCAGTACGGTTCTGTTCTAAAGTCCTTGTACTCCCGTAGTCTGTAGAATAGATTTTCTGGTGTACTAGCCAGGCACGTACTTGTCAAGTACGCAAGAATGTACTTGCGTACTTGAGTATTGAGAAACGGCCCATGTCAGGCATACGTCTCTCTAAAATGGAGAATAAGATGTTTCACTATAAAAACTAAACTAGGCAAAGATTTTCCATAAAATAATATCATCCTTAATGAAAGACCATTACAAAACCGTTACTACAAAATAAAAGTCCATGTCAACAAACAGACAGGAGTGATTGTAAAGTCCTGATCTTCATCATCCATGAGT
The DNA here is from genome assembly GCA_006937955.1 of Pachypanchax playfairii. NCBI lineage: Eukaryota > Metazoa > Chordata > Actinopteri > Cyprinodontiformes > Aplocheilidae > Pachypanchax > Pachypanchax playfairii. Next base: position 1,036,948 of record SSNP01000121.1, on the reverse strand, counting down.
GAGAAAGAACATATTCACATTATGTGACATGTAAACATTATAAAATATAGAGTGAATTTAAAGTTTATGCAATGTTCTTATTTCAAAAAAATAAAACGTGTTTCTTTAGTCTTGTGAAACTCATGTGGAACTTTATATTCCAATGTTTCTATTTTAAAATCTATTTTATTTTATCTTTATAGACCTAATTAAAGCATTAAATGTTCTGTTGAACTGAAATATTTTGCTGTATTTGGTTTGAAATTTGTCAATATTCATAAAATCGTTGTCGTCATCCACATTTCCATCTAGTTTTTTTTTTTTTGTTACGGACAACTCTGAACTCCAGAGTCTTTATTTCAGAAAACGATCTATTTTTAGTTCGGACAAATTAAAACTTCCCCAGTGATTTTCAACCCTGACTAAGAACTCTGAGATAAGTATTGTAGATGTCGCAGCTAATTTAAAGAGAAGTGGCACCAACGCCACACCCAGCAGCTCTGATGTGACGTCGAGATAATATATTTATTTACTACGTGATCTGAGACGTACATGCAATTAGCCCAAATCAGCTCAAATACCACCCAATTTAATCACAAATCTCCCTCTATCAGCTCTAAACTTCCCTGACTCATTACACAATTAGATTTCTAATGAAGGAAAAGCAACCCAGAAATACACGGGGGAAAAACTGAAATACATTATCTAACTATGAGCAAGAGTTTTAAAAACAAAAGAGAAAGAAATGTTGAACTGAAGTGTCCCTTGCACAAATTCAAATGAAAATAACTGAACCAAGAATAGAAGGAGGAAGTATTAAACACACATTAAATATCAAGAAGGTTCCAGAAACTGGATCGAAAGTGAAGCACAAATATCCTCCAATCAAATCACAAACATTTACACAAAATGTAAACTTTGTGTTGAGGCAACTTGAGTCAGAAAAGGGTAAAATATACAAAGAGGGTACATAAATACAGTGAACAGAAAGGAAGAGAAAGTTACGTAACAGAGAATGAGAAAAGAAAGCAAGATAAAAGACGACAGACGGAGACGTACTGTGTGAGCAAACAGGAGGTGTTTGGAAGCTACAAGAACTGACAGACAGAATCAAACTGTTACATAAGTTTTAACAAAAGTTCTTCTATGTCCTAAACATTAAACAAATACATTTAACCATTCACATAATCTATTCTAAGAATGATAACGAACAGAAGTTCTGAAATTCCCAGAACTTCTTGCATGTATAGATGCAATTTTGCATTTATTGATAAATGGAAGCAAAGTTTTTTTTTTTTTTTGACAGTTATCAGCGAGTCTCTCTAAATCTTTCCTTTCATTCATCCATCTGGAACGTCCGATTCTAACCCAAAAAAGACAGACTTGTGCTTTAAAAGTTTACGATTATGTAACACCAGACAAAATGACCTCACTATAATCGAGCCAGTAATTTGATTTATGTGTGAAAAAAGCAAAACCAAGAAAGCAGCAAGGCATTTAAACCAGGATGTATATGTACGTGTGTGTGTGTGTGAATGAGAAAGAGAGAGAGACACTTTTTCACTGCCACTCACAGTGTTCCTTCTCTTTCACATACATTCAGTAAAACATAATATTTTTCGGAGGAAAGGTGGGCCTCATGGAAAGCCCAAAAGGAAGCACTCTATTTTTCCTTTCCTGTCTTTGATGGCTTGTGTGTGTTTGAGCCAGCGGTGACCGAGCTGTATCTGTGTGGCGATACGACTCGGCCTGATTCCAGGAAATCATGGATAAGAAAATGAAACAGTCCTTTCAGGTCAAAGCAACGCTCAGTGTACTGGGATTCCCACTAGAACTGAGAAGTAACAGGCGAAGCACAAAGCGTACCTGTGTGTATAAATGCATGCTGCGATCTGGTATAATTCCTTTTTGTGGGATGAACTTAAATAAACTCTGATGGCTGGAAAAACTCATAGAACTCAAGTGCGAGTCAGAAATGACTGGAAGGCAGAGCGCCATTCAACGCACTCTACTGACACGAGCTTGATCACTATGGTAACAGCCCACATCAGTCTGTTGGAGCTTATCTATCATGAAGAAAAGGCATAGTTAAAAAAAAATCACCATGACAACCATGTAAAAAGAAAGGTCTCTGTTGTGAATTGAGCTGGTTGCTCGGTTTTCATTTCTGCTTAAATTCACAGTCTGTTTCTGAAAAGCTTTTTTCATAAAATTGTTGATGTATGAAGTTCTTTTCTTTTACAAACAAGTCGCCCACAAACTTTTGTTAAAAAAAAAACATGTTTATAATAAACATAAAAGCTGATATGAATAAACTGGCACCAAAAAATAATTTTATTTTGAAAGGTATAGTTGAGGTAAAACAAATATCTGTAAATTTTTACCAGCTACATGGTGATGATCTGCTGCACAGATGACGGTAATGAAGGGCAACAACACCAACTGATGTGAAACTAAGTCTGACGTTTTATTTTTGAAACATTAAACTCAAACAAAAATCCATCCCAGTGTTCAGGTATTCTACATGTTACTGTTGAGCAATTACAAATAGTATAACATCATGGCTGCTATTTTAAAAAGAAATATGCAGTGGATGTTGGTTATACAGGAACTGCTGGGTGCGTTCCCGTGTAATAGAGAATCTATACGCATATATGCACAAAACATTTTGAGGTATTGTTAGGGCTGGGAGGTGTACCGGTTTGTACCAAAAACCAGTATTTATTATGGTTATGATATGAATTTCTCACATAACGCTGTACAGGTGAACAGCGAAGACAACACCCGGAACGTTGGCAGTGGGAATGTATTTCTGCAGGGACCGATTTCAGTGCTACACGCTAAGACCACACATGAAAAATAAAGTTTGGAACATTTGAAGTCAAATTTGGCTTACGAATTTCTTGAATAAAATTCTAAAATTCCAGTGACTTAATGGAAAGGCCCCGAGACTTGAGAGGAAACTAAGAGCCCTTTTGAACGTTTGGAGACATTTTGGAAACTTCGTTGTGAATGTTGTTAGTCGCCAACAGTCCAGTGAGAAAATTATTTTTGACTAATGGAATCTCTTATCATAAGTAAACTAAGCAACTTTATAATCTATTTTTATATCAAGAACTTATTACTATATGACAGCTATACATTATTTAGCCCGTAACATTAATTAGTAAACTTTAAGATATGGGGCATTTATTTAAAGGACTGTCCAAAAAACTTAATCAGTATTCAAAGTTTTGCTTTCATGTAAGTGAAATTATTCAAGTCAGCCAACATGTGGCTTTGAAATTTACATCATAATGTTTAAGTTGCATCTTAATTAAACCCTCTTGGCACTGCATCCTTAGTTTTAACTTAACTACATATCTTTGTTTGATCTTGTTTCGGTTTATTATAGAGGAACGAAAGCAGAATTATGCACAACAGATAATTCCAGCAGCTGATCTTCAGACAAACTCACCAAGCTGATAAAGCTTTACATGATATCGGGTGAAATCAGGCTACGTTTGCTTTGCTTTCTGCCCTTAGGTGTGCAGTAGAGTGGGATTATACAGTACAACGCTTCGCTAACACCCCACTCATTATGAGCACGCAGTGACTCAGCCAGCCTCAGAGCTGGCAGTGTACGAGGATACACACAAGCAAGCTCTTACAAATGATTATAAGCTCTAACCAGCACATAGAAACGAATGCACAAAGTTCCTGACAGCCTGTGAAACATGCATGAGATCACATTGCACTGAGCAGTTATTAACACCCGCGTTAGACGAAGCTGCAGAGAAAAGTGGTGGTTGTTTCAAGTGATCTGAATCAAGCTGAGTTCTGTTATCTGCAATGACATTTCTAACTGATGTGTGTATTAGTTACATCCAGACGCTTCACACCGGTTTATACTTTAGATTGTCAGAAACACCAGTCATGATGATGCAGGTGTGAATTTACTTCCGTGCATCCGTGACTAACTCAGACCTTGAAGCGTGTGCATTTAAAAGTGACAACAGTAATGACAACGTTCACCACATGACGTCCATCACAACCCACTCGTGCTAACCCTGCAGCCACAACTTAATTCTGCAGATTACATGCTGGAGTTTGCAGATCATCATCAGATCTGAAGATTTCCTGCAGAGTTTTATTAGTATTTTTATAATATTAAAGCCTGTATGGTGAGACTGTACTGACCGTTTGGTTCCTGTCAGGTAGACGGTAGTTGTGGTTCTGAAGTAGCCGACAGCCGTCTTTAGCCAGTCGCTGGACGGCCTCAAGTCCAAGCCGGCTGGTGAGCTCCTCGCGGCCGCACACATTGCCCATCCCTCCACCGCCACTGCTGCCGCTGTCCCTCAATGCACATACCCCGCCTAGCTGCAAGACAGGGGGCATGAAGACATATCTCAATCCGCAGTCCCAGGACATGCTAAAAGTTAAGACTTGAGTTCAATGCAGTTCAGCTGGTCTGTGCAAAAGTTTACAGCTGCCTTTTAATGTCCAAGAGAGAAGAAGAAATAATGATAATCCAGAGTCTCACTAGCTTATCTTGTTCTCTTTGTTATTCTTCCTTATTAGAGTCGGTAATTCTTTTCATCTGCTTCATCTTCTCCCTCTGTGTCAGTCTCACTGCTCTGTGTCAGAGATCTGGCAGAGAAGGAGTGAGTGTGTGTGATCAGTAGTAAGTGGGCGGGAGAGGGTGTGTGTGTGTGTGTGTGTGTGTGTGTGTGTGTGTGTGTGTGTGTGTGTGTGTGTGTGTGTGTGTGTTTCCTCCTCCTGTAGTCAGGACTTAAAATGTGCCATCGTCCTGAAAGTCCCACTGCGGCACATAAAAAGTTGATGAGCTGAAATATCAAACAATAACGTGTCAAAGGGAAAGAAATATACTAATAAGTAAGGAACATATTTATTGTAGAAGATCTGAAGGATAGTGGAGTAAATAACGTGTTTTTCTCAGACAGTGTTCATTCCCCCGTGTGATGGTTATCACCAGTGGCGGGCAGCTCGGGCTGTTTATTTTCTTTGGAAGAGAGACGGAGAGAGTTGTTTCGATTGGCTGAAAGTCGGGCAACCCATCCTGTGGACTCCACTATCCCACGCTACCATGCTTCAGCAGAGGGTAACACATACAGATCATCCTTTACTTTGTTTACTGGGGGAAACACGCCCCAATGACAGGTCTTATCTTGTAAAATAGCCACGTACACACACACGGATGTCATACCACAAACTCAGTCCCATGTCCCTCTGCGTTTCCTGTAGACCTGTTGTCCACTTCCTGTCCTAGACATACAATGATAAACCTGTCTGCAGTCTGTGTTTGCTTGTATTGTGTGGCTGTCTACGTCCATCTCATTGTTTGAAACAGTTCCGAATTTTTCTTTGATCCTATAAAGATGAAAGATTTCTTGAGTTGACAGAACAGAAGTTTAAGAGGCATGAACTCCAAAGTGTTGTCCTTGACACTTTGTTGTTGCACATGCTTTGTGTCCCAGTTATTTATTGATGTAAAAGATCGACTGGTTAATCCTCATGCCACAACTACAATCAGCAGTGGTTATCAAACCTCCCCGAGGGACTTCAGGATCGATTTGACGGTCAGCGTCCAGTGAAACGTTGGGATGTTTTTGCATTTTCTTTGTTGCTGGTGGCATCTGTTATTCACGTTTAAATACAAATAAATGTCCTTGCTAACTGGTACCTTGTTAAAAATTACATTTTAAATGACTGAGTTATTTTTGCACAACAACAAAAACCTTGTTTAGCATGTCGAAGGTAACAGGTAAAAAATAAATTGAGGTATGCAGTAAAATCTGCTTTTTCTGTACAAATTACTTTGTACATTGAATATGAGTTTTGTTTTGCTAAGTAACACCTGCTTGAGGGCTTCCAGTTCAAGAAAAATGAGAACCACTGTAAATGTTTGGAAATAATTTGGAAACTCCATCACAAATATCGCTGCACTTGGTGGCAAACAGTAACAGCTCAGTGACATACTACATTTAAAGGTTCAATATCATTCAAAATTAACTTTTTGGAGCTTTAATCATGTTGCAATGTTATTTATTTATTAAACCCCCTCCCCGAGGGGGTTTTGGCTTAATACAAGCATTTCGCAGTATTCTTCCTGAAAAACAACTGACTTGTAACATAGTGACGTAACAATGTTAAACCAGGAAGTGCCTGACATGTCCACGCTGCACCTCCAGATTTAACACACGCCCCCTTTTTCACAGGTGCAAGCCAAGAGTCAGAAGCAAGAAACATAATCGTTTTGTAGTATTTTACTTTCTAAAAATGTCTTGGCGAAAATGCGCATTTTTTCTGTGAGTGTTAAAGACTTTGCTCACCACAGAATGGGCGGCAATCAAGGGGGGGGGGGGATTTAGTGAATAACTCCAGGATAAGTTATCTTTCGGGACAAATTAATACTATATAATACAAAATGTAAGATTTTATCATATATGTATCTATCCCAGACAGTAGCTACATTTACATGTGCCAAATTTCCCCAATCTGATTAAAATCTTAGTCGATCTGAATTCCCAAATCCCTGTTTACATGGACACTAACTGAAATGATCTGATCATGCCATGAGTACACATGCACCAAGCACTCGATCAGGTTAAATGAGTTGAGCATGCGCACAGCGAGTTGTCTTTCCGGGGGAAGAAAAAAAAGTAAACAAACTCCGTCCTTTTTGCACGTCTTTCCCGCCCCATCGTGTGCTCGATCTGACTCACGTTTTCCCCAATAGGAACCTTCTGCAGGTGATTACCTTTATGTTTGGGTTTTTACTGGTCGCATTAACCAAGCTAGCGGCTGAATACATATTGCTACTGCTCCTCCGCCACAGGAGAGGAGAGCAGGATGACAGGATGACTGCACCAGCAGACCACTTCTGTTTACTTCCCGCTATGTTTTCTACTTGGGTCTGCGAAAGCGGAAAGACGTCACGCTGAAGTTGTACGCATGCGCAGTGGGCTTTTTTCACCCGCTCTTTCCGAATGGGTGTATACATGCACGTCTATCCGAATGAAGATCGGACAAAACCACCCCTCTCGATCGGAAGTAAATTTCTTTCGGATCAGGCTGCATCGGATCAAAACATTTTGATTGACGTGTTTACATGACGTATTTTTTTTCCGATTGGGCGTTTATTCCGATTAAATGTGCCCATGTAAACGTAGCTACTAAAAGTTTTAAAATATTAAATTTAAAGCAGTGATGGGTCACTATCCTTTATGTTTTGGTTGTTTTCATGCTCCAACACAATCGACTCAACAGTTGAATTACCGGTTCAACATGTCCTCTAATTCTGCAGAAGCCTGTTACACACTGATTCCATTTAAAGTGTGATGGAGCAGACAAACATCTGAAGCATGCAGCATGGTGGCTCTCGAGGACCATGATTGGACATTACTGACTGAAATAAGATTATTCAAATAATTTAACATACATACGCAGACACTTTAATGCAGGCTTCTCCTCATCTCCCTGATGTGATGAGAAAATGAATATTTGATGGAGAGAAAGATGTTTTAGCTGTCCACAGGTGAACGAGAGCGCTAACAGGCGTCACTCTGCTCTGACCTCATTTTCTAAATTAAGATGTTTAGACCTCAACATACATAAAACGTTACTCTCAGCCAAGCTTTAAAGTATTCTGCAGCAGCCATTTGTCTGTTCTTAAAGATGGTGCAACTTCTATGTTAGAGCTGATCAGGTCAAACCTTAAATAGCTGGTTATAGTCAAAGTAAAATGAATAAATAAGTAAAAGCTATAGGATTTAGTTAAATAATGCTAAGTTGGAAAAAAAGGTTTTATGATTCTTATAACATTTCCAAAAGTTTTAAACAACAAAGTATGATATTTCCTGTGTTAAAATGCTGGGTTTTGTGGGATGTTTGATTACCTGGATTAGCTTTATTATATCACATTTAATATAAGTGTAAGTTGTGTCTGGACGACAGTGTGTTTGTGTGTGTATTACCGGGCTGCTCTCCTCGCTGGGTGTGCCTGACTCCTGGTGGCTCGTCTCCGTCGTCTCAGAGTCCTGCTCTGATACTGCAAACAAATTGTAGCAGGTTAGAGACTCTTGAAAAATCTTCTGATAATGATATTTTTCTGACCAGCAAAACAACTCAACTTCTAAGAAATTCAATCCAGCTACATTTACACTTACAAGCTTTGCGAGTCTTTCGGGCAAGAGCAGCTGCCAACTCACTTTGTACCTGATGAGGAGAAAATTTGTAAGGAAACTGTCAAACCAAAAACAAAACAACAATGTTTGTTTTGGTATTTGTCCCTGAAGCTCATGCTACATTCTGTCATTTACATGCATCTACTGACCGTAGAAGTGAGTCTCTCCAGAGCTTTCATCTGAAGAATCTCACTGCAGATGTCTCTGTTGCCTTCAGAGTCCTCCTCTGACCTTTAATAAAAGACATTGTTTTATCTGCAGCTGGATAATATTTAATATTTAAAATGTGCCCACAGGTATAAGAGTTCCCAGCAGGGCGATGTCTTCTCTGCACTGCCCCCTGGCATCATGAGAGCAGAACTACAGTTAATAAAAACAATCACCCCTGGGCAGAAAGCAGAAACCTTTCAAACTCTGATGTGGTGTTGAGAATTTGAATCATATATTTGCTGCTTTTTCACAAAAAAGGTAGAAAAACAACATTTCAATTAAATCAATCCACCCGTTAAAGTATTAATCAGGTAAAACAAAACAGTTTATGGGAAATTTTATCCAGAATCAAGTTGATCAAAATTATAACTCAAAGTAATAATCAAAGAAAAGAACAACTCAAATTTTTCTTTTGATGACTTTTCTTCATTTCTACTTTCATATCAAACATCTTATTCTGCAAACTCTCATTTTTTATTTGTATATTTTTTGTAAAGTAGCTCCCACATGTCTGCTGATGTTCGTGAAGCTCTGCATGTGAGCAGCAATGCAGCAGCTGTACGTACACGCCTTCAGGGTGTACACAAACTATTGACGAGGACTCGTACAAGCCTGTGCACATCAAACACATCTGTGTTTGATTTTCCTCTTATACGTGTTTGAGTGTAAATGTGCTGTATCCCTAGTGGATATATTACACACATTTTAACTTTTAACTGGTTTTGTTTGCGTGTTTTTAACAGTAAATAGTCATTGAGTGTTCCAAAAGATGCCCACAAATAAAAACTATTATAAGTGCTTATAGACTGCACCTTAAGGCCCTTTGTTTAATATGATCTCTTCAAAAACCAACTGGTTTCTAAGTAACTAACTCACCCATACACACACACTCACCCACACTCGATGGGTCGAAACCTCAAGCATGCAACTACACGTGTGCTCAAACCCATTTACATACAATTTGGATTGCATCCACAGATCCCTGTGGAACTCGTAATAGTTGTAGAAGAGAGAAGATGAAGCCCTGCGTGATGGCCTGTGTGTGTGTGTGTGTGTGTGTGTGTGCATGGGTTTGTATTTCTGACCTCCTGGGGACCCGTTTCCTGACTTTTACTATCTTTCTGGGGTCCGAGGGTTCTTGTGGGGACCGAAGCCTGGTCCCCATAAGGGGGACTCCCCTTTTTAGGGTTAGGGGTTAGGTTTATAGGTATGGTGTGAATAGAGTTTTAGTTAGTCTTAGGGTTAGTTATAGATCAGTAATGGTTAAGGTTAGGAAAAGGGTTTGGGTTAGGTATAAATCTAGTTACTAAAATCAATGGAAGTCAATGGACGGTCCCCATAAGGATAACAAAACAAACGTGTGTGTGTGTGTGTGTGTGTGTGTGTGTGTGTGTGTGTATAGTGTAATCTGATAAGCCAATGATAGATGCAGACGCTGGAGAGATGGTGATAACACTTTAGCCTCCAGCCTGACACGCCAGCTACCAAACTCTGGCACAGACACAGGCAGGTGGATGGTCGGGTGCTTGGAGGAAGTGTGAAAATTACTGTCGGAATCAAACACAGTGTTTTTTCTTTCTTCTCAAACTGGTAAAACCGAGATTATTACTGAACAAACACTGAAATCAATTTGAAAGATACGCTCCAAGCTCCTACTCTCATTAGGGTCATTAGGTTTTGTTCTCAGCTTGTGTTCAGCTGGTAATTCAGTGACACACCATGAGCCCTGAATGAAACAAAGTCAGAGAAGTTGCACAGTGGGAGGCGTGTCACCAACCATTAAGCAGCATCTTAACAGCCCTGAGGAAAATCATGATCTGTTCTTGCACCACCTCCCGATTCAAATTACATCAACAGTCAAATGCTGAAGGGATTTCAGCCAGAACTGATCTTTGATGCAGATTCTTTCGGCAGAAAAACTACATCAGCCAAATAACAATTGCACAGTTTTGCTTTGAATGTTGCAAGTCTTAAAAGCTTGTGCGACGCTGCAGATGGCATCATTCACTGAGTGCAGTAGAAGTCTTGGAGATTGGATGCCAGCAGCGTTCTGCAGAGTCTGACTTTTCGGCCTCTCTCATTTAAAATGGGGCAGGCGATGAATTGTCTGGGACGAGATCACTATGCAAAGCAAGCAAGAACACATCCTCCTCCACAGCAAAGGTATCATATTTTAAGTCTCGATAATTCTGCTCCTCCTGCACAATGCGGAGGACGCTGTAATTCAGAGAAGCTGACAGAGGAACTGCAGACTAATGTCTACTTCTACAGAGTGTACAAGTACTGAAATCATTTGTCGCAAAAAAGAATTTTTAAGACTATTGCATTCAATAGGACATTTCTTTACAGTTTTTACCAACAGCTGTGGCTGCGTGCGTTAAAAATATATCAAAAGAAATCAGTGATCGATTATGTGTTCAGGCCTTTAACTTTAAAATCACAAGTGCAGTAAGTGCTGCAGTTTTTCCTTTAACAGTGTTTCCCAAAACAACAAAAGAAACACACAGACATCGAACCCTGAACATCACTGGTTTCACATTTAGAAAACTGTTAACAAGCTAAATGAAAAACAGGATAAAAGGACACAAACAGCATCAACTTGTTTCCATTTATAATTATTCTTATTTTTAGAGTTCTCGGCTATTGTAGTTATTAAAATATGTGGTTATATGGTATTTTTTTCCACCATGAGATTAAAAAAAATGGAAAAATTAGTCTAAAATTTTGTGACTGTTAATGTTTGGGTTTTTTTCTGTGTCACAACGTCCCAAAGAAACTTTATTTATAAAGGAAAATACCTGAAATCTCAAGACTTAGTGTTTTATAAACCACAGGCTGGTTCTAAATTTAAATTTGGGAACTACTACACTAACATATACAAAGAAAATGAACCTGATACATACAGTGATAAATAGGAAAAGATTTTCTTGCCAGTAAAGAAGCTGCATAAAACTGCTTTTTGAAACTGATTTTCATTTTTACTGTGAAAATTTTGACAATAAACTAGTAATTTGTTGGTCTGGCAGGATGTTTTATTGTTCGACACAAAACTCAGATAAGACTTGGAAGCTGTGTTGATGTGAGCTGAATAATAATGAAAACATCAAAGCACACAAGCTGCAGCAGATGTAACAGTATAAACATCTTCTATGGCTTCATGGAACCAATGTGCCTTTCCACACATTAAGTTATCAATACCAAGTTAATGAAGTATTCATCAAACTAGTAGTAAAACTGTTGACTCATGAGGCAGAAGCAGCCAGACTTCAGATTATTAGACGGATTCCTTTTCAGAGCATCCACACTCGAAGGTTGGTGGTGATGTAATGTGAAATATTTTCCCGATACAACTTCAATTATTCATCCTTAATTAAAACAAAGTCAAGCAGGAAGAAGGATGTGAGACGCTACCGACTGCACCACAGTCAAAGAGAGAAGGACAGAACTGAAGAACTAAAAACCTGGAGATTTATTCTCATTTTACTTATAATTTTGTCCCGTTTAGAGTGTCACATTCTTACTGTCTACAGTCTTGACTTAGTTTTATAGGTTGTTATCACCTCCTGAAGATGTCTCAAATTTTGTATACTTCTGACTCGCAGACACAAAACTGAGAAAAGTTCCAGATGCTCGAGACGATTCCACAAGTATTTGGTTTTGTTTAGCTATTTTTTTAAACTTCAAAACAAACTTGTACACATTTTGGAAGCTCCCTCATGAATGCTGTTCAAAATGTGTCATCAGTGAGATAAAGGCTGAAGAACTGTTAAAACAATCCTTGTTTTTATATAAATTCAGCTGTTTTCAGATTTTTGCTGTCAGAACACGACAAGCTGGAGATGAATTGGCTCTAATGTCTTTCACTCATTAGTCTGCACCCCGCCAGCTTCTAGGAGAACTATAACGAGGCATCCTCAAGTGTACATGTCAGCAACTGTTAATGCATGTAAAGTCATTTCTAAAACAAAAACATGGTTACAGCTTGATACTTTAATGAATCTGACATCTGAACCTCACTCACTGTCGCCTTCTATCCAACATGTCTGTAAATACAACCTTTAAAAATGACAGTAAAATACATATGAGCTTCTTTTTTATTCCATATATACTCAATTTTTCATTACCACACACACACACAGACACGGATCTCACTCTATTTCTCTGAGTGACAGATTGAGTTCAGCTGCAGCCTCAGCAGGAACTTCATACACAGGAGCAGCAGCACAGGGAACTCTGGATGACACCTCTCAGTATGTATGTGCATGTGTGCCTTTGAGACCTCTCTCATGTATGTGACTGATCACATCATGTGTCACTTTTTCACAGTAAGTGCTCTTGTTCTATAGCTGTGTGGGTGTGAAACTGCAAATAAATACGTCTCCAAGGAGACGGAGGATTTAAAACGCCGAACGGAGATTAGGTTTCTCCCTTGGATATAAGAAGGATCTTCAGTAGTGGATTTTTTTATGCTGCAGGGACAGATATGCTGTTGCAGTAGTGCAATTTTTCACTTTTTAAAATTAAAATTCAGCATACAAAGAAACAACATCAAACATAAATCTAAACTGAAAGAGTTGATGCTTTACAAAACGAGCTTCCACTTCAGGTCAGTGGAGATCATTTCACAACTGAGTAACACCTATGATAAAAAAAAAATAGAAAATCAAAAACAATCATTACTTACGGGCTATTGGCTCCACCCCCAGAACGAAACTGGACATATGGAGCAAGTTGTAGGAGGAGCTTAACAGCTTCTGGCCACTCCCCCTCGTTAGAACGAAACTCACAGGACGGGGAGTCGCACTCCTCAAAACTGAACTGGTAGTAAGAGTTGGAATCTGAGAACACAACCCGCTGATCCACTGGACAAAAACCGATAAAAAACAGACCAGGAAATGAGAAATGGAGGAGTCTTTCTGAGCAAGAAATTCACACTCATCAATCTTAGTTAGCTGATGTAGTTAAATTAGTATCATTATATAAAGTTAATTAAAAAATTTAATGACCTACATACATTTGACATATATTAATTAGCCTGTTAGGAAAACAAGCATGACCAATGTTATCATCTACCAACTCTTTTTATAACTATTATATAGATGTCACAATTACAATTTCAAAAACTAATGAGAAGTTATAAACATCAAGAAATATAAAATAATGTTTCTGTGTTGTTTAGAAGTTTTTATAATAATAAAACACTAGTTTAAACAAAGTTTAGCCCACTGACATAAATAATAAATGCAGGAACATTGAACACATGTTGAAGCTGAAACAGCATGAACTCCCCCTAGTGGCTGGTTGCAGTATCAATTTAAACTCCGCGTAAACAAATGAGAAATTTTTCTGACTAAAGCATAAAATTAAACCTCAGATTAATTTTTCTAGGTTTGACATTGTTCATTTACATAGTTAATACCTTGTTGCTGTCTGTTCAAATATGTATTTTTTTAATACATTTTTTAATGTAGTTATTTATCCTAAATAAACACTGATTGTTTGCTGGTGAAAAGGCAGGACTTCAGTCACACATCTCTGGTGCATGAACTCTGGTTCCCAGAGTTAAATATGGTTGCATCTGCAAACAGGATCATTTTTAGCTTTACTTTTGAACAAAAGGAGTAGTCGGACATGCTCAGTTATTATTTATGTTAATTGTTTGACATACAGTGAACAAGCCTTGCTATAGCGGACACTGACGGGACCAGACGTTTTGTCGGTTATGGTGGGCTGTCCGGCCCAGAGGGGTAGAGTGTCCTGTCATCTAGGAATGTCCGTAAACCATTGTAATGGACATTTCCTCGGTACATCAGCTTATTTTATCAACTAGCACATGGTCAAATCCCCTTCTGAATATGTCTCAACTTTGAATAAAATTTAATGGATAGGTGTCAATCTTTGTTTATTTTTTATCATTTTGTTCACTGTCTGTTAGCGGGGTGAATTTTCAACAATTTTATGTTTTTTGGTGGACAAAAAGTGTCCACTCCAGAGGGGTTATATGAGTAGTAAAAACGCTTGGTCGGCCCAAAACCTGTCTGCTGGACAGGGGTGTCCGCAGGGCAGGGTTTCAATGTATTATAATTGACCTTTTGCTGAGTCACACCCCCCTTAGTTACTGTTGCTACGTCAGACAAAAAAGACCAGTATGATAGATTATCATGAGTGGAAGAGGTTATTCCATCAATGTCAGTGACCTTTTCTGGAGCAAAACCTTCACAACATTCTCCAAATCAAACCAGCCTTGATCCCCTTTATCTCTCCAGATCAGCTCTCTGCCAGGTGGCGTACGTACGCTCGCAGCTAACGAGCACTCCCAGCTGCACCTCTAAAGCTCGCCCCTTGTGTCACGCTCATCTGTGGGTGGACTGCGCCACCTCTCGAGAGGTCCCCCTGACATCTAGTTAGTAGTTAGTAGATGTGGGCACACCGCTTTATCATCTTGTTTGGAATTAATGTTTGTCGGACTTGCTCACATAGTAACGGTTGTGTGATTGGTCAATGTCCGTTTTGGGGGCGGGGCCAGCAAAAGGTCAATTACAACTGGAATATTAACAAACTGGTTTGTGCTATTAATAGTTTTGGCTAAATGTGCTTTTGTGCACAAATTTGTCAGCCAACAGGAAACCATAAATAAATTCACAAACCACATTAATCATTTCTCAAAATTTGAGTCATTTGAGCACAAACTACTTTTAGTTAAGCCACTAATTTGACAAACTGTATTTTTTGAGGGTAAAAGAAAAGTACCTGTTAGGATTTGGGTCTTGAGAAATACCGATGTGTAATTCTTGTAAGAGAACTGGATTTACTTGAACTGTATGAATAATTTTAATACTGACAAATACAAAGGAAGAGTTATTAGTAATAGAAACAAGACCAGACCCCTACAGTAATATCTGTATTGATTCAGCAGGTCGATGAATGCATGCAACCTAACAGCAACGTTCGTCCTTCAAACAAACATCAACTCCCACTAAAAACCTACTCTCAGATGCTTCAGTGTGCAGTAAAATCCTGTTAATGTGATTGAATATAAATTATAAAAGGAAGATATCAGGGCTGAAATAATGAGGGATTATTGAAGATGGGGTTTTTATAAATGGTGCATTGATTTCTGGTTTCTGCGTGAAAGATCTAAATTAAAATCTAATTCATGTCTGGAGCAGGTGAATTAGACAATAAATACACTTCTCTGTTCTGGAAATAACTAAGTAAGGTTCTTGTATCTTTCGAGATGCTGATGTTGCTTCAAGGGAGCTATAAATTTTGAAGCTAGTGGAATGTTAAGGTGTGTGTGTGTTTTACCAGACAGCAGGACTCCCAGCTCCAGCAGCACCTGCCAGACACGTGCAGCAGCAGTCCGACAGCGTACATACACACACTGCTCACACAGCCACTGCACCAGCTCCACTCCCACATAGCTTCGCCTATAAAAATACACACATTTTCAGCACACCAGCAAGGCCACACAAGGGCATGAAGCACACACTTTTATGGGACAAAACTCATCTTTTTTTAATCAATACCTATTGATTATTCATTACTTGTCAGTAAGGCTTTTCCTCTTAAACACAATGCTTTCTGTCTGCTTCCACCAAAACATAAACTCCTAGTGTATGTATATGCTCCACATAAAAAGGGCCATAGAATATTTTAGGGGGTTTTGTTGTCTTGCATTTGGATGTTCTGCATGTACAGTTAAATCCACCAAAGTGCATGTAATCCCTAACCATTCCTGTTCATCTGCATCCTTCTTTGTTCGTCGTTGTGCATAAAGAACCAATTAAAACAGGTCACAACAGTGACTGGTGAGTCAGTGTACATGCTTCACTGGACTCATTGATTCAGCCCTGCACACAGACACAAACAGACAGACAAGTGTACCGTATGATTCTGGCCAGGTGTATCTTGTCTTTAGCCGGATATGGTCCATGAGAGAGGAAGGCATTCCTCACGGCTCGTCCAGCACAAGGAAAACTCTGCGAGCAAGACTGACGTGAAAAACAAAAACAATGAACTGGCAACATTATCCCAAAAGAAATAAAAAAAAATATACTTTTTTTCAGTATTGATTTACATATAAATATAGAATAGTGGAGGGCTAAGGCAGTAACATTCAGCCATCATTGACCAGCTCACAAGGGCAGCTCGATTCCTTTCTCCCTTAGGAACCAAACATTGACCATGTCTACATGCTCTGCAACAGTCCTACTGTTGATGTGATCGTAAATACTAATGTATTTCAATTAAACCATTTACATGGCTGCTTGCTTTGCTTTACAGAGAACATGTTCTACAGTATATGGGACAGAGGCCACTTCATACCTGATTAGGCTCCACAAAAATCCATCATTTTTGTAAATTGGTTTACAAAAATGAATCTCTAATTAAATTAAGTCACTAGATTGAAAACATTCCTTCATCAATACTGGGTATACATTTACAAAATAACAGCTACACATTTACAACATTTTTTTAATTTATTTCTGATGTACTACATGTAAACTTGGTAAAAATTAAGTAAATATGTTGAGACATGCTAGTAAATACAAATAAATCAGATGATAAACTGAGATTAATATAACCTTAAATAAGCAAAAATAATTGTTATAATGAATTCAAGTCAAAATTCTAAAGCTTTTTCTGTAAAATGATGTTGCCCTTTACAGCTTCTATAGAAATAAGGAAGATAAGTCATTGATCATCTGCAAATGTGAGTATCTCCATGAAGTAGTTTTTGTCTGAAGGATTTAGGTGTGTGTGTGTGTGTTAGGTGTTCTTTGCTTTAGACTTCAGCAAAATGTTTCTCATCAAGAAAACGTTAATAGGCCATTTTGATCTATTTGAACAGTGGTATTCTAAATGTATTATTCTCAAATGGGAAACCATTCAAGACTGTTGCCAAACTTCTCTGCAGTGCTCGTCTCTGCACGTCCGTTAAGAGGTCAGATCGTGTCTGTTTATAACCAGAAAAACAAACAAAATCTCGAGCTTTACAAGCTTCAGTTGACATACTAAAAGTTAAAGGTCATGACAGTAAAATTAGAAGCAGAATAAATGTATCTGTTTGAGAGAGATGATATAATATAAAAAAAATGTCTCTCTGCAAAGAATATGGCAACATGAATAAGATTTCCCAGGTGGATATAAATGAAAACTTTCTGATGGTTGTCAGTCAAAATATTACAATAAATTGTGATACTGCACTCACTATTCTTGGTTGGAAATAATAAAGAGCAGCAAAGAAGGACCATAATTCCTAAAAGAAAGTATAACAGTTGCTAAAAGAAGGAAATCTAACAAAAAAACAGGAATGATCTGTTAGAGGATCATGGTCCATAAAATACACCACACTGGGAAAAATAAGGTTACAGAACAGTCTGTTGAGCCACATAAACAACAGACTGAAGGACTTTATTTATTTATTTTGCTTGGCACCAAAAACAAGAGTGTTATATTTGTATCCGTTATATGGGAGAGGTGGGTGGATGCTGCTCTTACAGCTGAATCTGAGCAAAGTATCTGGCATATGTGCTACAGATATGTTATTTAAATGTTGTGCAGACTCCAAACACTCAACATGTTGCAAAGTCTATCAGCATGTACTGTTAATGGAACTAAGCCAGTGTTAAACTCCTCGAACATCCCCACTTGTTCTCTAATATGAGGACGTGAGTCTTTAGTGGAACATCAAATCAAATCAAAAATACTTTATTAATCCCCGAAGGGAAATTAAGTGTTGTTGTAGCTCAGTTCTTTTTCAGGAAGCCATTATAGAAGGTTCTAGTTGTGGACAGGAAGGATCTCCTGTAGAAGGTTCTAGTTGTGGACAGGAAGGATCTCCTGTAGAGGGTTCTAGCTGTAGACAGGAAGGATCTCCTGTAGAGGGTTCTAGTTGTGGACAGGAAGGATCTCCTGTAGAGGGTTCTAGCTGTGGACAGGAAGGATCTCCTGTAGAGGGTTCTAGCTGTGGACAGGAAGGATCTCCTGTAGAAGGTTCTAGTTGTGGACAGGAAGGATCTCCTGTAGAGGGTTCTAGATGTGGACGGGAAGGATCTCCTGTAGAGGGTTCTAGTTGTGGACAGGAAGAATCTCCTGTAGAGGGTTCTAGCTGTAGACAGGAAGGATCTCCTGTAGAGGGTTCTAGCTGTGGACGGGAAGGATCTCCTGTAGAGGGTTCTAGTTGTGGACAGGAAGGATCTCCTGTAGATGGTTCTAGTTGTGGACAGGAAGGATCTCCTGTAGAGGGTTCTAGTTGTGGACAGGAAGAATCTCCTGTAGAGGGTTCTAGCTGTAGACAGGAAGGATCTCCTGTAGAGGGTTCTAGCTGTGAACAGGAAGGATCTCTTGTAGAGGGTTCTAGGTGTGGACAGGAAGGATCTCCTGTAGATGGTTCTAGCTGTAGACAGGAAGGATCTCCTGTAGAGGGTTCTAGTTGTGGACAGGAAGGATCTCCTGTAGATGGTTCTAGCTGTGGACAGGAAGAATCTCCTGTAGAGGGTTCTAGATGTGGACAGGAAGGATCTCCTGTAGATGGTTCTAGCTGTGGACAGGAAGGATCTCCTATAGAGGGTTCTAGATGTGGACGGGAAGGATCTCCTGTAGAGGGTTCTAGTTGTGGACAGGAAGGATCTCCTGTAGATGGTTCTAGCTGTGGACAGGAAGAATCTCCTGTAGAGGGTTCTAGATGTGGACAGGAAGGATCTCCTGTAGAGGGTTCTAGCTGTGGACAGGAAGGATCTCCTGTAGAGGGTTCTAGTTGTGGACAGGAAGGATCTCCTGTAGATGGTTCTAGTTGTGGACAGGAAGGATCTCCTGTAGAGGGTTCTAGTTGTGGACAGGAAGAATCTCCTGTAGAGGGTTCTAGATGTGGACGGGAAGGATCTCCTGTAGAGGTTCTAGTTGTGGACAGGAAGGATCTCCTGTAGATGGTTCTAGCTGTGGACAGGAAGGATCTCCTGTAGAGGGTTCTAGCTGTAGACAGGAAGGATCTCCTGTAGAGGTTTCTAGCTGTGGACGGGAAGGATCTCGTGTAGAAGGTTATAGCTGTGGACAGGAAGGATCTCCTGTAGAGGGTTCTAGTTGTGGACAGGAAGAATCTCCTGTAGAGGGTTCTCGATGTGGACAGGAAGGATCTCCTGTAGATGGTTCTAGCTGTGTACAGGAAGGATCTCCTGTAGAGGGTTCTAGCTGTAGACAGGAAGGATCTCCTGTAGAGGGTTCTAGTTGTGGACAGGAAGGATCTCCTGTAGAGGGTTCTAGCTGTAGACAGGAAGGATCTCCTGTAGAGGGTTCTAGCTGTGGACAGGAAGGATCTCCTGTAGATGGTTCTAGCTGTGGACAGGAAGGATCTCCTGTAGAGGGTTCTAGTTGTGGACAGGAAGGATCTCCTGTAGAGGGTTCTAGCTGTAGACAGGAAGGATCTCCTGTAGAGGGTTCTAGTTGTGGACAGGAAGAATCTCCTGTAGAGGGTTCTAGATGTGGACGGGAAGGATCTCCTGTAGAGGGTTCTAGTTGTGGACAGGAAGGATCTCCTGTAGATGGTTCTAGCTGTGGACAGGAAGGATCTCCTGTAGAGGGTTCTAGTTGTGGACAGGAAGGATCTCCTGTAGATGGTTCTAGCTGTGGACAGGAAGGATCTCCTGTAGAGGGTTCTAGCTGTAGACAGGAAGGATCTCCTGTAGAGGGTTCTAGCTGTGGACGGGAAGGATCTCCTGTAGAAGGTTCTAGTTGTGGACAGGAAGGATCTCCTGTAGATGGTTCTAGCTGTGGACAGGAAGAATCTCCTGTAGAGGGTTCTAGTTGTGGACAGGAAGGATCTCCTGTAGAGGGTTCTAGTTGTGGACAGGAAGAATCTCCTGTAGAGGGTTCTAGCTGTAGACAGGAAGGATCTCCTGTAGAGTGTTCTAGTTGTGGACAGGAAGGATCTCCTGTAGATGGTTCTAGCTGTGGACAGGAAGGATCTCCTGTAGAGGGTTCTAGTTGTGGACAGGAAGAATCTCCTGTAGAGGGTTCTAGCTGTGGACAGGAAGGATCTCCTGTAGATGGTTCTAGCTGTGGACAGGAAGAATCTCCTGTAGAGGGTTCTAGCTGTAGACAGGAAGGATCTCCTGTAGAGGGTTCTAGTTGTGGACAGGAAGGATCTCCTGTAGAGGGTTCTAGCTGTGGACAGGAAGAATCTCCTGTAGAGGGTTCTAGCTGTGGACAGGAAGGATCTCCTGTAGAGGGTTCTAGCTGTAGACAGGAAGGATCTCCTGTAGAGGGTTCTAGTTGTGGACAGGAAGGATCTCCTGTAGATGGTTCTAGCTGTGGACAGGAAGGATCTCCTGTAGAGGGTTCTAGCTGTGGACAGGAAGGATCTCCTGTAGAGGGTTCTAGTTGTGGACAGGAAGGATCTCCTGTAGATGGTTCTAGCTGTGGACAGGAAGAATCTCCTGTAGAGGGTTCTAGATGTGGACAGGAAGGATCTCCTGTAGATGGTTCTAGCTGTGGACAGGAAGGATCTCCTGTAGAGGGTTCTAGCTGTGGACAGGAAGGATCTCCTGTAGAGGGTTCTAGTTGTGGACAGGAAGGATCTCCTGTAGAGGGTTCTAGCTGTAGACAGGAAGGATCTCCTGTAGAGGGTTCTAGTTGTGGACAGGAAGGATCTCCTGTAGAGGGTTCTAGTTGTGGACAGGAAGAATCTCCTGTAGAGGGTTCTAGATGTGGACAGGAAGGATCTCCTGTAGATGGTTCTAGCTGTGGACAGGAAGGATCTCCTGTAGAGTGTTCTAGCTGTGGACAGGAAGTATCTCCTGTAGAGGGTTCTAGCTGTAGACAGGAAGGATCTCCTGTAGAGGGTTCTAGTTGTGGACAGGAAGGATCTCCTGTAGATGGTTCTAGCTGTGGACAGGAAGAATCTCCTGTAGAGGGTTCTAGATGTGGACAGGAAGGATCTCCTGTAGAGGGTTCTAGTTGTGGACAGGAAGGATCTCCTGTAGATGGTTCTAGTTGTGGACAGGAAGGATCTCCTGTAGAGGGTTCTAGCTGTGGACACGAAGAATCTCCTGTAGAGGGTTCTAGATGTGGACGGGAAGGATCTCCTGTAGATGGTTCTAGCTGTGGACAGGAAGAATCTCCTGTAGAGGGTTCTAGATGTGGACAGGAAGGATCTCCTGTAGATGGTTCTAGCTGTGGACAGGAAGGATCTCCTGTAGAGGGTTCTAGCTGTGGACAGGAAGGATCTCCTGTAGAGGGTTCTAGTTGTGGACAGGAAGGATCTCCTGTAGATGGTTCTAGTTGTGGACAGGAAGAATCTCCTGTAGAGGGTTCTAGATGTGGACGGGAAGGATCTCCTGTAGAGGGTTCTAGTTGTGGACAGGAAGGATCTCCTGTAGAGGGTTCTAGCTGTGGACAGGAAGGATCTCCTGTAGAGGGTTCTAGCTGTGGACAGGAAGGATCTCCTGTAGAGGGTTCTAGCTGTGGACAGGAAGGATCTCCTGTAGAGGGTTCTAGTTGTGGACAGGAAGATCTCCTGTAGAGGGTTCTACATGTGGACAGGAAGGATCTCCTGTAGAGGGTTCTAGTTGTGGACAGGAAGGATCTCCTGTAGAGGGTTCTAGCTGTGGACAGGAAGGATCTCCTGTAGAGGGTTCTAGTTGTGGACAGGAAGGATCTCCTGTAGATGGTTCTAGCTGTGGACAGGAAGGAACTCCTGTAGAGGGTTCTAGCTGTGAACAGGAAGGATCTCTTGTAGAGGGTTCTAGGTGTGGACAGGAAGGATCTCCTGTAGAGGGTTCTAGGTGTAGACAGGAAGGATCTCTTGTAGAGGGTTCTAGGTGTGGACAGGAAGGATCTCCTGTAGAGGGTTCTAGCTGTAGACAGGAAGGATCTCCTGTAGCGTCTGTGCTGAAGCGGATTATGAAGAATCTTCTGACTGAAGACACTCTGGTGTTGAGTTACTGTGTTCTGAAGAGGATGATGAGGGTTTTCCATCATGTTCTTTATCCTCCTTTGAACATAGAATTTTTTGTCCCATAAGTCTCAAAAGTCCCCCCCCCCGCACTTTTTAGGAATAAGTCAGCAGAGGAACATCTCAGGGTTTCACTCATGAGTGAAGGTCAACTGTGTCTACATCACAAACACTGTCCCAATGGTTCCTGGCGAAGACAGATTCAAGTCAAAAGGTGAAGCTGTCAGGTTTTCTATCCTATCTACAATTCAACCTACACATCTGGTCATGAGCTCTGGATAGTGATGAGGAACAAAATACAAGAGGCTGAAATGATTTTACTCCACAGAGAAACTGGACTGACTTTCAGGGATAAGATCAGTTCAGCTATTCAGGAGGAGCCGCTGCTGCTTCTCATTAGAAGAAGCCACATGAGGTAGTTTGAGCATCTAATAAATTCTGGATGTCTTTTATGGGAGGTGTTTCAGACATGTCTCACTGGGAATAGACTTCAGGACAGACCCAGGACTCATAGGACTCGCACTGAAGGCCTCAGAGTATGGATATGCTAGAGGACGTTTCCTGGGACTGGAAGGTTAGAAGATCTCGGCTTAAAATGTTGGCCCTGAAACCAGGTCTCAGCTAAGGTGAAAAAGATGGATGAATAAAAACTTTTTATACAATTTACAGTTTTGTATGGCATGGCCTTAAAAAAGACGGTTCATGCTAGAAAACCCTCAAATAAAACTGAATTACAACAATTCTGTAAAGATGAGTGGGTCAAAATTCCTCCAGAGCTGTAAAAGACTCGTTGCAAGTTATCGCAAACGCCTGATTGCAGTTATTGCTGCTAAGGGTGGCCCAACCAGTTATTAGGTTCAGGGGGCAATTCCTTTTTCACACAGGGCCATGTAGGGTTGGATTTTTTTCTCCCTAAATAATAAAAGCCATTTAAAAACTGCATTTTGTGTTTACTTGTGTTTATCTTTGACGAATGGTTAAATGTGTTTGATGATCAGAAACATTTTGTGCGACAAACATGCAAAATAATAAGAAATCAGGAAGGGGGCAAATAGTTTTTCACTCCACTGTATGCACATCTTCATTTCATACTGTGGCCAGCAAATTAGTTGGTAGAAGAAGACACTTGATTTCTAAGGTATTTATCATCCTAATGTGGCTGATATGTTGTAATTTTGACTCCGTTTTTTTTGTTTAATTTCGCCCTTGTATTATGATAAGTACTGTCCGAGTGCTAAAGTAAGTGTAGGTGTAAGTGTAGCTTGTACTGCCATCGAGCAAAGAGGGAAAGTTAAATAAATACTCGACACCTGAGTTCACCTTCCGTGTGCAGCAGAAACTCGAGGCAACAAAAAATGCAAAGAGGTTTATGTTTGTTTTGTCCACTGAGTTACTGAGGTCACAGCCACCATGTGGCTCCATCACATGGTGGTAAAGGTAAAAAAACTAAAACAAGCTTCATTATGATGTCATTAATGCCCTTAAAACATGCAGCTGGGAAATTTAATTACACATACTGTCAGACCAATTTTGGGGGTTAGTTGTATGAGGCATAATATCAGTTGAGAAAACTAAAGTTAAAGAAAATCCTCAGTCTTTGACACAAGATACATAGATGTGTTTCAGTGCAGGAAGAATGCTACACTCAGCTCATTTTCTCTGCTTTAGATTTTATTTCTTTATCCTGAACTTTAAGTGTTGAATGAAAAATCATACATGAGATATTCAGGACATTAAGTTTTTTGCAGAGTGCTGTTTAGAATCTATCCCAAACCAAATTACAATGATAAATGACAATTTAAGCCTGTGTGTGAGAAGGAAGTAAAACTAGCTTGGAAAAATAAAACCGGAGAACATTCTACTGACGTCATCTGTATAAGAATAAACACTTTATTCTGCTTCACAGCAAATCTTAAAGGATGACATAATTCACATGCTTGTGTGTGTGCCTGCATACCTTATGTAGAGCAGATCCAGTGCTGGGTCCAGGTATGGTGTCAGGTGATTGCTGTTAAAACAAAAACAAGACATCAGAGCCAACTCACACAAACGGAGCAAACATGACTGAGAAAAAACCCGGTTTATCTTTGACCTCACATGAGTCCAAACCACAGCTAATAAACACACAGGTGCTTTCACGTGTTCCCCGACAGACTTTCACTATTATCAAAGCAAAGAAGCTATTCATTGTTAACCTGCAGGAAACATTTTATAACCCAAAAATTTAAATATCAACTACCAGGCCACACAACACCAGGAAACTACAGCATGAAATGCAAACATCAGACAAGTTTACACGCTTTAAAAGAAATCTAATTAACTGCCTGATGATTACAACAACCAGCCTTTGCTACCCCCCCACCCCCCCAACCTCCCCAATCAGGAAATAGGTCTTTAATCTTTATGGATTATTATGGTGCCAGGGCAACAGGATGAGTGTTTTCACTATGCTGACACACTGGTGTTAAAAGAGATTAAAAATGATTATCAGTGCTGCTGAATGTACAACTTCCTTCAACCTTCTTGCCTCCAAACTCACAACTCATCTTTGAAGATAATTTTCATTTTGATATGATTCATGTATGTTAAAAAACTAGCATAAATGTACTTTTTTTGTATTTGAATTTCTACAGATTGTGTTTATGATATTTACACTGTAATATTGACCTTTAGATGGAGAAAAAACTAAATATATTTATGGTTTTATAGTTTAAGACTTTTATCACTCAACAGCAAAAGTACAGAGATCAAAGTGATAGTGAGAAATCTCTGCAAACGGAACAATCAAACCACAGAGATCATTTGTTTCGTCATTTATTATTCTGACACGCCTGAAAATCCTCATTGATGTCATAAAGAGATTTCATATTTCTTTCATGTCCAACCTTTGGTTTTAGATTCTGCTTGTCCGCCTTGGAGCTACTCAATCACAGGAAATAAGACTTTTTACTTATCAGGCATTATGACAACAATCTTGAGAGCACATGCCAAAATGTTCACTCTGTCGATGTTGATGAACAAGGAGAAACTTGTAAATAACTCATGAAAGAATAAAGTTATGTTAAAACCAAGTACACCATCGTTTTTCTTGTGAAATTACCAATACGTTTGATGTGTCACATGACCCTCTTCCTATTGAAAAAACAAAAGTTGGATCCAAGATGGCCGACTTCAAAATGGCCACCATGCTCACCACCCATCTTGAAAAGTTTGCCCCCTCACATATACTAATGTGCCGCAAACACGACGTTAATATGACCAACCTCTTTTTGAATGTCTTCTACAAGAAACAGCATTTTTTTAGCAAACACATGCAAATATACACTCACCGGCCACTTTATTAGGTACACCTGTCCAACTGCTCGTTAACACTTAATTTCTAATCAGCCAATCACATGGCGGCAACTCAGTGCATTTAGGCATGTACACATGGTCAAGACAATCTCCTGCAGTTCAAACCGAGCATCAGTATGGGGAAGAAAGGTGATTTGAGTGACTTTGAACGTGGCATGGTTGTTGGTGCCAGAATGGCTGGTCTGAGTATTTCAGAAACTGCTGATCTACTGGGACAAATCTGCGCCAACTGTGTGATGCCATCATGTCAATATGGACCAAACTCTCTGAGGAATGCTTCCAGCACCTTGTTGAATCTATGCCACGAAGAATTGAGGCAGTTCTGAAGGCAAAAGGGGGTCCAACCCGTTACTAGCATGGTGTACCTAATAAAGTGGCCGGTGAGTGTATATATATATATATATATATATATATATATATATATATATATATATATATATATATAGACAGGATGGTAATGGCGAACCAACCGAACATTGTGGTGGTTGATAAAGAGCAGAGGAAAGCAGTTGTGGTGGATGTGGCGATACCAAGTGATGGCAACATCAGGAAGAAGGAACATGAGAAACTTGAGAAATACCAAGGGGCTCAGAGAGGAGCTAGAGAAGACTTGAAAGATGAAGGTGACAATATTACCCGTGGTAATCGGAGCACTTGGGGCAGTAACCCCCAAACTGGAGGAATGGCTCCAACAGATCCCTGGAAGAACCTCAGACATCTCAGTCCAGAAAAGCGCAGTACTCGGAACAGCTAAAATACTGCGCAGGACCCTCAAGCTCCCAGGCCTCTGGTAGAGGACCCAAGCTTGGAACGGGCGCCCAAGCGGCGAGAGGGGAATTTTTTTTTTATATATATAATAAGTAACATAGAAGGACAATAAACGTCTGATACTTTTCCCTGATTCTGAACAGTTTGTGGTTACCCGACAAAGCTGTTGATTTTTATTAGGGTCAAGTGACCAGCGTTCATTGTAAAGAAACAGATAAGAAGCTCCGGCTGTAGAAGAGTATCTGGTTTTATGTTCAACCACTGACACAGTTATGAATATTACTCTCACTGGAAACCCCCTCACAGAAAGCTGAGCACACGCTATCAAATGCTGCTGCGTTTCCAGTCTGATCGACTGGTTAGAACAATATCCAGACAACAACAATAGAAGGAGCAAATACAAACACCAGAGTAATAGAATGATGTAGGTAGAAGAAATGCAGAGAAGCACTGAGGAAGGCTGAACAATTCACAACACTCAATGACTATATGACAGTGGATATGAGTGTGACAGATGGAGAGAAGAGACGAGGCGAGATCATTTTAATTATAATCACAAAAGACAGAAGAGCGAGCGAGACAATGACAGAGAGGCTGAGAAACGCTCAGCTGAGGATCTGACTTGCAGGAAAATGAAATAGAGAGATGATTAGAGAGATGTAGATCAGTGTGGGTGATCCTCATTACAGCAGTGACACTATCGGGGATGTCCCAGTGCTCACACAAGAACACACAGCTGCACACAAATATGTCACAGCTCATCTACTTTTCATTATGTCATAATAATGCAAAATACTACCTCATTCTTTTTCTTTCACACAGAGTCGTATAAGTACATCGATACTGCTACTGCTTGATAAGTGAAAAATGATGTAGAGTAAGCTGAGTTTATACAATTCAGCACAAATGCTTCAAATTTAAAGACAGCAGCCTGAAAGCGTACAAGAGTAATAATGTACAAATACAAGAACCTCAAAGACTCTCAGGTAAAATGCAAAGTACATAGTTTGTTTAACCTACAGTATGTAAATGATGGCCCCGCCCAGATCAGCCAGAACACGGATGGTGTTTGCAGGATCTTAGAGCTGTGATCTGGAGTTTCTTCTCAGAGGCACCATTGAGGTGAAAAAATGTGTTGCACCTTTAAGCCCCGCCCCTCTGAGTCCATGATACAATAGCCAGCCTCTGCTCTCATCTGTGCATGTGCACCACCTTTGTTACAATGAACACTATTGGTAAATTACATTTATATAATTTATGTTTATTTAAGGTGGTTGATACTCTATGATTCACGTGTCTTAGCGGCGTCGTAAACAACGCCGGCCGGCCATAGTTCTTCAGGATACGTGCGCACGCTCACTTGGTTGATTGAGAGGTGTACTATGCGGATGGCTAATGCTATTGGTTAATGCTGTGTGGCGCTCAGTGAAAATTAAATGCACTCAATGAGGCAGCAGGGGGCTTTGAGAAACAAAAAAAAGATGTTTTTCCTACATTATATTACAGAACTGGGTCAGACTATGACTTTTATGGAATTTAAAAGATATTATACATAACTCCTCTGTGTACACGCACCGCTTGGTCGACAAATATATGAAGCAAGACCCGCCTTTTTAGTCTGTACATTTGAAAAGTCAAAGAACAGAAACTTCAGGAATGAAAAAATAACAGCTAACAATGTGTTGATCTTCTTCTTCATGAGCTTTATATTAATTGGGTGTTTTTATTAAAAAATATTTGCTAATTTAGTCATTTTCTGTTCCCAAATCTGAAGTTAAAACTAAACAAGGTCATTTTCATAAACCAATTTGTAAAATTGAAACTGATGAGCTGAAGTGAACAAACTGTGATAGGATCATGAAAGAAATGATGCAGTTTTTGGAATTCTTCGTGGCCTGACTTGAGTTATTCTGTCTGAAAGCTCTTCAGAAAAGCTCAGTTTCTCGCTGAGGAAAATGTCAAGTCAGAGATGCGCTGCCGGAGTCGTGCCTGGATTTGGGGTTAAGTAGAGCACACCAGTCAGCCAAGCACAAAGACTAAATACATTTTTTCTGACTCCATCTTCGTCACACTCACTTCTCCCCCTTTTCTTTGACGTCCTATCTCATCTTGTGATCTCTTTGTCTCTTTTCGGGCTCACGCAGATCTTTTCATGAGTCTTTGTTACTCCATCGTCATCACCTCGAGTCTTCCTCCCACATCAGAGCTCCATCGTTCATACAGTATCACGCATCAAGATGGATTGCTGCTGATGCTGTGATCCCGAGAGTCTTGATGTTTGTGCATCATTTCTACTGCTGAAATTTTCTGTTCAGTCCCAAATTTTCCACTTTACTTCATTTTCGTCACTGCAGCTATGAAGGGAGAGAAAGACTACAGGAGACACGTGCCGTTCCATTTGTCTGAGTGATGACTTTAAAGTGCATACACAGAGAGCGAGACGCAGGAGCAGCGAGGTCATTATCTGCAAGAAATGGATTACTCTCAGATTAGATTGCTGAGCGCAGTGGAGAGCCGAAGAGCGGTATGCTTAGCAAGCTCGATCTCGCACACTCCGACACACACACACACCTCTGAGCAAAGCTTCCCGTCGTCTCCTCCTCACATCTGTGCTGCCATGAAGTCAAAATGGAGACATCAGAGCATCAGCTGACATAAACTCGCACAGTGAAACATAGGAAACACACCTGCATAATGCCTTTGTTTAATTCACACCTGTAATATGACAAATATTCACAACTATCAGCTATTTTTGCTGAGCAGCTACCAAATCATTTTAAATTGTTTTATCAAATCTGTTAAATCACTGGTTGATCTGTTTCTGGCCCTAATAGACACAAATTCTAAAGTATTTCTGAGTGATATAAGATCAAAGATGAATTAATTATATGTTAAATAAAGCTGTTTTTAAAAATGTGCCTGATGTAATCAATGTAATCATTATTTTTGGATAAATACCCACTAGTGACACCCACTCTCCTCCTGTTATTTGTTCTGAAATAACATTTACTGTTTGAAATTAGAAAATCACTCAGAGCTCAGATAAACTTCGAGCACCTCAGGTCTCCCATATTGTGATTTATACCAAAATAACAGTCTCATCTTTGTTGTATCAACATTATCAGATTTATTGACCATTAAAGCTTATTTAGTACTTGGACTGTCGTTCATATCATTATTAGTTCAGTAGTTATTCAGTAATGGTGGTTTTCTTCTGGATCGAGCTCCAGAACTTTTGAAGGAACATCAGATCTGTTACATTCTTCTGATTCCACAGTGTCTCGAATATGTTTTGATGTTTGTTGCAGGTTTATAACATCATTTAAAAAAATTTGAAGGTTTACTTTTTTTTTTTCTTTACTGGATCGTAGTATCAGGAACTTTGTACTGATCCAGATCAATCCTTGGGATCATGTAGAACCTGTTGAAAACTCACCATGTATTATTTCATCAAGCACCTGGACAATTTACTGTAGAATTACATGCAGAAATGTTAAAAACAGCTCTATCGCACAATGATGACAGATACTTAAAAAAAAAACTGGATCCAGATGACGATCCAGATCACTCCCAAAATCTACTCACTTCTTACTCAGAACATTTCTCACTTTTCCTGAAAATTTCAGTGAAATCTGTCCAGAACTTTTTGAGTTATGTTGCTAACAGACAGCCAAACCCTGGTGAAAACATTTACCTCCTGGAAGAGGTAATAATAAATATTCAAAGGTTATTCAGTCGTTTAAACAGGAACAACAACCGCTTCAGATGTTTTCTGAGGATCTGACATAATTTAGTTTTGACAGTAATAAAAGTTTGAGTTCTTTCCACAACAAACTCGTCCTTATATGGTCGTTATTGATTTCAGTGTTTGATGCAGTTATAGATGAAAAATATAGATGCCAAATACAAAAAATGCATCTGAAGTTAGAGTTTTACTGCAGAAACTAGATGATCTTCTGAAGAATCGGAACTTTTTCAAAGTGAGATCACTTTTATTATACAAGTTTCAAAATATTTAGCCGTTAACAGTGTGTGATCCCATCTGTTCCCTCACATGTTCAGGTGTTTGACTTTTAATTCCCTAGAAAGTTTAAATTAGCAAACAGTGACCACAGTATTTGTATTTTTAGATACACTCAGCAGGTTGCATGTAAATTTAAAACCTGTTGCTGAGCTCTGACTTCATGATACAACCCGTCCTACGAGCTTGAGAAGAAACCAAACACGAAGGTCTGATTAAAGCTGCTGAACATTAATTCTGTAACTTGTTACATTTTAACAATAATGGACGTTGCCATGTAAGTAACGAAATCCTCTGACTGACTCTTGTTCTTAAAAAAAAAAAAAGAGTGACAAATGAACACGACAGTTAAAATGTAAACTATTAAAATGAATGAGTTTATCTGTGTTTGAACTGCATTCTGGTTTTCTGTCAAGATCATTTCAATCGTCAAATCTGCCTGGAGGTGAAATAAATTATCCTGTTAATCGCGTCACAAAATGTTCTGTCAGTAAGTGTTTGTGTTCTCCAGAAATGTGCACGTTATTCTGACGCTTATCAACCCCAATCTGTTGTTGCACAACACACACATCCTTCAAACCGACATAATGCCAGATTAAAATCTTTCTACTGTCTGAAACATCATGGAAAGACAATTTATGGCAAACACCAACTTCTGACAGACTCACCCACTGTTAGCGTTAGAAATAAATCATGTAGTTTATATTCT
The DNA here is from genome assembly GCA_006937955.1 of Pachypanchax playfairii. Taxonomy (NCBI): domain Eukaryota; kingdom Metazoa; phylum Chordata; class Actinopteri; order Cyprinodontiformes; family Aplocheilidae; genus Pachypanchax; species Pachypanchax playfairii. The sequence goes on along the minus strand of SSNP01000121.1, from coordinate 1,005,767 downwards.
AGTAGACAAGCAAACAGATTATTTGTAGCAGATTGTTTTGTAAAGCTGAAACCTCAAGGAGGTGTAAGGGGCTCGACACACGGGAGGCAATGTCGTCTCTCCTCCATTCTTTTTCAATGAGACATGCGCGACAAAGCAATAATAACAAGTTTCCCTCCTGCTAAGCGAAATGCAAAAATTGTGCATTGTGAAATTTCGTGCTCATGCATGTATCGTGCATACATAGGCCTGCGACGCAATCCCAGAAATTTGGGAAAATTTCAACTTTTCATCGCTGTCGCTCACAGCCAATCAAAACCAGGAAGACTTGCTATTCGCCCTGGAACAGAGCACGTCGCTGGCTTGTGTCGCTGCCGCATGCCGCCTCCCGCGTGTCAGGTTTTCAAAGCGGCTGAGATGAGTTTCACTGACCGCTGTCACCTCATGTGTGTTGAGCCCTTAATAATCTGTAAATGCGACTGCCGTTGTGACTCGTTTTCTAGTCAATAGAATTTTAAACACATTCAATAAGTTTGTAGGATAAATTTTCTCTCGAAACAATCACAAAATTATTGAAATTAATCTCAGTTTAGTGTGAGAAAAGTAAGAAATTTTGAAAATAAATCAAAATTGTCCAAATTAACTCATTCAGTGCCATAGACGTCTTTAGATGTCAAACTGAATCCGTACACTCAGTGCCATAGACGTCTTTAAGTCTCTACAGCTTTTATTTGCTTAAATCCTGCAAAGCATTCTGGGACAGCTGCTCGCTGTATATGAACTTGTTACATGCTGTATTTAATCAAATGATCTAGGAGGGGGCACTGGTGCACTTCTCTGGGTGAGATCTTCTTTTCTTACCCTGTAATAAAGCCATGTGGAGTGGGGGGAGGAGCCAGACACTCAGGACAAGACAGACGGTGAATGCGGAAAAGAGATTCAAAGTCTGTGAAGCGGCTGTGATGTGATCTCTTTGTACAAAGTTATTACAAACTAGTATAGAATTTATGGAGTTGAGAAGGAGGTGGAGTTTATTACATGGATAAAATCCCGCCAGCGTGACGGTCGGATCTACCGGGATCGAGTATTGTGTCGAAGGTGGCGCGGTTTTTGATCCAGCTCGTCATTTTCTGTGATGTCTTCAGCCAGACATGACTCACGAGTACACATCCATGTACACACACAAGTGTGTTTTGTTATCCTTATGGGGACCGTCCATTGACTTCCATTGATTTTAGTAACTAGATTTATACCTAACCCAAAACCTTTTACTAACCTTAACCATTACTGATCTATAACTAACCCTAAGACTAACTAAAACTCAATTCACACCATACCTATAAACCTAACCCCTAACCCTAAAAAGGGGAGTCCCCCTCATGGGGACCAGGCTTCGGTCCCCACAAGAACCCTCGGACCCCAGAAAGATAGTAAAAGTCAGGAAACGGGTCCCCAGGAGGTCAGAAATACAAACACACACACACACACACACACACACACACGCACACACACGCACACACACACACACACACACACACACACACACACACACACACACACACACACACACACACACACACACACACACACACACACACACACACACACATACACACACATACACACAAGTGTGTTTTGTTATCCTTATGGGGACCGTCCATTGACTTCCATTGATTTTAGTAACTAGATTTATACCCAACCCAAACCCTTTTACTAACCTTAACCATTACTGATCTATAACTAACCCTAAGACTAACTAAAACTCTATTCACACCATACCTATAAACCTAACCCCTAACCCTAAAAAGGGGAGTCCCCCTCATGGGGACCAGGCTTCGGTCCCCACAAGAACCCTCGGACCCCAGAAAGATAGTAAAAGTCAGGAAACGGGTCCCCAGGAGGTCAGAAATACAAACACACACACACACACACACACACACACACACACACACACACACACACACACACACACACACACACACACACACACACACACACACACACACACACACACACACAACACATACACACAAGTGTGTTTTGTTATCCTTATGGGGACCGTCCATTGACTTCCATTGATTTTAGTAACTAGATTTATACCCAACCCAAACCCTTTTACTAACCTTAACCATTACTGATCTATAACTAACCCTAAGACTAACTAAAACTCTATTCACACCATACCTATAAACCTAACCCCTAACCCTAAAAAGGGGAGTCCCCCTCATGGGGACCAGGCTTCGGTCCCCACAAGAACCCTCGGACCCCAGAAAGATAGTAAAAGTCAGGAAACGGGTCCCCAGGAGGTCAGAAATACAAACCACACACACACACACACACACACACACACACACACACACACACACACACACACACACACACACACACACACGCACACGCACACACAGTATCTGAATCATAAATTTGCTGCTTTTTTTCTTATTTTTTTCCAAATGTTGAAATTGTCCATAAATGACTCTTTTTAGACATAAAATAAACTATAAAAAGTACTTTTTTACTGTTGTTTTTTCACTTTCATAGTAGTAAAACATAGTTCAGATGTTGCATGAATCATTGAAACATGAAATATTTACACCAACGTCACTGATCTGCTTGAAAAACCTGTTTACACAAAACGCTCTTTATCTCAACTTTTAGTCCTGAAACGTGTGGATTTTTATAAAAGTTGCTCTTTTGTACTGCAGATTACTAAATAATAGAAAGAGGTAGAAACGTTTTTTTTTTTTATGCTTTTGAAAGAAGAACGACTATATTTTGTGCTGATGGTTTCAGAATTCACCAAGAAAATATTCTGTGGGCCTTCAAAAATCAGTAAAAATGCTAAATATCTCTAGCACTGAGGGGATATGAAATCTTGAAGTGGCTGGCACTGAATGAGTTAATTAGATTTTAAAGAGGCCATTTCATACACATTTCATGCCTTTGTGATTATTTCTGAAGTATTAGCCTGTAATATGAAACATTTTATATCTAAAAAATGTTAGGAAACACTGATTAACAGACCTCATTAATATTCGTTATTTGAATTTGCTAGACTCAGATTGGCTAACAAACTAGCCTATGAGAGCAAGGTATACCGTTTCCTGCCCCGCTGTGCATGGCGACAGCACATCAAGTATCTTCCTTTTTGCTACGTGTTTTTGCTAACCGCTTTTAGCCAGCAGCATGCTAGGCGTGGTTTCAGCTGCGGGAGTTGATGAATACTAACGAACAAAGGAGTTGTGACGAAACAGATACAGGCCGTTCGGACTCGGGAGAACTCGGGTTTTATCACCACCTGCGTAGTTTGAAAGATTAAAACTGAAAGAGAAGTTGTTGATCTGTTCTCACACCCACTATGAAGGTAAGAACACCTGTGGAGCTAAAATATTCAACAGAAACCTCAGAAAAAACGTTTATAATGGAAGGGCTTCTTTAAATGAAAATGTGTATTTTCCAACAGTTCACCGCAATGAAAAAAAAGATTTAGGGTTCAAGATAAACAAACTCCTCACAGTGAGTACATTTCTTTATGTTTTATCTGTAACATAATATTCTCCGTTAATCTGTCATTTTGTCAGACCAGTAATTAACTTTTAAATCCGACACCAAAGTGAGGTGAAATCTGAAGACAAGACGACACAAAGTCAACCAGGTTTTTCTTGTTGTGACCCATCCAGCTTGACTAGAAGGCGAAGTGTCCTGGCAGGTGTTGATCAAATTCAAAATTCAAGTTCCAGCAGCCAATAAAATGATTAATGATTCTATACCAGAGCAAGTCACAACAGAGAACAATCTGAGATGAGATTCTCCAACGTGAGAGAACTGAAGGCAGTGCAACAATCCAGATTTAACTCACTCAATATGCTGCAAGCAAACAGCAACAAAGCACATGAAGTAATGTGAGAAAGTGATGATATCAGGAGGTTTGCACTTTTAAGGAACAAACATGATGTGTGCAGGAGTTGTAAAATCAAATGTGTTTGTGTACCAAGGGAAAGTGCCAGCATCTGCAGAAGACCAGTATGCACAAAACAGCCTTTACACTATTTAATCTGCATCTCTTTGCCCTGAGGAACTACAGAAAAATCATCTCCTTCCACTCAATCTTCCTTCAGAGCCTCAGATTAGTGATCAAATCCATTTAGTCATTCATTGAACCATTCTTCATTCATAATAACATGTTCTCATGCAGGCTCATACATTTTATTCTCTTCTGACGTTTGTTTGTTTTTTTTAAAGATGTAACACCAGTGATTTACTCCGACAGGATCAAATGATGACATTACTGGGACAGAGTGGCTTCAGTCTGCAGTTCATTTAAGCATCACTTTAAACAACCAGATGTAACATGACACGAACGAGTCTCCTCTGCTGTCCTATGATTTACACCAGAAATGCTGTGTATTTTTAGCACATCTGGGCTCCGCTGGGGACAGGAAGTCCTGGCACATTGTCTCAGATTCCCACAAAGGGAATCTGGGATTTGTGTGGAAGCGGCTGCCACTGATGAAAAAGACGAGGAGGGGTGACACTTTGAGCAGCCATTTGGCTTGTCAGGTGTGAGTTTTCCACACAGAGGTATACATCCTCACTGTTTGTGGCTCGGTTGACCTGTCTATCAAAAGTGCCAAGGGACAACTCAGACAGTTGTTCTACAAATATGGCAGATTAGGACTGAAGATGTTAGAGAAACGTTAGAATATTGATTAGATATACTGTAAAAATACACAGTTATTTATTAAAGAGCACACCTGAATCGACAGGCTGTGTCACTTAAATAGCCCAATTTAACTAACAAAAATATTTAAATTAAGACATTTAGATACATGGAATTGGAGTTTTATAAACTGAAATGTCAATATAATCTTTTTCTTATCAGGTTAAATAAAATTCAGCATGTGTTGAGTTGAGAAACTGCACTGCAAGGTTCCATTTCTCAGTATAGGTGTTGTGGATCTGGTGGTTGTGGGGGGATTTGGGGGGTTGCCTAGGCTACAGGACTGTAAAGGTATGGTGTCTAGCAGTTATTCTGGTCATTATGGATGTAGTGTACACGCACACATAAAACACACACGCACACGCTTTCAAGCACGTATAAAAAGGTAGTCACTGCGACAGCGATGCTTGAAGCAAAATAAAAACACCTGAGTCGTGACGAGGTTACGAAACGGCCTCGTTGAGTCAGACGGTTAAAGAAAAACCCGTCGTTAAGGGTTTCTACTGATTTAACACGGAAGGACAGGAAGGACAAGCTAAACAGTGAGCTGTTAGATACTCACGCTCTTTTTCCGCAGGTGCAGTCCGTGCTTGAGTAGCCCCGGTAGATCCCGGATTTTGTGTTTAAGCTGTGCTTGGTCCCGTGCGCTCCTGTTCCACCGCAAACCCGCGAGCAAGCCGTCCTCTGCGGGCTCCGAGTCCTCCATGGTTGCCCCCTCTTCTCCTCCTGTGTGTCCTCGAGCTGTCTGTTTCTCTGTTCTCCCGGTGTCTCTCTACTAACTGTACCCTCACAAGGCGCACCGCCGCCCGCGCCCGTTCGCCATTTCCCCCCACCTCACGCGCTCGCACTCACCGACCCGCATCTGCAGCCAAAACCGCGCGCAGCACGTTTAACGACCCACTGAACGCACAACGCAGCAGCACGCGACGCTGCTGCTCCACCCAATGGCTCGCGCGTCCCGTTCCTCTGTACTACCAGGTTGTCCTAGGAGGGGAGGAAGGGGTGAGGGGGTTACAGGTGCACACGGACGTTGCAACACTTCCAGCTTTCATTCACTAACTGTCAAACGAACGAAAAGCGAAAGACATTCATCTGTATGTTAAACTGTTTCTGGACTTTTAACTGAACTGAGTATTTACAAGTAAAAAAAGCAACACAAAGGGTTGCAGAGTTTGGGGGAAGGGAAAGAAAACAGGAGTAGGCCAGTGATGCTACGTCACAGCTTTACCTGGCTCAAATTTCTGCAAGTAAACAAAGAGCAGTCACGGAATGGCTCTAGTTTTAAACCAGATTTTGACTTCAGGATGACTGAAAAAAATTCAGTGGCTAATCTGAGGCAGGTGGCAACATGAAACACAAGAGGGATCTCACCGTGTTTTGTGGGTCGTTGAAGATCAAACACAAGTATCTCGTCTAGTTCCGAATACTGTATATTGTTATAATCCTCAGAGTCATCAGACTATTAAAGTATTTCCTCTTCCATCATTGGAAGCAGTGGCTGTTTACATAACAGAGCCTTGGTGAAGTAGGCTTAAACTCACCCTGTGTATCCGGTAGAGCCTGATGAAAAGTTCAGTTACAGATATTATCACACATGAGTGTCTACCAAATAAATGGAACCGTAATTACCATCCTCAGAGTTAGCTGCAAGGTATGTAATCTGCAGCCTAATATTTAGGATTATAAATTATAACCAGTTTGGTAAAGAGTATGGCATTTTTCAAAAAGTTGATCAAACTCTCAAAATGAGTTTGCAGACTGCCTGAAACCATCATTACTGAAGAAAGGGCTTTAGTCTTTGGGACAGGTCTCCAAGTTCTCCTGTCACACATCATCAATAATCACTTACGCCACTGAAACAATGTTTCCACCTTGTGGTGATCCAATTTTCTCTTTTTAAAGGTGCCCTGTCAAACAAATTTCATCACTTTGTGGTTATTTCAGAAGTATTTACCTGTAATCTGAAATATTTTATATCTAAATAAAACATTAGGAAAAACTAATTTCCAGACTTTCAAGCTCAGATGAATCTGACTTCTGAAAACTGACCTTGATTTGGTACTGTAATCGTTAATATTTATTTCGCTAATTTGCTGGACTCAGATTGGCTTACTGCTAGCCTATGAGAGCACAGCTTCCTGTATACTCCCATGCTGCGCAACAGCGCTACTTCTGTCCGAGTAACATATCTAATAGCATCCTGCATTAAGCCAACAGGAGATTTCCCGAACAGGACCAGCAGAGATGGAACTTTATTTTCGAGACCAACATTCCTCTGGACAGGGATTACTAGTGGGAGGAGGTGCCTGCAGATAAGATCACGGTATTTTATAAGGAGACCCCTCGTCAGACCCCGCTGCTGAGTTAACTATAAATTCTGGGAGTCTCTCAAAAAATAAACTGAAGTTATTTGTCCCGCAAATCTGGATTTTTCTGCAATATATATGCATTGTGTAAGTCCAGCTGGAGCAGTAGCACAACGATGCTACCGTTCCACCATGTTTACTACTGAACAGCTGTGCTAACTTTATAGGTGTGGTCTCAACTGTGCGAGCTGATTAATACTAATGAGCAAAATCACTGTGATTTTCAAACTTGGCGTATTCCTGCACCTCGTTTAAGTGAAACAAACAGAAGGAGAAGTTATTGTGCAATTTTCAGACCCAGTACAAAACCAAAAACACATGTGGACCTAAAATATTCAACGTAAAACACAGAAAATGTTTGTTTTTTTTATGGCAGGGCACCTTTAATTCTTCTCTTCATGAGACTATGACAGTCTGCATGACAGACTTTTATTCTCTTGATGTTGTGATGAGGTCGTCCATCACAGATATCTTCTTTAGAAACTTTTTACACTTCCCGTTGTTGAGCTTATTATTTACGTATATGAAAAATTGGATTGTCCTGCTGTTTCTCTCACTGTCTTGTGTACAGTGGGGCAAAAAAGTATTTAGTCAGCCACCAATTGTGTAAGTTCTCCCACTTAAAAAGATCAGCAAGGCCTGTAATTTTCATCATAGGTATACCTCAACTATGAGAGACAAAATGAGGAAAAAAAATCCAGAAAATCACATTGTCTGATTTTTAAAGAATTTATTTGCAAATTATGGTGGAAAATAAGTATTTGGTCAATAACAAAAGTTAATCTCAATACTTTGTTATATAGCCTTTGTTGGCAATGACAGAGGTCAAACGTTTTCTGTAAGTCTTCACAAGGTTTTCACACACTGTTGCTGGTATTTTGGCCCATTCCTCCATGCAGATCTCCTCTAGAGCAGTGATGTTTTGGGGCTGACGCTGGGCAACACGGACTTTCAACTCCCTCCAGAGATTTTCTATGGGGTTGAGATCTGGAGACTGGCTAGGCCACTCCAGGACCTTGAAATGCTTCTTACGAAGCCACTCCTTCGTTGCCCGGGCGGTGTGTTTGGGATCATTGTCATGCTGAAAGACCCAGCCACGTCTCATTTTCAATGCCCTTGCTGATGGAAGGAGGTTTTCACTCAAAATCTTACGATACATGGCCCCATTCATTCTTTCCTTTACACGGATCAGTCGTCCTGGTCCCCTTGCAGAAAAACAGCCCCAAAGCATGATGTTTCCACCCCCATGCTTTACAGTAGGTATGGTGTTCTTTGGATCCAACTCAGCATTCTTTCCCCTCCAAACACGACAAGTTGAGTTTCTACCAAAAAGTTCTATTTTGGTTTCATCTGACCATATGATGTTCTCCCAATCCTCTTCTGGATCATCCAAATGCTCTCTAGCAAACCGCAGACGGGCCTGGACGTGTCCTGGCTTCAGCAGGGGGACACGTCTGGCACTGCAGGATTTGAGTCCCTGGCGGCGTAGTGTGTTACTGATGGTAGCCTTTGTTACTTTGGTCCCAGCTCTCTGCAGGTCATTCACTAGGTCCCTCCGTGTGGTTCTGGGATTTTTGCTTACGGTTCTTGTGATCATTTTGACCCCACGGGGTGAGATCTTGCGTGGAGCCCCAGATCGAGGGAGATTATCAGTGGTCTTGTATGTCTTCCATTTTCTAATAATTGCTCCCACAGTTGATTTCTTCACACCAAGCTGCTTACCTATTGCAGATTCAGTCTTCCCAGCCTGGTGAAGGTCTACAATTTTGTTTCTGGTGTCCTTTGACAGCTCTTTGGTCTTGGCCATAGTGGAGTTTGGAGCGTGACTGTTTGAGGTTGTGGACAGGTGTCTTTTATACTGATAACGAGTTCACACAGGTGCCATTAATACAGGTAACGAGTGGAGGACCGAGGAGCCTCTTAAAGAAGTTACAGGTCTGTGAAAGCCAGAAATCTTACTTGTTTGTAGGTGACCAAATACTTATTTTCCACCATAATTTGCAAATAAATTCTTTAAAAATCAGACAATGTGATTTTCTGGATTTTTTTTCCTCATTTTGTCTCTCATAGTTGAGGTATACCTATGATGAAAATTACAGGCCTCTCTGATCTTTTTAAGTGGGAGAACTTACACAATTGGTGGCTGATTAAATACTTTTTTGCCCCACTGTATCTATAGGAGCTCATTCAGACAAACATCAGGGGTTTCTCTACCCGTCTGTCTGCACGTACCACATTTAAACCCATATGAAAGTGTGCGCATGAACTCAAACAGGTTTGACAATCTGTTTAACTAAGCAAACTGATACCCCCATCCTCTATCAAGACTCACAGCCAAAATTTTATATGCAATGCTTCAGTAACTGATGAAAATCAAGATGTTGCAAAAAAATTCTTTGCGGCAAGTTTTGACAACGCACAGGAGAGTCATTCTGCCACTTTGGACCCAGATGTTCTTCTCCTACATGCATTTTAAATAACCGATGTGTAATTTTGTATTATTTGTTTGTTTTCAACAAATTAAAGTTTTACTGTCAAAGTGTTACATTAAAGAGGCCCTTCCATTAAAAACGATTTTTCTGAGGTTTCTGTTGAATATTTTAGCTCCACAGGTGTTCTTACCTTCATAGTGGGTGTGAAAACAGGTCAACAACTTCTCTTTTAGTTTTAATTTGTCAAACTACGCAGGTAGTGATAACACCCGAGTTCTCCTGAGTCTGAACGGCCTGTATCTGTTTCATCACAACTCCTTTGTTTGTTAGTTTTCGGCAGCTCCCGCAGTTGAAACCACACCTAGCATGCTGCTGGCTAAAAGCTGTTAGCATAACGTAGAAAACAGAAAGACACGACGTCTGATGTTGCCATGCGCAGCGGGGCAGGAAACAGTATACCTTGCTCTCAAAGGCTAGTTTGTTAGCCAATCAGAGTCCAGCAAATTTGAACAATGAATATGAACGAGCTGTTGACGAAGCCTGACGGAAGGAGCCGGAACCACCTGAATTTTAATACAGACAGATTGAAAGGTCTGTTAATCAGTGTTTCCTAACATTTTTTAGATATAAAATGTTTCATATTACTGGTTAATACTTAAGAAATAACCACAAAGTCCTGAAATTTGTATGAAATGGCCTCTTTAAGAAATTAACTTGATAGACATTTTTTTTATAAATGTCTGGTGTCGCGTTATAGTTTGTCCAATGGAAAACACCCAAATATTATTTTCAAACTTTTACCCTGGGTTTTTGTTTTTTCGGGTTGCACAGTGGATTAACTGGTTAAAACTGTTTCCTTGTAGTGAGAGGGTTGCAGGTTTGATACCCAGCTGGGGACTTTCTACATGAAGTTTGCACATTGTCACTGAGTTTGTATGGGGTTTCTTCTCTGTACAGAAACATGCATGTTGGGTAATTGATGTGTGTGTGTGTGAATGGTTGATTGTTTCCATGTGGATCTGTGATGGAATGGAGACCTAGAGACAGACAGCAGCTCCCCTCAGCCACATAAAGGAACAAGCAGGTATAAAAATGGACGTATGGATGGTTTTATATAATAAACGTTCTTGACGGGCATTTTTTAAGCATTTGCATCAGAAATGCAGCAAATTGGTCAACAACACATTTCAACTTGCTGTTTTCTTAAACCTACTGAGTCACTGAGCTGTAGGTGTGTGTTTCCTAATAAGACTATTTGAAATCCTTTCTGCTCTATATGATCTATTTACTGTATAAAATTGGCGTTTGGTATCACAGGGTTTATCAGTGGATGTAAAATCCTGCTGGTGGATTTTTTATGTGACGCAATTAATTCAAAAGTTCCATTTGTTTCTTTCTACAAACACATTTAAATGTTAATAAAAGCTGGTTTCTTCCTCAGCTATTGCTTTTTGATAGAAGAATAAATCAAGACAGTGTTTGCCTGCACTCTTCAGCCTCACGGCTCCCCTGAAGAACAGTTTTTCTCACCATGTTATGAATGCACCTGGTGTATAATACAGTTAGCTCCATGTGTTGGCTCTGGGCTGCTAAACAGAACATACCTGCTGACAGTGACAGATGAACTGTGAATAAGAGAGTAGAGAAATATGCATTTCTGACCCTGTACTATGTGTGTTTGCTGGTATCCGAAGGTTTGTTGTGTTTCAACACACGTGTAAAAAACTGTGCTACGTGTTCTTTTTTACATGTATATTTGCATGTGTTTGCTAAAAAAATGCTGTTTCTTGTACAAGACATTCAAAAAGAGCTAAAATGCTTATTAGAAAATAAAAGCAAGTGAATAAAACTGATTACAAAACAGGATTTTCCATTTTTCCCCTTTCAACATGAATGACTTCTAACTAAAAAGAACAGAATTATAGTTGGTGTAAATGATTAGATTTGAGACAAAGTAGATTATACATTCACCTTGGTTTAAAAACAACATAATACATGTTTAAAAATGTCTTTTTACATCATGCAGAGAAAAAAATTAAATTAAAGCAGTACTGAACAACTTTTAAAACTGTAAGCTACAATTTTGAAACTTGTCTAAGTGGATACTCACCAAAAAACATGTTCATCTTCATATCAGACATCACTCTCGACCCTCCGATGGCTTTACAATAGACTAAGGCTGTATTCACGACTGATAGTCTGGTAGACTCGGTTTGATTGGAGACCAAAATTGCAGCAGTGTTGCTGTTTTTAGTTGGTGCGGTTTGGATTCACACTGCACTCTATGAACCAAACCAATTAACCTTTGGAGCATGTTACACCCCCGCCTGTGGTGGCGCTATAGAGTTCCTGCACAACTTGTTACTGCACTTCCTGGTGCTGCAAATTTGGAAAACTTGGACTAGCAGCAGATTCTGATGGTTATGGGATTGATCTTTTGTGTTTGGTGAATGTACCTGATCAATATTCTGCAGCAACAGGCTCAGAATGAGCAGATAACGAGACAGAGGGCTACACGAGGCAGCTAAGGCAGCTATACAATACAGTCCGTTTCCTGCTTTAAATCGAACCGAGACCCACGTTTTTAGGCGGACTAGAGTTCGATTGTTTGGTCCAAATTAGAGTTCGGTTGCCCGTTCACACCTCCCCAAACAAACCGAACTTTCTGTGCAAACGAACTAGAGTTTGATTCAAGCGGACTAAACAGGGCTGGTGTGAATGCACCCTGAATAACCTCCGTAATTCGGGTCTCAGCCGGAAGTGGTTTTCTGGTGATTTATGCTGCCCTGAAGAAAAATGCCGCCATAGTACGAAATGACAACTTATTTCCTAATGAGATGTCATTAGAAGTTTATATAGTATTCTTGTTTATGGCGAGTGTGTTCTGTTAATTATTTAAGAGTATTTTTATGATCCTTCCCTGATATTTTCTGTATAAAAGCCCCTCTGGGTCCTTGGCGGCCATTGTTGGGTCCTTCTCCCCTGGGTGTGTCCAAACATTTGACTGGCCTCTGACAATGCAAAGAAAGTAAAAATAACATCATATTTATTGTTCCTGTCCTGGGAGAATTTATATGATAGGGAAAATGTATTTATAGAAAAATATAGAAACAAAAATAAACGATAAATCTGTTTATTGAAGTCAAGACTGTGGAATGGCACATGCGTGTAGCACATCTCAGCAGGTAGCATACAGTATTTCTGCAGAACACCGGTTCGAGCAACGGCTGTCTGAGACACAGCTGTGGAAAAGTTATTCAGTTCTGCTTTAAATCTAACATTCCCCATATTATAATAATGTTTCCAATTTATTGCTTCAGCCCTGTTGGACTGTAATTAAAGCTAAATGTATTTATCTGCAGTTAATGAGTCTTGAGTCTAGAGTAGATTTATTAAAGTGACTGAAAAAAAGACTATATTCGGAAGTTGGGGGAAACTAATTTTATTAAAGAACTCACCCAGATGCGATATGAAAGAGAATTCATTTAAATTCTGCAGATATGAGAGAGAATCTGATGCCAATTCCCCACAAGTCTCCAAGTCGAGCAGAGTTCAGCCCGAGTTCAGTGAGTTCACTTGGATAACTCAAGTGTCGAATCTGGTTCTCGACAGGATTTGTAATCTGGGATAATTGTCCCGTTTCTGGCGCTCAGATTAAACCAACACTATCACTGTGAGTCATGGTGAGTAAGAACTCAAGTGTTTGGCAGCTGAATAAAACACATTAAAACACTGAATCTAATTATGTCACATCCAAGTTTGGGATTCTAGACTGAAAAATGCCACCGTTAAAAACTTGTTTACTATAATTGGGAAGATATTTTCAGATATTACAAGGATTTTGTGTGACTGGATGAATCTGAACCTAAAAAAGGGCTTTTATTTAATGGGATCTAGTGACTTTGAGTTCTTGCAGAGATAAGAAATAAAGAACTGGAGGCAATAAGCTACAGTACATCTAAAGCTGGTGTAAATTTTAAGTCGAATAACAGAACCAGATGAGGAAACATTACATTCCCCAGCAACATTCAGCTCTTCCCGGGGTGTTCTCGGACCAGAAAAGGGTATTTAATCCCTCCAGTGAGTTCTGGATCCACCTCCAGGTCTCCCAGTAAAATCTGCAGAATGAGGCAACAGTGTAACCAGATGTCTGAACCACCTCAGCTGACTCTTTTCGATGAGGAGGAGCAGCTCCTTCTAGATGACGGTATACTCCTCAGCTTATCACAACACTGGAAGCTCATTTCAGCCTCTTTTATACGGAACTAAAATATAAACACACTTTTATTTTTGCTCCAATTTTTTATGAGATGCACTCAAAGATCTAAAACACTTTGCACATACACAAAATAACCATCGATCTTAAATAATGTTCAAAAATCTGTCTAAATCTGTAATAGTGAGCAGAGATAATCCATCCCACCTCACAGGTGTTTCATATCTGATTAGACAGCATGATTATTGCACAGGTGTGTCTTAGACCGGCCACTCTGAAATGTTCAGTTTTGTTTTATTGGGGTGTCTGCATGAGGCAAAAGGTGGTCACACCAGATACTGACTGGTTTTTCTGAGTCCCCAGACCCCCTCCCCACCTCGCCCCCCCAAAAAAAACTCCAACAAAACACATTTATTTTACAAGATCATTGTGAAATATTTTCCAAAGGAGTTCTTATATTCTGCAAACAAACATACGTGTCTTTAAAATTTGTGATTTTGCCTAAAATGAATTTAAAACATTAGGAAAAAAAATGGAAAACTCCCATCAGGACAGATGAATGTTCTCAAATTTTTCTAAAAATAAATATTCACAGCTGGATCACATCAGTCATTTGCTGATTGAGTTTGTTTTCAATGTTTTCAGTTTATTTGCGATTAAGGTACACAGTCCATGTCAGATATGAGCTAGCATTGTTCTTTTTGTTTTCAGGGCTGATGGCTGCTGAATGAGTCATATGTAGACCGCCTGACATTTCTAGATATAAATACTCCCCCAAAATGCAAACCAGCCCTGAAAAATTTAAATACCTTTTACATGAAAATTACAGGGAAAATACCTTTTGCATTAATGACAAATAAACTCTCTCCGGGTTCCAATTTTTGCACAAAACTGTTGCTAAACCTATAAACTTTTCCAGATCGGAAAGCTTTTCTGGCGCTTTATAGAATAACACTGAAGCAGAGGCATGATCCTCTATGAGGAGAAAATATTACTAGTTTTGCATGTTTAAAACAAACTTATTTTTAATACTGTAATTTTTAGCTCTTTTTAAGTGAATTTCTATTTACTTAGCATGTAAAAAAGTTTGAAAAATTACAAAGTCAAATTTAGCCAAATGTACTTATTTTCCACAACAAAACAAACGTCCTTGTTTGTTCCTGTTTTATTCTTCCTCCTCATCAGGTTACAGGTTTTTAATACCAGACTAGAGGTTAGTTTCTCAATCCTCATACAAAAAATAAATACTACATGCTCAGTTGGCCCCCACATCCGCCATCATTATATGATCTCTCATTCTGAGCAGGGCCGTCACATAAGTAGGCCAAGACGGGCAAAAGCTTTGAAATTTGTTGGCCCCCATCTGGCTACACATGAGTAAAGTCTTGCAACTCAGGCGAGGAAATTTAGAAAACTTTCAAAATGTTTTACGTCATTTTAGTGTTTCACAATTCATCACCAGCAGTTTAATCCTCTGGGTACCACTAGGTGGTAACAATGTATTATTTATATCCAGAATGCAGTTTAAGAGACCTACATGATCCATGAGTTCATAATAAAGTTCATTGAGATTATTTTGTTTATGTAGTTAAAATGATAAATAAAAATAATTCTTATAAAATTACATGTAAATAGTTTTGTTCAGGTTTGTGTGAATGAATTTTGGCATTTTATGTTTATACACTTAGACATTTTAATTACTTTTTTTAGGAATTTGCTGATTTTCTTGTTGCTTTATGTAATTATAATGACTAAAAAACTTTAAAGTCCTTTAACCTGGATTTGCAACATACCTATATTTTAAATCAAGTGCCTTAGCAAAATATGTTGTTAAAAAATATGGCACCTTAAAGGAGAACGCCCGTTTTTTGCAATTGGGGCCTTATTTATTCTGTGAGATGTGTTTTACTCGTCATCAGTGGTACTTTTTTGCGATTCGGATTCGTCTCGGAGATTTTTGATTCACACGGCAAACACCTAAACGCCAATAAACGAGAGTCGGTTGGGCCTGCGTTCGCCGACCCTAAATCGGTTTAAAATCAGTTCAAATCTGTTATTTTTTTAATCTGGCCATTTAGATACTCTATTGTTTATTCCGTTCCAGTGCCATCTTGAATCCTGCGCTCCTAGAAATGATATTTGTTACAGTGACGGGAGAGTGACGTCATCTCTCCGCACGCCCATTCTATTGGTGCAGTGGCTTAGCTTGCTTTGTTTACACTGGGCATTCGGAGGGAAACACTGGGAAGCCCAAAGAAATCCGCTAGAATGGGCGCGCGGAGAGATGACGTCACTCTCCCGTCACTGTAACAAATATCATTTCTAGGAGCGCAGGATTCAAGATGGCACTGGAACGGAATAAACAATAGAGTATCCTAATGGCCAGATTAAAAAAATAACGGATTTGAACTGATTTTAAACCGATTTAGGGTCGGCGAACGCAGGCCCAACCGACTCTCGTTTATTGGCGTTTAGGTGTTTGCCGTGTGAATCAAAAATCTCCGAGACGAATCCGAATCGCAAAAAAGTACCACTGATGACGAGTAAAACACATCTCACAGAATAAATAAGGCCCCAATTGCAAAAAACGGGCGTTCTCCTTTAATATTAAGTGTATTCCAAACCCTTCAAGAACTGGAAGCAAGTAATTCCATATGATGGTGTTGCTTTTTCTGCCAACACTGGGCAAAAAGAAAAAAAATAACAAGAAAATAGAGAAGTTTGTCTTTCATCATGTTTATTTAAGAGCAGAAGCTTCTTTCTGAAGGTTTTTCAATGAGGAAACTTCATTAGTTCCTCAGTAAACTCAAAAAGAGTTGCACATTTTACCTCAGACAAGCTAAAGCTATACCTGAAAGCGAAAAAAAGGAAGAAGGGAAACACTGTCTAACCCAGCAAAATTGCTGAAGACGCAAAAGGAGAGCAGGGAACTTTGGTCTTTTTGTGTCTGGATGATGATGAAATATGCTGCTCGGAGTTCCGCGGGGACCGCACTGCAACCAGCACACGATACAGACACACAAGTGCACACACAGCAAAATCAAATATACATGATAGGAGCAGGGACTTTGAAGAAGAAAAAAAAAATGCACATACCGTATAGCACCATGTGGTGCAGTGGTAGTTATGCGACAAGGCTGTGAGAAGAAAAATGGATTACAGAAGAGGAGTGGAACAAAGAGAAGGGTGGGAAAAGAGAGCAATGGAGAGATAACAAACTATTTAGCATAAAGAGACAGCCTTTCATCAACTGTCATCATATGAACAGATATGCACACACACACTACTGTCTGCTCTTCTACCTCTCCTGCATACAAATACAGGAGACAAACACACTGGT
This sequence comes from Pachypanchax playfairii, assembly GCA_006937955.1. Lineage (NCBI taxonomy): Eukaryota > Metazoa > Chordata > Actinopteri > Cyprinodontiformes > Aplocheilidae > Pachypanchax > Pachypanchax playfairii. Next base: position 988,714 of record SSNP01000121.1, on the reverse strand, counting down.
CAGACATCCCCTTTTATCTCTCAGTCTCACACATATTCAGAGCTCTCTTCAAACAAATGTATTCTTGATTAAATATTGAAGAGAGCCCATGGCGAGCTGAGCAGAGATACAGTTCCTCTCGTCACTTATGGAAAAATGTATGCAGGGAAGAGGTTGAGAAAAAAAAACTGGGTGTCAAAGGAAGGAATGGAAGAACACGGTGACCCGTGAAAAGGGAACAAACAGCAGGGGAGGATGAAGAAGAGAGAGAGGTGAGATGAGAGGAGGGATGGAAAAAGGGATAAGAAGCAGCTGAGCAGTAATGGAGAAGGAGAAAAGCACAGACGAGAAGCTCAAGGAAGATTGGAGAAGAAAGGAAAACGATGAGCAGACTGCCACGTTAGAACCACAAAAAATATGAATAAATTGATACTTTTCCTTTCTTTTGTGGTGGAAATGTGCTGCATTTCCTGAAAAACAGATCCGTCAGGAAGAGCTGTACTCATGTTACCTAACTTGTTGGTCCACCATTAATCAGCTAAGTCAATGATTACCACAAAACTTTGTCTACCATGACAAAGAAATCTCATTAACTCACTTTTTGGTGCAGAGATTAAGAGCCTACATTTGCTCCCCTCAGTCTCAATTTAATTTGACCATCACGTTCATGTAGAAATAGCTCTGAGCGGATACTTTTATACTATTGTTACTGTTAATACTACAGTAATTTATAATTATTTTGCAACCCTAATACTGTATTACTATATTCAAGATGTAATGGACAGTAAAACCAGACATGTTGATACGTTGGAATCAGGATTTCCCCCTCTCTCTTGTGAAATCTCATGTTTGACTGCCCCCTTGTGGCATGCGAGGGAAACTGTAGACTGAACATGTCACGGCTCATTTGCTGTTTTGTCTCAAAGTGTGTATATACAGATTATCAATCAAAGAGCACATTTTAAAGCTGTTTTGAAACTTGTCTAAGTAGATACTCACCGAAAAACATGTTCAGCTTCATATTAGACACTCTGGACGCCTCTGGTCCTCCTATATTATACTTAATAACTTCAGTAATTCAGGTTGCAGCCAGAAGTGGTGTGATTTATGACTCCCTGTTGAAAAATGCCTCCATAGTATGAATTGACAACTTATTTCATAACGAGATGTCATTAGAAGTTTAGACATTATTCTTGTTTATGGTGAGTGTTTCCTGTTAATTATTTAAGCATATTTTTATGATCATTCCCTGATATTTTCTATATAAAAGCCCTCTGGGTCCTTGGCGGCCATTGTTGGGTCCTTCTCCTCTGGGTGTGTCCAAACATTTGCCTGTCGCTCTGACAATGCAAAGAAAGTAAAAAAAAAAAAAAAAAAACATAATATTTATTGTTCCTGTCCTGGGAGAATTTATTTGATAGGTAAAATGTATTTATGGAAAAATATAGAAACAAAAATAAAGGATAAATCTGTTTATTGAAGTCAAGACTATAGGATGACACATGGTGGAATTGGTAGCACATCTCAACAGGTAGCATATTTCAACAGAACACTGGTTCCAGCAATGGCTGTCTGAGACATGGCTGTGGAAAAGTTATTTAGTACTAATTTAACTGTGAACAAATTTTAATTTGTTGCATCTACTAGAAAGTGGGATTTCCCACAGAGGTAATTATTCAGATGTACCTGGATGTGACTTTTGGGAGATCAAACATCAAGAATTATAACGTACATAACCAGGTAAAATAACCCATTTAAACTACCAACAGCTTTGTTGATAATTACAAACACAATAATTGGCTCATGTTGGGTGTTTATTGTCAAATTTAGACCAACATGTTACAAACTAACATGCTCTCTACATTAATTATTGCCTCTGACTATTCATCAGAGTGCAAAAAGAGTTAAATGAACAAGTAAATACATGAATTTTCATGTGTCTTTGCTTTATTTTTTAAGGAAAAAGACAATGAAACAATTTTTCTTGATTTCTTTACTAACTAGTTGCCCTGCAGTCCCAACGTTAGTACTAAACAAAAACAAGATTTAGTTTTCGGTGTTTTAATTTCCTTTCTGTTCTTAAACTAACAACATTCTTAATATAAGAACATTTTCTAGCTTTAATGTGAGTTGCTAATTCCTTTAACCACTAATGTGACTGTGGGGGTAGGATAAGGTGGTGGGGAAGCCCACATGCAAAATTAAAAAAAGAAGGACAAAACATGGTTTATTTTTAAAATGAAGAACTAAAGTGAAGTAAAGTGATGACAGGACCGATGAGCTAGTTGATTCACATATTCTTTGTATTTATGATTTGCAAAACAATTTGTTTGTAGAATGTCTAAATACAAAAGGTCTTAAAACTCTTATGTCGCCCTTGGGTCATTTTGATCCAGAAAACAGGTGTCAGACAGGTGTATGGCAGTTCCTATAGCAACACACAGGTTAAGTCAAAAAGGAGGTTTCCACTAAATAACGGCCTATTAAAAAAATAACATTTGTCATTTTACTTCTATAATCTTGTGTGTTTTTAAATGTGTTTAATCTTTATCATTTTAAAATGAATAAAACATCGTTTTTATATAAATAGATACTCCTAGCTGCTTAAACAAGGATATTTATTTTCTTGGGCTGTTAATAAAACAGTGAATACATCAGGAAACTAAACTTCCCCAAGTTTCACTAACAGAAAGAGTAAAAGAGGATCTTTGGTTTTCCAGTGTTGTGATTAGAACTTGTCAGGGCTTGTCTGAAAACTGGTTGGAGGTTATATGCTACACAGTAGTGGTAGACAGTGCAGGGAGGTGATTTCCTATTAAGAAAAATATCAAATTTTCAGTGAAATACAAGCCAGATCTGTCAGAACCCCATTCCATCATCTTCCTGTGACCTCATACACACAACTTAGCATAATCTCACCATTTTAAGATTTTGTATCAGAAATATATGAATAAATGATCCACTCAGAGAAGGGGATCAATTTTACCTAAAAGTTTAGTTTTGCTGACATTAAAAGACATCAGCTCACTATCTTTTCTGTAAGGTGTGTCATTGTCGTTGCTGATGAGTTTCAAAACTGTTTCATTATTAACAAATTTAATTAGCTAATTTGTGCTAAATTTAACAGTCCAATCATGTGTCAGCAGAATAAAACATAAGGGACTAAGCACACATCCCTGAGGAACCCCTGAACTAAGATGGAATGTGACATTTTCTATACTTGCCCCTGTTCAGGGCCACGTGAGTTTGTTCCTACCTCCAGCTGTCATTGGGTGAGATGCAGGGTACAACCTGGTCCAGTCCCAAGTTTGTCACAGGGCCACACATAGAGACAAACAATCGTTTACATGCTCACTTACACCCAGCACCTATTTAAAGCTGCAAGTTAAAATGTTGTGCATATGTTTGGTTACATGCATGAGGAGAACATATAAGCTCTATGCAGTCTCATTAACAAAAGTAAGTCTGAAAAAAATGCAATTTACTCATCAGCAAAATTAATTCTCTTTAAAATTTCAACAAAAATGTGGCAAGATTAAAAACTCACTTTGTTCAAAGCAATTTCTCTCAGTTAGAAGTTCTATAAGTCTTTTGTTTCTTCTTTCTTTTTTATGATGAGATGGTTCTGTTTTCTTGGCAGGAGAACAAACAGTTTTAATCTTTCCATGTCAAAGATCAAACTGACTCTCCAAAGTCAGAAAAAAAAACAAAGCTAATCGGCAGGAATTTTCATTGTAAATAAAAGATTGCCAAATCGTTCAAACTGAGTTTAGTGAATCTCTTGTTTCTTTTATTTCTAGATGCTCCTTTACAAGAAAATTGAGAGTTACAACATCTGAAAAACATATCAGTCATCTCCTGTTTAATCATTCTTTCTTATAAATAAAAGCATTTCAATAGAAGCCAGACAAGAACAAAGAAAACCACAGGGAGCCCGCAGGGACACTTGTTGGGTGATGGACTATCTTTGATGTGCCGAATGATATGGACGTAAATAGGATTATCATTATTATACTGAGTCATTCAAAACTTATTCATGATGTATAATATAATATTTTAAATCACTGGGGTTATGGTATCAGTCAGGAGTGCATTCCTGCCTTATTAGTCAAACTGGGTTGAGCCGTCTGACCCAAATTTGCCTTCATGGTGGGAAAATGCCACCGATTAGAATCATCTATGGATTTTTAAACGATTTTTAAAATGTGTGAAAACTCTAGATTGTAAGTTTATATCTGTAATTGTGGATGGTGTTTAAATTATCCCAAATTTAAACTTCTTTACTCCATTTTCTTTATCTTCATGGTATTTCTGTTTTTGTGTCACTTTTTTAAGAACTATATTAATTATTTTTGTGTACTCTGCACCTGTTTTTTTGCACTGATCATCACCTGCACACATGTATAAATAAGTCTGTCTGTTGATCACATTGTTATTTCTTTATTTAGTACATGTTTTAGAGGTGTCTTTTTGGTATTTTTATGTAATTGTTTGTTTTGCAAAAGTACCACAGCAATTCCCTAATGTTGTAAACCTACTCAACATTTGGCAATAAAAACCTTTCTGATTCTGATATTTTGAAAACAAAATTTGACTACAGCTTTAAATGAAACCTCCAAAGCTAATAGCTTTTGAACCTTTGTGAATAGTAGAGCCAAAACAGCAGCCCAATAACGTTGATTTAAAACCTTCCAAGAAATGAAAACTAAGAAATAGGAAGTTCTTTGCGTGGACTGGGAAAACGGAGCTCTGGAACTTCAGTACTTTCACTAATGCATATCAAGTTTTATCAATCCATTTTAAAAAGCGGACAGATCTTCAGTGGAACCGCTATCCTAAAAACAAGTCGACACATTTTATACATTTTTATTGCAAAAGGCAAAACATCTGTTTTATGCACCTTGTTCCTGTTCAGAGTTCAGGAGAGCTGGTGTCTATCGTCAGCTGTCATCAGGTGAGAGGCGGGGTCTGATCTGAGCAGGTCACCAATCCATCACATGGTCACATAAAGACAGACAACCACTCATACACACTCACACCTATATGATTTAGAGCTGCCATCATGTATATTTCTGGTCTGTGGAAGGAAACTGAAGTCCCCAGAGAAAACTCACACATGCACAGGAAGAACATGCAAACACCATGCAAAAAGGTTCTGACTGAGTCTTTAACCCAGGACCTTCTTTCTGTGAGACAACAGTGCAACTCACTGCACCACCATGCAGCTACTATAGTGCATTTAGAATTAGGTCAAAAGACTTTTTCTTATGCATCTTTTGTTTTGTTTGCAAATGAAGACTTGTTGTGCCTTGAAGTTAAAGAAGACAAGATTACCCTAAATTATTAAAGGGTTTATTTTAAAACGGGTGGTAATATTTTCCAGAAGTTCACAGATTCAGATTTAGGTGCAACCAGATCAGTCAAGAAGTGAAAGTGAAAGTAAAAGTAAGTTTAACATTTCTGAATAATATTATATTATAAATAATAATTTATTTACTCAACTCTTAAAAAGCATTTACTGTTGGGTTTTAACAAAAACTGTCACAAGGTTTGATTCTTAATGATTTAATATCCTTAAATTTATGATCAAAATCTAAACATAAAGAAAACAGAGCAGATACTTTCCTTTAACTTTCTATAGCATTTGAGCCATTTTACATAAATGAAAAGAATCTGTGACTTAGACTGAAAAACTGTGATATTTTACCTAAATTCTGCCAAAACTGCAAATTGCAAAGTTTGGAGGAGAATATTAACGATCGGCACTTCCCTGTAACCTCACGATCAACCCCAGAACCACTGAGTTCCCACTGGAAGTACCAGAACACTCCCCGATCAAAACACAAACCCAGTCTTACAACATACTCATCGAAAGACTTTTTCTTCAGGAGTTTATACTTCCCTTTATAGTCCCAACTGTGGGGATTAGAGAAAGAGTTATTTATTTTGACTCTCAGCATGTAACTGAGGGTAAATCTACGTGTGTTTTCAGGCCTTGGTAAAGAAACTGCATCCTTGTTCATGCTGATGCTGATGCTGATGGAAGATGCTGTATAATCTGTTTGTTTGCGTTCTTCCTATGTACCAGTTTAATAATTAAAACACTGAATGACATTGAGGTTGTGCTTTAATAATGTTTAATGTGTGCAGATGATCAAAAGTAAACACAAAGTGTCTCAAAATGTCGAATTTTGTTGGTTATAATGGTAAACAGAGCCGTGTGTCTGAATGATGGACGTCCTTCTTGACTTCTTGTGCAGTTCTTGAGGTTGTTGCAGTGACATTTGTTTTTCCCCTTAACAATCAGAATCAAAATCAGCTTTATTGGCCAAGTACTGTTTGCACGACACGAGGAATTTGACACGGAAGCGTAACACAGACACTTCTCTCGCCAACGCAGCCATTTTTCTGCGCCAATTGTTCACAAAGTGTTTAGGTAAAAAAATCTGTATTATAGGATTATCTGCCTATGGAATAATAATCCAGATGTTTCTTGTGTTTACTGGTGAAGTTGTAACAGGCACAAGACTCAGACATGCTGCATTTGAGGTGATTCTCCATTGACTCACGCGATCCCGTGACCTTTCTTCCCTCTCTGTTTATAACGCTATGGTTCTAAGACTACTTGGATCTTTTCAGCCAATCAGCATCCAGAATTGACCTTTATATGGAGATGCATTTCTACACTTTTCAACCACTTGGTGTTTGCATAATGTTTGCGATGTTGCATCACTGAACATTAATTATTGTAAACTGCTCAGTATTTTGTTCATGTTTGATCATTTAGTAAATCTTTGTTGAATATGTTTCATGTGTTATTCATGAGTTTATATTTGTGGTGATGCAACTGGTTCTTTTCAGGGATGATTTGTTAATTGAATTATTCTCACCTCTCCTTTAAATTAAAATGTCTCTCTGTTTTAAAATCTGGAAGAGCTAAACAATTAAAATACACAGTTGTCTGCTCATATTTTGTGAATAGAGATACAGCTCAGCCTGGGAGCGTTTCAAGCATCACAACACGATCTCATCACACCTGAGGAGACATCACGGATCACACTGCTGCTTCTGCAACCAGCAAAACAAACTCACACAAACACCATAACTACTTTTATATGAAGAGGTTTTGCAAGTTTTTAAGCTTCAGGCAAAGACGACGTCAAACTACATCGTTATAAGGACGGATTACAGGATAATCACCAAATATCAGATCTAAGTCCAAGACTTCAACCAAATCCGATGGTGCTGTTGCTTCTTGTATGAGGTTGGGTGTGATTCATCAGAACAGGTTGTTAATAAATCATTGTTTTGTTCAGGTTTTTTTTTTTCTTTTGCTTTAGTGATTGAGCAGATCTTCACGTCACAATCTGAGACTTTACAGAACGCCTCAAAAATGTTCTCCATCTTTCTGACTTGCCTTTCTTAGATTAAGAAACACTGGCTTTCGACCATGAAGGCAGGTCTGAGTCAAAGTGAGAGTTAGGAGTTGTATGTTAAGTAAATTCAGATTTCCAGTGTAAAAATCCAGAATGTCCCGTTATAATTTATTAACATATTTGTGTTTTTTTTTTTTTTTCAGAAGGGAGTTTTTAAAAGAACAAGTAAATTAAGACAATGATGATAAAAATAAAAATAAAAGATCAAAACAAATGGTAAAATCCTTCAGAATAAAAGCAACAACAAACCTAGTGGGTGTGATGTGATAAAATCGTGGGACAACATTAAAAAAATCTAATTTAAAATCAAATTTCTGACATTATTTTTGCAGTTTGAGATGAATAAAGTGGATTATTTAAACTTAGAGCTTAAATGTATATATTATATGAATCTTTTTTATATAGTTTTAATGTCATTTAATAAGAATTTAACTCCTCTGAGAGTGTGTTACCGAAACCAAATTGAGAATTTTAGAGATATGGTGAAACTGTGCGTGTCTTAATGACATCTTAAAAATAAAAAAGCCGAGACCACAATTATGGGGAAACCCTCATTTTACATGCAGAGTAGCTCAATATTAGTAAAGTAGAAAGTCCATTAAAAGTATGCAAATACTGCTGAGTATTTCATGTACAATGTTCAATCAAATAAAACACTTTTATTCTGAAAGATCAAGTAAGTGGCTTCAGATGAGTTGCCTTAGTAAAAATCTGGTTTTGTGAAAACACATTTAAAAATGTAAGAGAGTTTAAAACTTGTTTTAATAATGTATTTGGTTTCTGGGGGGAAGAACGTGAATTCATTTATTCACCCAACAAGTTTGGAATACTATGTAAATATTTGGGTTTAAGAGGATTTCCCTTTTAAATTATTGGGCTAAAAATATCAGAGGGATTTTTTTTTTGTTATTTCAATGCGAACTGGGGTTGCCTCTTCTGTGCGTGTGCGTCCAGATTAATGTTCCAAAATTGTGTTTTCATCCACACATCTCCTGAAATAACGTGTATAATCTTAATCCTGATGAGAATAAAATTAAATTGTTTGAGGAGTTTTTACTCCTCAGTTTGATGAAGGGCATCATCTTCATTGGGATATTAACGTGCGTGTTGCATCGGGGAGGAAACCCTTTCGGGAAATCCCTTCTGTCAAGAGTATAAAATGAGAAGCCAAATGCAAAGACGCATCAAATCCTTCAGGTTCCGACAGCCCCGCACATCAGTGGAAACTCGGTCAGTGATTCCCAGCACCATGAACTTCAGTAAGTTATTTGCAGCCGTTGCCGCCACTTCCTCTTTTCATTCATTCATTCCTTCATTCACACTCTTCCTCACTGCGCAGACCTGCTTCTCGCTGCGCTGATGCTCAGCGCGCTGCCGCTGTGCGCGTCCGCGGCGCCCCTGGAAGACGCGCACACCGACAGTCCGTCAGGTGAGGCCTCAGGTGATGCAGAAGAGAAGGAGGAGACTTCTATTGAGAAGATTTGGGGGCATGTGATCGAGCCAACCGTTCGCCACGAGAAGGAGGTAAAAAGTTCTCTGACCAATCAGATTTGTTTGTTTATTTATTTCAGTTTGTTTGAATCTTTTTCTTCTGCATCAGTTTAAGGATGAATTTCCCAGCGTCATCGGGACCATCATTCTGGATAAATACAACAATAATTCATTCCCAGATTCATGTCCGAGCTCCAACGTCACCAAGGTAGAGACCGATCTCCGTTTTTCACCCTGATCCATCAGAGGAGGTTTGAATCTGACTGTGCAGCTTGTTTTTCACGCAGGAGGCCTGTCTGCAGCTGCTGGTCCAGGGTCTGCTCAAATATATGGTTCTCCTGAAACATGTTAGGAAGGAGTACCCCAACAGTTCCATCGTGACTGAAGTCAGTAGCAGAATCCCACTGCTGATCGCACTCATCAGGGAAAAGGTGCGTCGAAATCCCATAAAATACTCTAATGCATCAGTGTAAAAAAAAAAAAAAATTCCTAATTGAAAATTGTCTTTAATTTTATAGATGAATAACAGCCAACAGGTGGCGGATCTGAGCAGCAGTGAGGAACAGCAGATGCTGAAACAGCTGGACAACCCAGACCCCTTCCACCGGAAGCTGACTGCGCACAGCATCCTGTACTTCCTGCGTTTCTTCCTCATCGACGGCAGAAGGGATTTCAGAAGATACAACTGAAACCAGATCCAAACCAGTTAGACAATGTGTGAATATCTCAGGGAACCCGGGTGCTGGTTTTGATCTTCTCAGGAGACTAAATCTAAGGTTTTATTTTCTATTTGTAACCTATTTATACTTCATAAGTATATTATTTATTCAAGAAATAATTGTAGGATATTCAATCCAATGCTGTTTAATTTCTTAACGGAGTTATTTTTTAAAATAAAAATTGTGTTAACTTGTGCAATTTTTTGCACAAATAGTTTTGAAACATGCTGGATACTAATGCCTTAATAAATAAATTTACATAAACAGCGTGCACGTGCCTTCATTCAAACATAGCACCGATTTCAGGACTCCAACACACTCAGACTGAGAGTCACATCATCATCATATGTTCAGCGGAGGTTATAAAATGAGACTCCTACTCAGTTACACGAGACAAAAGTGACATCTTTACAGGTTTTATTTCATCAGAAATATTAAATTACATGTAAAATGAAAGACAAACACGAGTCGGACCCAAACTAAACGTCAGAAATAACATATTTTCAGGGATGCTGGAGCTCTGAACATCTCTGCTGTCTGTACACGTGTTCTTCACACCGCGTGACACATGTCCAGAACGTCTCACATGCCAGTCAGGATGATCGTTAGAGAAAATGGAGCATGATAGTGTCTGGTTTTTCCCCAAGATGTGTCACATGGTCTGGATGGAGGAAGGGGATTGGCTGTGAGATGATCTTCAACCCCAAAGTAAACTAGAAACAAATAAACAAAAATTAATATGAACCAAAACAATAAAGCAACAAGGTTTTTTTATTTTTTTATACAAACATTTATTTAAAGTTAGTGTTGTTTGTTTGTTAACACGATCTAATACTTTAGTTTATATAATGTTAAAAACACTTACATTCAAATATCCACAAATTTATTATCAATAAATGTAGTTTCCAAATATCTAAATTTACCCTCACTCATAAGACTTCCATCATTTTCGGTATTTAAGCTGATTTGTTGATTAATTTTGAATCAATTGCAGGTCCTGATCTTATTAAATTGATTTAACTGTTACAACAAAACTACGGCAACCTGTTAGGCTCTTCTTTATGCTAGTCTGAGAGAATTACTGCATTATTTACTCGGCTTTAGTGTTTCCAAACAGCAATGTGCTTTTGTTTTTGTAATGCAAGTATCGATCAGAATTTCTGTTGCGCAAATAAATTCTGAAATGATTGTATTTGACTGTGTAAAATTTGATGAATCCTTCCAGCAGATGGCGCAATTTAAAGCCGCCTTTTGAAAAGGAGTCAGATGTTGTACCACAACCCACTGGTTACTAAACCAATAACTGAGTTACAAAATCCTGACCGAGTTGAACATTTATCTGCAGCTAACAAGGAGGCACATCTTTGTTCTACTGTGAAACAACAAAGCAAATAACTGATCATTTAAACCTGTAAAAACTAACAAATTTTTGTTTTTTCTCTGTTCATAATAAAAAAGGACAACAAGCGATAGAACCAAATCGTTACAGGACAGAAGATATTTTACAATCAGCTTTTAAAGCAGTACTAAATAACTTTTCCACAGCCATGTCTCAGACGGCCATTGATGGAACCGGTGTTCTGTTGAAATATGCTACCGGTTGAGATGTGCTACTGATTCCTTCTGCACATGTGCCATTCCACAGTCTTGACTTCAATAAACAGATTTATTATTTATTTTTGTTTCTATATTTTTCCATAAATACATTTTACCTATCAAATAAATTCTCCCAGGACAGGAACACTAAATATGATGTTATTTTTACTTTCTTTGCATTGTCAGAGCGACAGGCAAATGTTTGGAGAGGAGAAGGACCCAACAATGGCCAATAAGGACCCAGAGGGCTTTTATATAGAAAATATCAGGGAAGGATCATAAAAATATGTTTAAATAATTAACAGGACACATTCGTCATAAACAAGAATACTGTATAAACTTCTGATGACATCTCATTAGGAAATAAGTTGTTAATTCGTACTATGGCAGCATTTTTCTTCAGGGCAGCATAAATCACTAGAACACCACATCTGGCTGCAACCCGAATTACTGAAGTTATTTAATCCATTGTAAAGCCATCGAAGGGTCCAGAGTGTCTAATATGAAGCTGAACATGTTTTTCAGTGAGTATCCACTTAGACAAGTTTCAAAACAGCAGCTTAAAGTTTTAAAAAATTAGTTTGGTACTACTTTATTAATACTCAAGCCAGTGTGAATCTCAATGAAAACCCTGTGGGGCAAAAGAAAAGTAATAACACAATAAAGATCCCAGTTTTGCTTATGGGAATGCAGGCTGCTGTTAGCACGTCCTGTCAGTAGCATTCTGTTAGCTCGGCCCGTCAGTAGCGTTCTGTTAGCACATCCTGTCAGTAGCGTTCGGTTAGCACATCCTGTCAGTAGCGTTCTGTTAGCACATCCTGTCAGTAGCGTTCTGTTAGCACATCCTGTCAGTAGCGTTCTGTTAGCTCGGCCCTTCAGTAGCATTCTGTTAGCTCGGCCCATCAGTAGCGTTCTGTTAGCACATCCTGTCAGTAGCGTTCTGTTAGCACATCCTGTCAGTAGCGTTCTGTTAGCACATCCTGTCAGTAACGTTCTGTTAGCACATCCTGTCAGTAGCGTTCTGTTAGCACATCCTGTCAGTAACGTTCTGTTAGCACATCCTGTCAGTAGCGTTCTGTTAGCTCGGCCCTTCAGTAGCATTCTGTTAGCTCGGCCCATCAGTAGCGTTCTGTTAGCACATCCTGTCAGTAGCGTTCTGTTAGCACATCCTGTCAGTAGCGTTCTGTTAGCACATCCTGTCAGTAGCGTTCGGTTAGCACATCCTGTCAGTAGCGTTCTGTTAGCACATCCTGTCAGTAGCGTTCCGTTAGCTCGGCCCTTCAGTAGCGTTCTGTTAGCACATCCTGTCAGTAGCGTTCTGTTAGCACATCCAGTCAGTAGCGTTCTGTTAGCTCGGCCCGTCAGTAGCGTTCTGTTAGCTCGGCCCATCAGTAGCGTTCTGTTAGCACATCCTGTCAGTAGCGTTCTGTTAGCACATCCTGTCAGTAGCGTTCTGTTAGCTCGGCCCGTCAGTAGCGTTCTGTTAGCACATCCCTTCAGTAGCGTTCTGTTAGCACATCCTGTCAGTAGCGTTCTGTTAGCATGTCCCGTCAGTCGCGTTCTGAACTCAACATAAGGCATGTAAAATCTAACACGGCACCATGAGATAGTGTGAATGAGAAATGTCAAAGGTGTCACAAATAATGTCAGGGTCACAGGAAAATTCAGATGACAACAGAATAACTAAAAACCAAAGTACCAGAATTGCACCTGTTTCATCCTCCAAATCAAAATAAAAAGGCCTTTAAACGACCAGTTGACAGTGATCTTTGATTTTAACACATTTATGTCCGGTCACATGTAAAACAGAGTAATAAAGGAATCAAAACAATGAGTCAATGATGGTAAATCTGCTGAGAAAACTCTGGTGGTTAAAGGTTAAAAGACCATGAAAACAACCACATCCACAGAACTGTACACACACACCACAATGTCCGTACCTCAGAAGATTTGGTTCAGGCATCCCTGGATCTGCTCCTCGCTTGAAACCTGGAAATCAAGATCACAGAAGAATCAGGATGTTGCATGACTTCTTGTTTAAGAGTCCAGACATTTAAACCAACTCCAGTTCCCAACTTTATGAACTCAGCAGGGAAATAGAAAGAATAACGCAGAAATAAAACAAACAAAGCAGAATGATCTGATATTAGAACAGAGATGTGGTTCCACCTCTTCTTTCATTTGGGAACTGAGGACGTCCATTTTTGTCTTTTGGATGAGAAGTAGCATCACTCTCACTTGATGTAACAGTTCAGGTTTAGAAACTCCTTTGTTGGTTTATTTCATCCTTTTTCCAGTGGATGACTGAACTGGAATGCAGACAGTCCTGTTCAGAACCAGCAGTACATTTGTAATAATTAAAAAACTTCTGCATTACTGTCAGATTTCTGGTGTATTTCAGTCTGCAAGCTTTTCGTAACTCTTCTGGGACAAGCAGGTTAAATATAAGCCAGACAAACAACCATCTGAATGTCATCACACATCAAAAGCAGCACATTCCTCACAGTGATGCAACAGACGTGTGAAAAAATGAATTTCTAAAGGACTAAAAATAGATTCAAGATTCTCTAATGGGGAAAACTTTCAATGAAGTTTTGCTGATTTGACAAACAGCTGGTTTCAGCAGGAAAAAAAGTCACTTTTGATTTGAGCATCAAACTACAGATTAATCAGTTTGATTAAACATGAGGGAAACTTTAAAGTTGCAGCTTCTGGATGTATTTGGAAAGTTTTCCTTAGTAGACCTTGAAAAACACCACATGTGGTCATTAGCCAACAAATTGAAAACTAATCGGTCTCTCCAGTAGTTTCTGATTCACAGCCCTTTTAAATTCCCATTATTTTTTGCCAATTTCTGCCAAATTCATTCTCAGGCAACTTCAGCTGCTGAGTGATGGTACTTGAAATATACTACACTAACTGAATTTATCCCACAGAATTAAGAAAGTCTCAAATAAAGTTTCTCTCTCAGGATTTGTATCATGAGGCTTAACGCACATAAAAATCAAAATAATAAAAAAACGTGAGTTTTTAAAAAATATTTTATATTTCTAAAATGTCACAATTTTTTACACTTTTTATGACATCAGTTGATAAATAAGCCATAATTTTGTAAAACAAATGTACAGTAACTGCGTGCAACGTTTTGTGATTTAGCTACAAGTCGCCCTCCTTCAGACCAGAGTTCAGCCTTTTCTGAGTTTTACATCTCTGATTATCATCTACAAAAAATGATTCAAGGTGATGTTCAGCTTACTGTATGGGATATCGTTTTTAAAATATCCTCTGACCAAACGACCAGATGTGTGAATGTGTGCAGATGTGTCCATCATTAACTACCAGACATCTCTATCATGTCCAGGGACCATCTGAATATGACTCTGATTGTTTTAACACAATTGTGTGTGGGCATTTTCCAAAGGGGGGTGGGGGAGGATTAGTTAAAAAAAATCGAATCAGAAATAAACCACAGCGCAGGAATGCACGTTTTATAAATAGAAAAAGTGACATTAGCGCTGGTGTTTCCACAATCTTGATGTCACAAATGGCAAGTTGCTGAGTGGTCACACATGCAAAAGCTTCAACTTCCCCATCGACACTTCTGCAGACACCATCACTATGCAAGCATGTCAAGTTCCCCAGCTGTTTCTGACCACAATCTATAAAAACACTCCGCAGGGTCCTTTAGGTCCACAGTAACCGGAAGTTTCTCATCTCATACATTTAGTGAGTATCTGATGTATATGAAACGCAAATCCCAATAATCCTTTTATATTTGATCTTCCTTTGAGTCAAATAGCTGATTTAGTCAAAGCTAAGAAGCTAGCTAGTTAGCTGACATTAGCTAGGCACGTGTGTTCCGCTCCCTAACATGTTATTAACATGTTAACATGAATACTGACCGAGGTACAGCACGGTTGGAATGAAACCCCATCGGATGACAAACTGTCCGCACTGGAACAGCTGCTGCAGCCGCTGTTTGGTCTCCTTACTCAGGTTAGCCATGTGTTTATCCCCACGGAATGGATCCGGATGCTTCCAAGGACAGGAAAAAGGAAGTGACGTGACGGGTCAGGGATATGTCGCCACCTGGTGGCCACTCGTGTGCTCAAATAATTACACTGAAGAGAAACTTGAGTCGCTGTGAAAAGAAAAAGGGCTAAATTTGATATGTAATTAATCTCTTAATAGTTTAAAGTTAAATAAACAGGTCCAATTCTATGTAATTATACAGCCCTTTGGTTTTATATAGTCCATGTCAGGGTAGGAAAATGATACTGATTGATCTGAAAAACCCACTTCAAGCTGATGTTCAGAGATATGGAAATTAAATAAATAACTCACCAAGCACAAGAGAAATATAGAAACACTTTATTCCCAGAAGTTGAAGCAATGAGTTATTTTCAGACACAGAAAGGCCAAAATATACAACTTTAGTTCAACAGTATGATGTACAACAATGGCCGATCACTGTAAACCAACATAGAAAGAAACAAGATTGGTATTGTTGCACCAAGCTAGAAACACAGCTACAATACAGAGTGCCGTCGGCACGGATGCTTGATTTAGGACACCAATGGTAGCAAATGTTTGGAGTTATATTCCTTTCTTAATATCATCATGTTTTGCAACAGGATGATAATATAATGAACAAAAACGAAGGCAGGAAACGTCACTTTGATACTACGAACATCTGAAATGGAGTGTGGATTAAAAACACATGAAAGATGCCTCGTTGCCCCAGATATGCCCTTGTTGCTGAACACCGATTACAGTCTTGCTCAATCAAAATTACTAATAATTTAGAATTTATGGAGTAACAAAAAAAAATTATTTCAGGAAAAATACAATGTGAGAGTCTTGTTTATACAAAAATACCAAAAGTTGAAAACAGATTTTCTTTCTGTTCTATGTTCAAAAATTCAATACTTCATTAATCATACACGACCATCAGTCCCAAAAAAAGTAAAGCATCTGTCATGTAAAAGAAATCGGAGTGTAATTTTTGCCCTATATTACACGGCAATTAAAGAAGGTGCATGAGGAAATAAAGTATTGCTTCTCCATCAGGAAGAAAACGCTGTGCGATTGTAAACAAAAGACCCGATTCTTCACACGCTGGTTGATTATTCAGTGGTTTCATCTTTTTAACGTACTTTAGGAAGAATAAGAGCTTTTTTATGAATCATATTTATAACTGCTGACAAAAGTCAATGTTGGATTGATTGATTAATTAATACCCAAAAAATAGAAAATACTGAATAGAATATATTGTATTGCTATGGGAAGGAATTTACTAGTAATAAAAAGTAGAAACATGTTTCATCTAAGAGAATCACAACTTGTTCACTGTTGCAATCAGCAGCCGTTTTCTAAAAACCGTTTTACACACACATCCAAAAGATACACACACACACACAAGCTCATGCACACAGTACATCTTCCCTCACACACCAGGGCAAGGTAAGGATGGATGTATGAAAAAGCCACACGGGGCAGTAAACGCCATTTAATTACTTTCAAATGCTTTTCTCAAACAGTTTTTAGTGATTATTTTTAAGTGCATTCATTTCTGACGGGTGCTGCAGTCTTTGTCCTGCCATAACATCTACTAAAATCCTTGAAACTGTGAGTGTAATTCCTGGTTCGCCCCCCCCCTCCGTCGGGTTGAGCTGAGCTGCTCTGGATGTTTGAATGAAGCAGGGCTGCAAGCTGGTTGTACAGCACAGACAATTAAAAGATACTAAAACGGCTTCACAGGGAAAACAGAGGGAATATTTCTTCACGTGTTTGTGGTCAGCTGCAGTTGACATGGCTTGGATTTCCAGATCACAGGTACAGGGTCACAGGATCACAAGATCAAAGATGAGGTTCCTTACAGTTACAAAGAGTTCAAAGGTCAGAGCCGAGATGAAGGCTAATGCTGGGGGAGCGCTGGGTGTGGTTTGGAGTGGGACTCAGGTACCCCATCCCCTCCTCCTGCAGGCTGCAGGAATAGCGGCCTACCTCAGAGGCTGTGTGGTTGGTGGCAGGCGGGGCGTTGCCGCTGGCCACGTGCTCAAAAGAACGAGAGAAGACGGCGCTGGCAGTGCGTGTCAGGCTGGTGAGAGCGCCCCCCTTGGGCACAGACTGGCTGGAAGTAAGCGTCAGCCGCTTGACGGACAGCTCTGTGTTCTCGCTTGCAGCCCGGCCCGTGGTTAAAGGCCCCGCCTCCTTGTCCTTGCTGTTGCGCCCACTGAGTCGACACTTCTTCATGGCCTTGGCTCCCAAGTTCAATGTTGTGGTGCTGTTGCTGATAGTGATGGTGGGAGGGGTCATGTCAGGCCCCATCCCACCGGGCCAAACCCCTTCATCCACCTCCGAAATATCCATCAGCTCATCCGGGGAACCCAGATCCACTGCATCTGTGAGACAGACAGAGACACACAGACACGTGAATGAAAACCAGGAGCAGAGTGAAACATTTACAGCCTCGTCAGACATTCAGTCACAAAGATTCAATAGTTTAAAGATGTTGTTTAAACTGTTGTTTTTATATGAAATTGTGACTGAATGTGAGAGAAGGTCTGACTCTATCCAGCAGGGGGCAGCGGTACACTGCATTTATCTACATCTCACCAGCCTGGCTCACATTAAGATTAAGAGAAGTGCTCTAAGAAAAGAGTCATTTAACAGTACAGGAGTGCACGTTCTGTCCCAAAGGAAAGCAAGGAAAGTGTCTAAGAGCATAAGCTTTGGAAAAACCACAAAGGGAAAGTTAAGGAAAAGCCAAAACACAAATTTGTATCTTCCAAACTCTAAACACACCCAGACTACAGAGACTTGTTTCTGCTTTCTTTCAGACCCTTATGAAGAACCAGCACGTTCACAAATACATATCTGCTCTGATTCTATCAGTGCAACAGAAAACAGCTGATAAGATAGGAAGGTCTTGGTGAAGTATGTTAAAAATCAGGTCAAGAGTCCTTGTTTTCTTATCTACATTCAAGTTCAAGACCTGCATATCCTTCTTCAGCTCATAGCTACCGATCAGAGACAAACAACCAGTTTCCAGGTGCAACCCAGGATTAATGTGTCGAGGTGTTCCAACCAACCATGTCCCAATCCCTCCAGTAAAAACCCACAACCCCTAAATAGCAATTAGCGCAGTTTCCAAGAACTACAGAGATTATCTAGACTTCATGTATCAAGGTCACATGGACATTTCAGGGACACATAGCTGGTATTTTAAAAACATACAGGAAACTACTGTAATAATTCTACTGTAATAAGGTCTAAATCTTTCTTCTTATGAGAATAGTTTAGTTTCATAAATTTTGTTGAGTGATTTAATCACATTAAATATGGATTTTTTTCATTAGTTTTTTAACTGTCATTCTGCAAGATTATCAAAATTTTATTTGACCCGAGGTTATTTCAGAAGCTGTTCTTAATCAGGAAGCTTTAGCCACAGAGGAGAGTTTGAATAAATGAATGACGATGGACAGACAGATGAGAGGAATAAGTGCAATTAGGCGAAGAGGGGTGTTGGAGCCCAGCGCCAAAGTTAAAGGAAAGTCATCATGCAGCTTTTCAGATCACGCCCCCACACATGGTTACCTAGGTTACCCCAGGAGTGGGGCGGGGGAAGGAGAGGGAGGACCTTAGTACTGGCTCCTCCCTGTGGAGGCCGACCCAGAACCCTCATTCTCCACCATTCGCCTCACAGACTTCTGTCTTCTGACCTCCTGACTCCGAGTTCCAGAGTCGTGACTTCGGGAGTCCAGGCTGACCTCAGAGGAGGCGCCCAACACGTCGCCGTCAAGATGAGTGCGTCCATCGGGGCGTGGCCGCAGGGAGTCTCCGTTGGCCAATCGATCGCCTCCTGCGCTCGTCACACTGATCTCTGGGATGGCCACGCCCCCCAAGGCGGGATCACTGTCTACACTCACCTCCTGGGTTTCTGGTGAGGGGGATGGATGGAGGGTTTGTGGGACGAAACACAAGACGTACCGCAGACACACACAAACACAAAGATGGAGATGTATTTCATGCACACATATATAAAACAAAAACACGGTCATGTGCACAGGCACACACAACCACAAAAACACACGACAAACAAAAAGAAATAAATATAACGGCATAAAAATATAAATAAAAAATATATATACACTGATCAGAGACAAAAAACATGCTACATGGAGATGAGTGGAATCCCAGTTACTGAACGGACCTCCAGTTTGTATTAAATCCCCAGTGATTCATCATGTTCTACATAATCAAACTGCTCACAGACAGCAGGAGCCATGAGAGTAGACTCAAGATGAAACCACTAATTAAACTACCTGAAGGCTTTAATTTACCTGATGTATCTGCACTCTGGGAAGAGAGAGCCAATCTCTCCTAACTCTCACTTAAAATCCTCATTTACTTTAAAAAGAAAAAAGGAAAAGATTCAAAAACCAGATTTATTTCTTCGATAATCACTTAGAAATGAATTTACTCTTTTAAATATCTTGCAACATGTTCTAAATGTCATCTGAGCTTCAAATTAAGCTGATGGGACTGACTGTGTGTTTCCTCCATTGATTTGTTTGAATTTCCCAACAAACACACATAAGAGGATTATTATAATTACAAGGTGGTAGACAGTACAAGTTGGCAAACTACGGTTAAGTAATCTACATGTTTAGGAACACATTAATGTGAACACTTGATGAACACAGTCCAATGAGTTAAAAGTTAGTGACCCTCATATAAAGACTAATCTTTAAACTGTCTGTTCTGGAAAAGGAACTTGACTCTGATCTGTAAACAAGGTGAAATAATTTTTTGATACCAACTTAATTGTGTCACCATGTCTGAAACTGTCAGAAACTCAAATGTCGTAATTGAAGCTCTTGACGAGGCCGTTTGTTCTTCTTCATTGATTTTTAAAGGTATTTGATAACATTGGTCATAAAACTCTAATCAAACACCTTTCAGCTGCTGGTTTTTACTCAGTAACAAATCATCTCACAGGCAGAAGCCTTTCAAACAGAGGGGTCTTCCTCAAAGATCTTGCAAGTGAAAGCAGGTGTCCCTCAAGGTTCTGTACTCAGTCCATTATTATTCACTATTTAAATAAATATGGACAGAATATTCTAAACTCAATAATTAATTTTTATGCTGACAATACTGTAATATACTGCCCAACACTCACTCCTGCAGATGTCTTTCAGACTTTACAACTTGTGCTTGATGTATTACAACAACTTTGTCACCTGCAACTCGTTTGTAATCAAAACTAAATTTATACCATTTATCATTTAAAAAAACGGAGAAACTAACGCTGATTGAAAAATTCTTAACAATGGCTGTTCAAGAAATTAAGCCGATATCCAATTTTTAAATGTTTGGGATATTTAATTAATACTGTCCTGTCTTTTAAGGAGCATAATATAAAAAACCCTGAAAATTATTTTAGGATTTTATTACATAAACATGTTTTGTTTGTCTTTTTATGTAAAACAGAATTTGTAGAAACAGCATTTTTTGCCTGTCATGGATTTTGGAGATAGTGTGTATCATGGAACACAGATATCAAAAACCAACAGCCACATCTGTTTGTTAGCAAAGACACATGAAATTTATAATTTATGATCCAGGAATGTCTTAGAATTTCACATCCCCAAAATAGGAACTGAACTGTGAAAGAACATGTTTAGGTTTTAGGTAATTACAAACTGACCTTCAAGCCTTAAGCTTTAAAACTACAGTCAGATACTTTCAATCCACTTAATCTGTGTTTAATGTAAACTACAAGAATATTTTATCAAACTGTATTTAATGTATTACGTAATGTATTTTGCTGCTGTGCTCTTGATCAGGTCTCCCTTGTAAAAAGCATCTCTGACCTCAATGGAACAAACCTGGTTAAATAAAGTTTATAGATAAATAATAAGTCAGATAAATATCAGTTTTGGTTCAATCAAAAAAAAAAAAGTTTTTTAAAGAATAAAAAATATCAACAAGTTGCTTCTTTTGATAAATTCAGCCTTTAAGTGTTTCATCTGTCCTCGTCTCAGTCCACTTTTTGCCTGCGTGTGCGTCTCACCATGTCTCTTCCAGCGGTGGCCACGTATAGACAGAGAGGTGACGGCGTTGCGGGAGATCCTGGAGGAGGTGGGCGTGATCTCCACCTGGATACTTCGTCCACCCTCCTTGTTGTTGCTTTTTAACGCTGCGCCGTGCAGTGATGACTTGATGGCATTACCCACCTGAGGATTAGAAGACGTGAACATTCACACACATTTCAAATGGTCCCAAAGTTGAATAAGAAGTGCTCAGAAACTGAACTACGGTAGTTCAATGGAAGGTTAGCAGATGATGGTTGTATAGAAGTAACAAATGTGGTGTGTTTCGATTGTTTCATAGGAGCACACCTTCACTTGTGTGGTGATACTGAGAGCTTACTAGATTCAATCCTCTACTCCCTAGGCCTCAAGGATTACAGCTTAACCAAGCGGAGGGAAAAGCATGTAAATAATCTAGAGGGATTACACTCTGCGCACAGTCGCTGACACAGAGAGACCAACACAATGCAGCGTACTGTGCCAAGCATGAAACAAGAGCAAAGGCCAGCATGTGCATCTTAATCACGTGCTTTCGCTTTCTCACAGGTTTTAAAACCCACAGTTCAGACTCACCAAAAGAGCTTCGGGGAACAACTCCAGCTGGGCTCGATATAGAACATCATCCAGTGCTTTAGACGCCAGTTCGACTTCACCGTTACACCTACAAAAAGACAGAAACGAAGATTTAATAAACAGAAAAAAACTGCACAGAACAAGATTTATGTCTCGTTTTCCCTCCTTGATAGTGTAAACACGTAATCTGTCTGTCAGAATTTGTCTTTGTTTCTTTCAATAAAAACAAAGTTCATGTAAAAGTCTTTGGAAAAACCTGCTTGTAACAAAGTGCCTAAAGATACAAGTTAAACTTTGTTCTTTGATGTTTGTTTTGTGTAACAAAACAAGGATTCGTTACTGAAATTTAAGCCTTTGTTGTGCTTGAATCTTTGGCGTTAAGTGACTTAACACAAACCTAATAATAAAACAATCATAATTTAAATAATTTAGATTGTCAGAAAACCTGAAGAACAACAACTCAAAGTTGCTTTAAAAGATTTTAAGTAAATGTGGCCGCCTGGAAGTGAATCATGTGAAAAATGAAGGGCGGATGAAGACTTTTAAAAACTGGACTGAACATATTGCTGGAAATTTAGGAACTGAAAAACTAAAATGAAACCGAGTTGTGAGTTTCACTGGTTGTGTGTGATCATCTGCGTAAACTCACAGGGCGTAGTGGATCCCTGTGATGAGCTGAACCAAGAACTCCGAGGTCACAGTCATTCGCGTGCTGATGCCTTTGTAGCGCCTCATCTGTTGCCGCGGGTAACCACATATACACACCCTGGAGAGAGAACGAATACAGACACATCAGAGGGCTGAAAACAGGAAGCAGGATACCAACTGCACCAGGAGTAACTTCATTATAACAGTTTACTTCCCTGTGGTGAGCCCCGCCCCCCCCCCCCCCCCCCCCCCCCCCCACACACACACACACACACACACACACACACACACACACACACACACACACAAGCCCTCTCACAGGTTGTAACTGATAGAATTAACTGAAACTCTAGATTCAGTGAGATATTTTCATGATTATCAAGTAAACTGTCTTGTAGGAATCCTGGAGGAAAACTCCTCATTAGACCAATGATCAACAGCAGTTGGCAGATTATCAAAAATCACTGAGCCTGGATGTGTGTACATGGCGGCTCGATGCAAAACTGAGGCATCTCGGCTCGCACTGGCAGCAAAGTCTGTAAGAGGATCAGATAAGCAAGAGCTTGCAAACCAGCACGTATGTGCAAGTAGCCTCCATAAATCATATTAACTATGATGTTAAACAAAGTCTTTAAAGTTGTAAAGTTAAGTGACCCACAAATTCTACATTTAATTAAGTGCGGCTAAGTCTGTGTTTATGGTTTACCTGGAGCTAAGCTGGCAGAGTGACTGCAGGGAGGTGGAGGTCATGTAGCTGAGAGCAGCGTTGTAGCACAGCAGCAGGAAGGTCAGCACCTCAAATCTCATTAACACAAAACAAACTGTTCAAATGGCAAATTAGATTCAAGTGTATTACAAAACAAAATATGAAACAATGTTTAGTCCATTATCCACTTATCAAAACTGAAATATTAGTAAAAAAAACGACAAATCCATTTATTTTAAACAGAATCAGAAAAATCGGACACTGATTTTATCACAAACTGTCAAAAACAACATTCGACACCAGCTTTGACTTACCAGCTACTCTGAAATCAATTCTAAAAATATTACAGACAGAAAGTCGGGAACATTCACCTCAGGCCATCGTGACCTCTTCAGAGATTTACAGAGCTCCGTTAATTTAAGAAACCCTCACAGCAAAATAACAGCTTTTAATAAAAGGAAGAACAAACAAGTGCCACAGGCAAAAACACTCAGTCGAGTGCATCATCCCTAAAAATAAGAATCTATTATAGTAGCTAAACACAAAAAGCACCACACTCAAACTTGTCTTTGTGAGTCTCTTTGAGGAAATCTGACAGATATTATCAGGATATTTATGGGATAAATAAACGTGGTACAGTTCGAGCCTCTTCAAGAGCTTTTCTGTCGGCTTTTTATCCACCTGTGTGTGTGTTTCTATTTCAGTTACTAGATGATGTTTGAAACTGGCTTCCTGCAACCAAAAAAAAGCTTTTAAACACAGTCCTGTCATTATCTGGCCGGTGGAGAAAAAAAACAACAGATAAAGTGAGTTTATCTCGCCTCCTACCTGTTCTGAGCATTAAATGTCTCTCTCTGGAGGTGTGGACCGCTGTACACAACCCTACTCAGCCCGTGATTGGCTAAAGCTCCTTCTGTAAGAGCCATGGAGCCAATGGTTGAAGGCTAGAAACGACAAAGTGAAGTTTCAAATAAATAAATGAGCGTCAATATTTCTATGAGTTTGAGTGTGAACGTACCTCGTGGTATATTGAAGGTTTGGAAAGCGAAGGGATGGTGAAAGACAAAACTTTACTTTGTCCATCTTTATCAACTATTTCCTGTGAAACAGAAAGACAGGAAGAGAGAGAAAAGAAGAAAAAAAAAACGTTTGTGGGCAAAAATAAGTTGTTTTTTTATTGTGTGTGTGGACCTCCCCCGAGCACACTCACCCATCATGTGTGGGTGTTTGTGCACAGACCTCAGGTCTCATTTCCTGACCCAGCATGTTGGTGTGTTTGTGTGTACGCTGTGTGAACAGATTCACAGAAACCCCGGGGTTTTGGTGTCCCCTGTGTGCATGTTAATGTCAAACAGATTATTAAGAGCCAGCCGTTATGCTGAGTGACAGCTGACCTATTCGGATATTCACAGAGGAAGTTAGGAGACGCTGCACTTTGCTGATAGAGCCTTTAGAGCCAAAATGGATGAAAATGGAAAACACATTTTATTAATTAATTAATGCTGCTGGCATGTGAGAAGATTACAGGCTTTTAAAAAACTGTCAAGTAATTGCTTTTCAGTCCCCTTGTTTCTAACTCGTACTTCCCATCATTCTAACACAGATGGAACCGAAACGATATTTCAAAATGGATTTGGGAACGATTACCACCTCTAACTCATCTCTAGAATGATAATCTAATCACTGCCTACCAGGTTGTAAATGCCCAACAGCAGTGCTTCAATACAGCCGGAGATGTGGGGGTCTCTGGCAGCGCTGGCGGACAGGAGGCTCCACAGGAGCTCTGGCAGGAACTGTAGCGTGAAGCGCTGCAGCTGCGGCACTCCGCTCCGGTAAAACTCAAACAACTGGTGACACACGGGCTCCAGCAGCTGAGGAGGACACAATCCCAAAAACAAAACAGCTCAAACGTTATCAAAATTAGATCACATGTAAAATCGGAATATTTGAGAATATCGGAATCAATCAGCATTATTTGAATGATCCAACCCTGAGACCTAAAGAAGAAACGTTCACGTACATCACTGTAGTTTTCTCGGATGACCTTGTAAAGCGCAGGTATCAGGGAACCTTTGTCTTTTAACGCAGTAGCGTATGTGGAGACGGCGCTGTCAGGGAGCGTCTGAAAAACACACACAGTTGATGTTACCACACCCCAAACCTGTTGAGTTAAATCCAAACATCTGCTCGGCATCATCAACAATCTTTACAACCAAAGATTTAACAACACAGAATGGGAAATGTTGCATTAAACAGCTGAAGGGTAAATATTTCCAGCATGTAAAGCTGAAACAGTTTGTATAAACTGAAGCTGTGAGACTGATCTGGTTGCATCTGGAGGTTAAGTCATTCAGATGAGACCACAGCTTCTACATTTACACAGAAAAATCTCATCTGCTCCTTTAATATTATTATTATTTCTCACTAAGCTGCAGATTTGGTGCCAGTCAAGGACCGATAAGTGCTCGTGTTTGAGTGGGAGCTTGTCATTTTCTGTGAACAAAGTACTTGGGAGAGCGTGTTTGTTTATGAGAGTGAAATAAATTCAGTCAATAAGAACCAGCGCAGAATGGATCATGAGCAAAAAGCTGTTTCGTATTTAACACACAAGCATATAAAATCATCAGTACCTTAAATTCTGACAGCCATTCCTCCACCACTCCTTGGTCCATAGCCAACATGTTCCCTCATCTGCAGTGATGTCGCTTCTACCTGAAGGAGACAGAAATACACATGCACCCACACAAACACACGTAAGATATCAACTTCCTGGAGCCTTTTTGATCAATTTAAATCTGTAAAAATAGCAAACCGGACTGCGGTGGCAGTGAACAGCGAAGTACACACTTCAGGCTTCAACACTTGAAAATAAAGTCCATCCATCCCTTTGAATTCCTCCTGTTTGCCTCTCATCCCTCTCCAGACAAACACCTCTGCAGCAAGAACCTTCTCAACTTAGGCCTGTGAATCTAATCTCACCCACACAGAGAACCAGGCTGGCTTCACAGAGAGATACATGCTGAACAGGCTGTACAGGTTGGATGTCTACAGAGACAGACAGAAAATGGATGCTCCCTCCTTCAGTTGATATTTTTATTATGAAATAAATTCTGCTCCTTCAGTCCTTCTTATATTCTCCCTTTGTTGGTATTCATCGGGGTACTTCCACTGTCTGCATGTTTAACATCTTCTCTCACTTCAAAGCTCATCAGTGTGCAGCTTCTTTCCAACCAGACACTAAAAGCACTCCCTCTTCTCTTGCAGACTTCCTTCTTAATGTTCCTTTATTTCTTGTATTTTAGTAATAAAACATCTTGTACTATTTCTGTAACGTGTCACTCTGTCCCATCAGCAAAAGGGATAAAAAACATACAGAATATAATAATTCAACAGTATTTATTCAATGAATTGTTGTTTTTATGTGAGTAAATCTAATAAGTGTTGGATGGTTTTACATTTTGAGGAGATGAACATGAAGAAATGTGTAAAATCGCTGCATCCCAGACTGACTAAATGACATTGCAACCCCATCTCACATTAAATCAACTTCATATAATATTGTACAGGAAGTCAGTGAATCATTATAACTTGTGGGATTTCTCATTCAAGAAACATCCCAGCAACCCATGAAATATTCAAACATTTAACTCGAACTGTTAAACACAAAGAAACCGGTGAAAATGAGGAAACTCTTTCTATCTCTGTAACGGATCGTGCTTTCACTCTACAGACCGTCGTGCTTGTGTTGTGTCTGTGCAAGTGAACGACAGCTACATTAGCAGCTGAATGTGGTACCAGAGTCCATGTTTGGTGTGTCTGGCGACGCAGGCTGACAGACAGAAAGTGGGAGGAAAATGTCCTTCTATGTGAACATAGAGAAAACGTGACTACATACAACCAAAGACTTTAGGATTCCATCTTTAAAGAGTCACATAACAAACACATGCACGATTATTAACATTTCGGCAGGGCGCAAGACTGACTTTGAAATATAAATAGAGTTCATACTGTGGAGAAGAATTCTAATTAGAATCCGCTTTAGGAACAGAAATCAAATGAATCCTCTGATTCTTTTATAGTTCGTCACATCTGGTCCTCCAGAACATCATTTCTCGTTCTCTGATAGATCTCTTTATGTTGTGTTACGTTGCTGCATGGTCCCTCCGATGCAGCCAGGTGTCTATTTATGGACTGTACCAATGACAGGAATGACAAGGGGGAGGGGAGCCAGTGACTCATGAAATGAGGAAGAATTAGAAAGCAGAATAGATCCATTTAGAGAAATTAGTCCTTTCTGGCTGCCTGTTGTTCTGTTCTGATGAGGAGAACAAAGAGGACATGGCTACGGAAAGCCAACATGTACATTTTAATAAAAGCTGTGATTAAACTGTGGATGAGTCAGTCCTGTAAGAGGAAGAGTTCTCCTCCCACAGAAGAACTTCTAACCCATCAACTTCATCTACAGGGTTGTCTGGGGCATGAAATCTGACTCAATCAACTGCTTCCGAAAGCAGAAGGAAGACACTGATGTAAAGCAAAGCTAGAAAATTCAATAATCACACAATGGACAAACAACATGTACATGGAAAGTGACTAAAAGAATCATTAGGTTGCACTTTTTTCAGAAAAGTGAATATATTCTTTTTCGAGGCTGCAGTTATAGATTTATAGCAAAAAGAAAAAAAAATTGGAATTAGGATTTTTTTTTTATATAATTAATGTGATAAATATCATTATAAAATGGGAAGTCTGACCAGACCAGACCGTGGTGATGAAACTACACCTTTTGCCTCATGTCTTCTCATCAGATCGTTCCACAAAGCCTAAATATCTCGTATTAAATCAACATGAAACAAATAACTAGGGCCGATATGGGGGTCCAGGGTGATATTGGCTATCTGTAAAAAATTGCTGATATTTTTTATTGATTCATTTTTGTCATATATGTGTTTCTGCATCTCCATTAATGAGAACGCCCATTTAAAATGTAAATAAATGTTCAGAAAATACATAAATTTGTCTATTATTTACATTTTTTGGAATCAGTGAATAATTCAGATAGTTCATGGTGTCTAACAGGTAGACATGAGCTTAAGAATGAGCTTAGAATGCAGTGTTTTAGCTTTCAGTAATATTTTTGAAAATTTTTCTGGTGGATGGATTTATCGGCTATCGGCCTGCTCTAAAGTATCGGTATCAAAAAATCCCTATCGGTCGGGCCCTACAAATAACATCCTTATCAGAGCAAGCAAGTAAAAAAGTGAAAGGAAAAGCAACAATATGCATCTGCTCCTAGCAGCCACCTTGTTTATTCACATGAATTCCAGTCACTGTGTTTGCATTTCATCTCAGAGGATCATTTTAAGTGTTGACCCTGCAGGAAACTGAATTATCTGTGTTCCTTGAATAAAGGAAGGTCTCGTATTCCTGTGATAAGACTGAGATTTTTCCTTCAGCATTTAGAGAATTGAAACGACATTTTTCATGACCGTCATTAAGATAATTGCGGGTCATTTTATTGAGTTAGAAACCTTCATAAACAAAGTGCAGACTATATGACCACACCCGACATTTACTGAGGAACTAAAAGGAGCTGAACTATAATGTCTTAAAGACTCACGTTGTGACAAGTCCACATGTCAGTTGCGTGTTCTGCTACAAGTTCCAACAACAAAAGGTATTTAACAAACAGAACTGTCAAAATCAACACAGAAATCATATGAGGAAATAAAATGAGCGATTTTAAACCTCATTTATTTTGATGAACAAACAAGCTGCAGGAACTTCTCTGACACTAACACTCAGATAAGTTTCAGCCAAAGAGAAAGTGAGAATTCATAACTGATAAAAACCAACAAGAACACAAAGAATACTGTTTAAATTCAGTTACAAAACAACCCTCAGTCTGATTTCTATGAACATCAGGCGTTAGAAAATGGGAAAACTAATCACTTTCTGAGAACCCTAGAACATGTAATTATATTATTATGCGCATGTTTGTCCTCCATCTTTGTCTCATGAACAGATTGTGAGAGAAATCGATATGCATATAAAGGCAGCGGCTTGAACAACTCATGCAGCATCTGCTGAGTTTCTTCTGTGTTGCTCAACCCTGAGACCACATAAGAAAAGAATAAAAGCAGCATTGAGGACAAGTTCTTGCTTCTGAGACCTTGTTGAAGTGATGAATAAATAGAAACCTGTCAAATATAATAGAGATGCTACAGGCAGCGCAGAATGATGAATAGAATGGATACCAATTAGATCGATAGAGATGGATGTTATAATGGATGAGTAAAAAAGATGGGAGTTTGGAAAATAAAGCCACTCGCCAGCCACTTTTTGCAACATCTAATGCAATAACACTTGTGTTTCTGTCAACCTTCTACTAAAACAACAGCTTTAATTAAAAACAACCGGTTGAAACTTTTATCAGCTGCAGAGTTATGATTTTCCTTCCAACTCTAGAAACCCTGATACAAGATTTTGTGACTGAGCTGTTGTATAAGACGTGAAAGGGTTTTTTCTATCTAATAAAATGCTGGTGTGTATAACAGCCGGAGCTGTGGTTAACTTGATCGCAGTGAGACAGAAGGGTAAATAAAAGCTGAGAGTTCATTTGGTTTCGATCTGTGCTGACATTCTTCTAGTCTCTGAGAAACACACAAAACATGGAGAGATACTTCCACACATGAGAAATTACCCAAAGCAGCGTCCTGCGTTTTCCACCGCTGCTGAAGGCAGCTGCATGACGTGCTGTAATGCGGAATGTGTTTTATATTGCTCAAGTGAGCGTGTGCCAGTGTGTTTATTCTAATTCTAGTTTGACAAAAACCTGTTCCTGTGAGTTCTCTGAGGTTGACAGCTCATTACTTCTGAACTTACACCTACGCCTCAATCTTAAACTCTAATCTGCTCGGCTGCTTGACTAAATGAGCTTATTTTATAACTCCTTCTGAAGACTTCTTTCAACACAAAGAAGTCTCATTTCAGTTCAGATTTCTGATCCATATTGTTGTTGTGCTTGCCTGTCCTGACAGACATGCCAGAGGCAGATACAACTCACTGACGCTCCTACGTGGGGAAAAAAGCGAAACCAAAAACAACTAAAGAAAAAAAAAAAAAACACATCAAACACAAAGTGAAACTCACCTGTCTCTCTGAAAGCTGGCCGTAAGAGAACAGAAGCGAGTCCAAATGAGAGTGAACTAAAAAGGCACCATCCACTCACATTCACATCCCCTCCCTGCTGATTACCTCATTTCCTATTACACACATTTAGGAACCTTTACGCTTTTTTTTTTTTTTTGAGGAAGTAAGTAAACCAATAAGAATGACGGTTAATAGAGGGAAGAAAGAAAAAAAGCAGAGAGAATGACAAAGTGGGTGGGTTTGTGAGCAACCAAGCCGCCCCAGCTGCTTTTTCCTGTGGTACAGGCTGCAGCTGTGAGAAATTACTGGTGTTGAGTGAGACAATCCCAGTGACACCTACAGCGCTCAACGTTTTGGGACAAAATATTACAATGAAAAGACCTTAAAAAAAGGTCAATAAACTAAATAAAAAGCAGAAACTATTCAAGTCTGGACAAGATAAAAGAATCAAAACAAAACATCAGCTAATTTTACTGGTGAGTTGAAACTTAGCTAAATATTAGCAAGATCTGGGGCGTTAAAGGTCTCGTAACTGTGTTCATAAAGGGCAGAGCCTCCAACACTCGCTGACCTCACCTGCTAAGAGCTGTTTGTATCACCCAAAGGACTTTAACATTTATTTTGACATCTCTCAGCAGTTTACATCACTTCTCCTAGAGCCACTTATTGTGATCTTTTCTTTTGGACTTACAATTTACCCTGTCATCTCCCTCTTCTTATTCCCTTAAGGACTTTTATAAAGGGGGGGTTTTGCCTCTGTTTTCTTTCTCTCCATGTAAAATGGAGAAGCGCCTGGAGCAGACATGACAACAGAGTCTCTGGCTTGTGTCTGTGTGTACATGTGTAGTTTTGGTGCGAAGTGACAGAGGAATCTGACAAGGAGGAATCCTCTTAACGCAGCCTACGCTCTCTTCTCCAATGCCTCTAAGCCAGTGATGCATCTTTGTCCCTTGAATTCTCTCTCTTCCTGCAGCAACTGCTCAAGGAAACTATGAGCAAGAAACATAACACTTGCTTTTCTGCTCACTTCTTTCTCACCATTTGTCTCAATTAGACAAGTCGTTCAGCACTTTTAACACTAATCTCATACTAAACTGAGTATTTATGTTTCATCAATACTGCAATGTTGCAGGAGTGGATGCAACAGGGGAGAAAACTGGGATGTTTACTGCTCAAATTACCAGGATATTTCATGAACCCTTTGGCATGTGTGCCTATCTATGATGCCAGATGACAGCACAGCTCGCCTGATCGTCCTGCTCCGTGACCTTATGTGGTTCGTTGTCAAAATGCATTAAAAGGCCCGAGACTCTAGCAGCCGTGGATGCATCTACAAACACAGACACACGCGCGCGCGCGCACACACACACCCAGGAAACCCCAGAGCTGAGTGGTGTAAAATCTGCATCACATGACAGCCTGTTAGAAACATCCTAACAATGCATTTATCTAACAACATGCTAAGCTGTTGTTTCACTTCCCTACAAACACTGAAAATCTGGGAGAGAATCACAATTACCTGAATCTAAACACACCCACAAGCACGCGACAATTACTGAAACGCCAGGTACAAAGTCTTTACACTCTCTATAACAAACAAAGACAATACGGCTTTAAGTAAAATATCAAAACCTTTATAGCTTCTTGACTGTTTCTAGCTAATCTTGCGTGTGTGTTTTCAAAAACTCTGCCTGTGCTTGACTAACCGCCGAGTTTTCTGGGGTCACAGACACAAAGACTGTGGGTGAATCATATTTCCTTTGACGCCCAGTTCATTTTTTAGCACATTTTGTCATATTATAATGTGTTTTTCGGAGCCGGTTTCAGTAGGAGAGTGTAAATGAATCCTCCGTCACGGACTCTGTCTGGGCTGAATGACTTCGAGCTGTCACCGCAGTTGCAGCCACATTAGCTCGTCAGCTAGCTGCGGCTACACAAACCCAACCGACAAAGTTCCTGTTCACTTACTGGCATGCTATCGCTTCAGTTTCCAGATGTCATTGTCCTTTGTCGTTCCAGACTATAAAA
The DNA here is from genome assembly GCA_006937955.1 of Pachypanchax playfairii. Lineage (NCBI taxonomy): Eukaryota > Metazoa > Chordata > Actinopteri > Cyprinodontiformes > Aplocheilidae > Pachypanchax > Pachypanchax playfairii. Next base: position 956,289 of record SSNP01000121.1, on the reverse strand, counting down.
GTAAACAGCTATCGCTTCGCTACTCCAAAAATCTTCTGAATAATTCAACACCAGCAGCTCCTTCCATCTTCAATAATACTTTCTCCACTCAGACTAGCACCAGACGAGGTTGACTTCAACTCAAGTAAGTGACAGAGAGCTAAACCAATGAAAGGACAGGATAACGATAGTAACCACGCCCTTAAAATGTAATATTCAATCAAACTACATTTTAGGCGGTACGTTAATGATTTCCATGATCAGGTTAGGTTGTCGCTGTCAGTCACTGATCTTTGACAGCAGATTGATCAATCAAATATGCTCTAAAATCAATTATTAGTTCAAAGATATAAATGTAAACAGGTAAAAATCTACTGAAAATATTTCTAATCACGTGTAATTTGCCATTAGTTGTGTAAATTTTGCTTTATTACGAGATTAAATGTGCACTGGATCCAATAAAAAGCTTTTATAAATATCATTTATAATTTATGTTTTTAGAATTTATGCGGAACACTTGTTTCTCATTCATAAATAGCAGTAATTTCCCTGTTATTTTTTCATAAATACAATATCTGCATCTTAGCAATATCTTATCAGTTTAAACTGATTACGGTTTAAGGTTTATTTATTTATTGAGTGTCACACACAAGGAAATTGATTACTGCATTTGACCCATCCCTGAAGAGCAGAGGGCTGCCATCTGATCTCCCAAATTGATGGCAAATTTAATCAACAGACAAAAAAGGGATCTTTTATGGAAAATAACACATTTGTCAAATGCTTGGCAAATAAGGATTTTCTGCATTAATTATAAGGATAAGATGTGTTTGTTTGCACTTATAACAATGGAAAAGATTAATCAGTTAATAAACACAAAAGGGGTTTTGCCAATAAGCCGAAAAATCCCTTCCTCTGAAAGTCACAAGTGAAATAAGACCATAGAAACAAATACATGAAACTTCTGATTGAGGATTATTTTATACAATAACACACTATTTCCAGTTGTAAAAGTTAATAAATCAAATGGGATTAATTCATTTCCTTAAACGTTCAAAAATAGTCTTTCTGAGCTTGGATTTAGATTTAATTGTTAATTTGGATTTAGTCATGGAAGACAGAAATAAATCTAAAAAATAAAACATGAGCAACTGTTATATGCAGTGAAGGCCTGCAGCGCCTCCTGTTGTTTGATGCTCAGCAAAGGTTTTCTGTAAAATAATAAACAAAGTAATAGTTAATGATAGATTCTGCAAAGCATAAAGCCATATTGCATAAGGAAACCTGGTTTTATTACATTATACAAGTTACCATTTAGAAACTTTAAAACAACTTAAAAATGTAATTATAAAAAAATATATATATAATATATATATATATATGTATATATATACATATATATATATATATATAAACTAAAAGTGTGTAAAAATGGAGACAAAAAAATGACTAAGATAATGTGATAATGATGAAATGTGTTGAAGAAGCTGTTCCCAAAACAAATAAGAGGGTCAGCAGCATTTTAAAATTTGGAATTTACACCAGGCCCGCCACTGATTTTTTGAAGTACAACAGAGGATACACAGCAAGAGGTTTGAGAGAGACAATTTCCCTCTCTGGCCTGACAACATTTCACCTGAACACAGGGCCGGCCCTGAGCTGCATGGTGCCCTAGGCAAAAGAAAAGGATTTTGGCGCCCCCTACTGCCCAGAACAGAAACAACGTAACTCAATCACTGGATTACATTGCAAAAAATATTTATTTATACTAAAATGAACAGTAGAGATGATAGATATATATTTAATTATTACTTATTTTGCTCTTTACATGAGATGAATGGTGTGTCCAACAGTTTGTTCAAAAAAAAAAAAGAGAGAATTGGGTGTCCCCTCCAGCAGAGGGCGCCCTAGGCAATTGCCTAGTCTGCCTATGCCCAGAACCTGCCCTGCCTGAACACTTACTGAAAACATACCTGAACAGCTGCAGCACACCTTGATGCAGCATTTACAGTGTAAAAAACAGGAAGTATCTCAAAGTGTGGTGAGAATAACTCACTAGAGTTTCTTTGTTCTCTGTTTCATAACCCCCCCCCCCCTTCACCCCCACCTTATGAGCTGTTTAACATTCCTGCCACTCTGCTAAAAGATTTCACTCTGCTAAATCAAGACCAACCAGAATGTGGCTGCATTCCTCAGGTGATAAAACCACCAAGTCTCTTAACAAACCCTTTTGCTCTTTCAAACAAATTTCAATCTGCTGTTTTCTAACATGAATCTTTACACACGTGCTAATTTCCTATTTTCAAATCTCATTAAACCATATTTTATTTCTAATAGAACATAAACAATGTTTCAGATGTTGAAACTGAGATATTGTATTATTTTGACACCTCTATCAATAAACCCAACCAGAAATGTCCAGTAGAGAATCACGTGCTGCTTCAGGTCTCATAAATCCTGATTATTCAGAACCTTTTGATGATATTATGGTGAAATCTTCAAAGTATCAAGGAACATTTTTTGTTCTACGAACTTTAAACAGTTTGTTGCTGATTTGTGTCCATCTTTACATATGAAATGCTCCTTTTATACTCAGTCACATTAATGAGCTGTTTCCAATTCAACAAACTGATTGTCAAATGTTCCTCCAACTATTTTTGAACTGTTCAAATTTCTTTTAGAAGCCTTTTATTGCCATTTCCAACTTTTTAAATGTGTTGCTGTCATCGAATTTTAAACAAAATCATATTTTCTATGAAGTTAGATAAAAAAAAACTCAGTTTTGATGTGTCACATGTCATTCAGATTTAATTGACATTTTATACAGTGATTCAACTTTTATGGAATTGGGGTTGTGCAAGACAAGCAGTTGTTCCCTCTCCAGGTAATAATACATTTAATGTCCCAACAAAACCTGGAAAAACTAGTCCATGCATTCATCTTCAGTCGGCTTGATTATTGTAACAGCATCTTTACTGGTCTTCCTAAAAAATCAGTTAAACAGTTGCAGCTCATTCAGAACTCTGCTGCTAGAGTTCTCACTAAAACCAGAAAAGTGGACCACATCAGTCCAGTTCTGAGGTCTTTACACTGGCTGCCTGTCCGTCAGAGGATAGACTTTAAAGCTCTATTGCTGGTCTATAAAGCTCTGAATGGTTTAGGACCAAAATACATCAGTGACCTCCTGACCCAGTATGAACCTGCAAGACTCCTCAGGTCTTCTGGATCTGGTCTTTTATCAGTTCCCAGAGTCAGAACCAGACATGTAGAAGCTGCTTTCAGCTTCTATGCTCCACATTTCTGGAACAAACTCCCAGAAAGCCTCAGATCAGCTGAAACACTCAGTTTATTTAAATCAAGGTTAAAGACCCACCTGTTCTCCGCTGCATTTACATAAAGTTTTATTAGAAAGTCCAAATCCACACGATTGCTTTTAAGCTGTCCTTTGTTCTAATTCTGTTTATTTAAATCATGTTTTCATTCTTTTACTTATGCTTTTGTTTCATGTAAAGCACTTTGAATTGTCCTGTACATGAATTGTGCTATACAAATAAACTTGCCTTGCCTTGCCTTACATATAAGAAAGTGGGTTAAATCAGATGTGCAGAATAAACATAAACAACATTAAATTACTTTAGACACAAAATTACCAAAAAAGGGTTCAAAACAATCTGATACTATAAACAATATCCAACAAATACAAGCAAAAACAAACGTAAGTTTAGAATAACCAGTAAACAATCACAATCAAATGACCAAAATATAACACAAAGAGGACAAAAACATTTTAAAAGTGATAAAAAATGTAGATTTAAAGCAAAGCACATGATCGATCGGCTGTAAATTACACACTAACTCCAGCTATCTGAGCACCCTCACTGAAAATGTCTGCTGCCTGTTTCCTGTATCCTTGAGATAACTCCTTCGCCCTCTTCACCTCTTTGATGTTCTCATCCAGGTTCTCTTTCAGTCTTCCTTGCTCTTGAAAAGTTTCTGCAGCCTCCTTCACCTGCTCAGTCATTTGACCGTGGCTCCGGAGAAGCCACGCAGTCAGCTGCTGAAGTGAAGTTCCCTTTGAGACTGCGGCCTTCGCGCTGTCAGAAACACACTTGACTTCATCCTGTGCCAGCTGCAGCTTCAGAGGCAGCGGTTCCTCCTCTTCTTCTTTCTCTGAACCTACAGGATCCACCGTGAGGGAGAAGTCATAGCCCTTCATCTTCAACGAGACCCGGTAAAGGTCCTCTGAAGGTAAAACAAGATGGAGACAAATTCTAGTAACACATCAAAAAAACATGAAACATGTCACACAACTTGGGATGGAAATGTTGTCACTCACGTTGCTCGTCCCTAATCTTCTTTAAGGATTCAGAAAAAGTCAGGTTATCTGTGCTGGCACAGCTGCAGCTCCGTTTCAGGTTTCTGATGTGTTGCATCATGGCCTCATAGTGTTCTTGCTGTTCGTTGAACAACTCTGCCATCTCAGTAAACCGGTGATCGAGCTCCGGCACGTTCACTCGCCTCATCGTCAGCCTTCCGATCCGCCTCACGGTCTGTGAATCTGTGTGCATCACACAAGACAAACACAGAAAAATAAAATCCTCTGACAATAATGCTTCATAAAGAGTTCATAAAACATGTCATACCAGTGTGAGCTGGGCGCGTCTGCCTGGCTGATTCAGCTTCATTCTCCTCAGATGGCGACCTGGGGTGCAGCAACGGTTGCCTCTGAAACACGCAGTGATTTGTTTTTATTGTCATAAATCAGGTCAGAATTATTAATTAAACACACACAAACCTGTAAAATAACTGTCAAACTCTGCATCAGAAAGATCTTGTATAAAAGTTTGGTTTGTGTTCCTCAGCTGTCAGAAAAATGAAGCTGCTAGAAGTTGAAATGTTTATTACAAAGTCAATATAATGAAGCAGTGCCACTACAGGAAAGTCAGGAAACAAACCTCGTTGTTGGAATCATCGACGCAGCAACAGCAAAGTAAACGAAGCATTTTCTGCAGCTTTCGTGTCTCCCGATCTGTTCTCAGGTCAGTGATTTTACTCAGTGCGTAAGTGGTCCACATTCCGCATGACGTCAGCGTCACGCGGCTCCATAACAAACAATTTCCTGGTTTTGTGTTTACAGGTGGAAAGTGAACAGGTGCACCTGCAGGTAAGATTCTGAAAATACAGGCTCGTCCTCGGATTTATGAGATTGTTGTAACATGATTTTAAAAAAGTCTTAAGACTTTGGTTACGCATAATAATTTAAAATTAAATGACAGCTGTAGCTTCTCCAATTAGTTTTCTGTAATTATTCACTGATCTGTTTGGGGGGTTAGTACATTTTTTTATTTTAATAATTCATATATTTGTAAATTTTTTGTTTTTGTTCTTATTAATTGATATGTCTGTTTAAGTGCTTTGTGTGTTCTCTTTTTCTTACACTGCATATGTAGCTAATAATGTACATGTTTTATTTTATTTTTTTTAATGATGCGGACCCTAGGAAGAATAGTATTCACCATAGTGAAGACTAATGGGGATCCTTTAATAAACTAAACTAAACTAAACTAAACTAAACTAAACTAAACTAAACATGTAATCAAACAGCATCACATGTCAATTACTTTTTCACACATGATTAACAACGTTCATCGAAGTTAAAATAAAATTCGAGTTAGTAAGAGGATTAAAAATACCTAAAATTTTGTTCCCACAAGGTAAAATTAGCTATATTTACAGTCTCATAAACGGAGATGGTATTAAGACAAAAAACAAACTAAATTTAAAATGTCTAAAAATGTATATTTAAAAGTTTAAGTGACTGTTTAAACAAATAATGGTGAAACTGAATCCTGTTGGAAATATTAAGTATTCAATTCTTTATAGTTCTTCATTAATTGTATTTTATTTTTACGAGTTGAAGTAGGCTAAAAATTAAATTACATAGCCTATTTGATAGCTGTTCATTTTTGATATCTAGAATTAATGTTTGACAAGTAAAACTATGATTATAAATATTGAAATGTGAGTTTAATCTACTTCACATCTCCACATTATTTATTCAAGACTTGTCAAAGTTTTTTGTGGAGGTTTAGAGGAAAAATCCGAGCACTAAGTGTATTTGAGATGTGATAGTGGATCGACTTTCTGGTTAGCGGAAATGCCAATTTTGATGAAAAACTGTTTACATTTTGAATATTTATTAAAAGGTTTTGTATATTACTTGCCATGAAACTGCAAAACTCATTGAATTCCTTCACGCAACGCTAAACCTCCCCTATTTAACCAACCGGAAGTGGGCAGCAAAACGCCAGATTGACGAATCAGAGCAAGACACTCCAGATACCACCGAAGAAGAGATACAGCAACCAAGCTCAATGAATCCTAGCTTATTTTCAAAACAAGTTACATGTTTAGCTCAGAGTTTTCCGTAAGAGCTTCAACTGAAAACTCCGACGACAGATGGGATAATTTTAACTTTACCATTTCAAGCTGCTAACTGTTAGCTAGGTAATTCTCAGTCAGGTGGCTGCAGAGGGACAACAAAGAGTCATTTAAGCCACCTAGTGTGGTGCTCAACGTGTTGTGTTTACGTTAGCAGTCTCTTAAAATTAACTGGACATGACGGGGACAGCCTCTCCGGAGAAGCCGACAAGCTCCAAGAAAAAGGGCGAGAGAAAAAGTGCCACTAAAGAGGAATACAAGCAGCTTTCCGGCCTCATGGAGGTCATGAACAACCTGAGAAAACAGGTGTGTATTAGAAGATGCAAACACATGTCGTCGTTTTTCAGTTTGAACTAATAAGACCCAGTTTTATGTGTGTTTTGCTTTAGGGGACACTGTGTGATGTGACACTGGTGGTTCAAGGGAAGCACTTTCCTGCTCACAGAGTTGTGCTTGCTGCTGCCAGCCACTTCTTCAGCCTCATGTTCACCAGTAAGTCTGTTTCAAGCATAATTCCTTAGAATAAACAAATCAGTCACAACAATAAAATCCCAGTCACACAAACTGTGTAGAATCTTTTAGGGAACAATACTACTTTCTTCAAACCAATACTACACTGATACTTGGATCTTGCCGATACAGAGCACTAATGTTGATACTTCTACCACACAAAAAAGTGCAATGAATTGGAAGACAGGTTTTATGTTCTTCTCCGCTTGTTACAACAAACATTTTCTGTGAAATTATTGCAGAGTTTCCGCATTTTAAGTACCAAGTATTGGTATCAGTGCGTTCCTAGAATCTTTCTCCAAGTTCTGTAAATGGAAATTATTACCTGCATATATTCATAGGAATATTGTTTGATCCAAACTACATAGCCAAATGTTACATGCATTTTCAGGAATAAGTGTGTATTGATAGATCTGTTCGTGTGTGCACTTTTTAAACCCACATGGGTTGAATTCACTGCTGAAATGTAGATTTCTGTTGCAGGAATTAAATCAGTTTCTGCATGTGGAGGAGCTATGATCTTTATCTTGATGACTGTGTTTTGGAGTTTCATTTGACTAATTTAATCAGATCTTTTATTCAAACAATAAAAAGCAGAACAAAGTGAAAGTACAAGGTGGTATTCCACCACAGTCACTACACTTCATGCTGCTTTACAGAGCTTTAATCTAAAACTATCCAGATTGTGTTAAAACTCTGTGCTGCTTTAATCTAAAAGTTTGAGAATCCAAAATCAGTTTAAGAGACATTTCTGCTATTTTCTTCTAATATCTTAGTGTCTGTTTTTTTTTCATATCCAGCCAGAATGATTGAGTCACTGTCCCACGAGGTGGAGCTCAGAAGTGCCGAGCCTGAGATCATCGAACTATTAATTGAATTTATTTACACAGCAAAGTAAGATTCTTGCCACAAATTAGTAGAATAAGAAGTGATTGTTGTTTTTTACTTAAAATGAGGTGTGTATTCTGTGTGTGTGTGTGTGTGTGACAGAATCTCTGTGAACAGTAGTAATGTTCAGTCATTGCTGGACGCAGCCAACCAGTACCAAATAGAACCAGTGAAGAAGATGTGTGTCGATTTCCTTAAAGGGCAGATTGATGCAACAAACTGTCTGGGTAACTACGTGAGATAAATAATACAGTTCTATTAAGTATTGTATTGACTGAGTGGTGTCCTGTCCTGTGGCAGGTATCTCTGCTCTTGCAGACTGTATGGACTGTGCGGAGCTGAAGGCAGCAGCCGAAGACTTTTTCCAGCTGCATTTCACAGAAGTCTACAAACTGGATGAATTCCTGCAGCTTGACGTAGCGCAGCTCACACATTTGCTGCACCAGGACAAGCTAACTGTCCGTGCTGAGGCTCAGGTGTGCATATTCTGACGGTTTTCATCCAAACTGGATGACAGCTTTGGAAAAGTCTTTTACTTTAGTTCATCTCTTGCTGTTCTGTTCAGATTTACGATGCTGCAGTTCGCTGGCTGAAGTACGACGTGTGCAACAGAAAAGAGTACATGGTGGAGGTGTTGGGGTGCGTTCGCTTCCCTCTGGTGTCCAAAACCTTTCTGTCAAAAACCGTACAGGCTGAGCCCCTCATTCAGGACAACCCACAGTGCCTCAAGATGGTCATCAGTGAGTATGAAGACATACGAGGTCGTCAAAGATTAAAATAAATCAGTATCTCTGGAGCAAACGTCTTAGGATTTTTCTGGATGTACAGAAATCAGACACTATTACAACAACTAAAAGTCACTTTCAGGTTGTTTTTAGTGAATGTTCAACAAAGAATCTGCTTCTGTCCAAGGTGGGATGCGTTACCATCTGCTGTCCCTGGAGGACAGAGAGGACCTGGGAGAGAGCAGCAGGCCACGACGCAAAAAGCACGACTACCGCATCGCTTTGTTTGGAGGCTCACAGCCTCAATCGTGCCGTTATTTCAACCCAAAGGTACCGTGTTGCTCGTACAAACAGATGCTCATATTTCGTACTGCAGATTAATCAGCTAGCTAGAGACAACAGTTTACAGTTTCTTTCACTTGTAAAATAAATTCGTAGACGCTGCACGGTTCTGCATGTGATGGTCACGTGTCAGTATTTTTTTTGCAGGACTCCAGCTGGACAGATATCCGTTGCCCCTTTGAGAAGCGCCGGGACGCAACCGCCGTCTTCTGGGACAATGTGGTGTACATTTTAGGGGGGTCGCAGCTCTTCCCTATTAAGCGCATGGACTGCTACAATGTCCTGAAGGACAGCTGGTACTCCAAGTTGGGTCCGCCCACGCCTCGCGACAGCCTGGCGGCCTGTGCTTCTCAGGGCAAGATCTACACGTCTGGAGGGTCGGAAGTTGGTGAGCACAGAGACGAGTTTGAGTTGTGTGATTTGTGTTTTTTCTGACAGACATTTGATCGATTAATCATACTGTTTAGTCAAAGCCCTGTGTATCTGTGTGTACAGGTAGTTCTGCTTTGGACCTTTTTGAGTGTTACGATACAAGAACAGAGTCGTGGAAGGTCAAAACCAGCATGCTGATGGCGCGCTGCAGTCACGGCTCAGTGGAGGCCAACGGGCTCATTTATGTTTGTGGAGGAACGGTGGGCAACAACGTCTCCGGGAGGATCCTTAACAACTGTGAGGTGTACGACCCCAACACACAACAGTGAGTTGGATGGAAAAACATCTCAATGTGGCTACGTACAGACCAGGAAGACTGGAGTTATTAATCTTTGAAGCAGTTGAAGAAATAGTTCGTTTTTCTGAGGTTTCTGTTGAATATTTTAGCTCCACAGGTGTTCTTACCTTCATAGTGGGTGTGAAAACAGGTCAACAACTTCTCTTTCAGTTTTAATCTCTCAAACTACGCAGGTGGTGATAAAACCCGAGTTCTCCCGAGTCCGAATGGCCTGTATCTGTTTCATCACAACTCCTTTGTTCGTTAGTATTCATCAGCTCCTGCAGTTGAAACCACGCCTAGCATGCTGTTAGCTAAAAGCTGTTAGCATTAGACAAACAGGAAGACACGACGTCTGACGTTGGCATGTGCAGCGGGGCAGGAAACAGTATACCTTGCTCTCATAGGCTAGTTTGTTAGCCAATCAGAGTCCAGCAAATTCGAATAATGAATATGAACAAGCTGCTGATGAAGCAGCCTGACGAAAGGAGCCAGAACCACCCGAATTTTAACGCAGACAGATTGAAAGGTCTGTTAATCAGTGTTTCCTGACGTTTTTTTTAGATATAAAATGTTTCATATTACTGGTTAATAATTAAATAACCACAAAGTCCTGAAATGTGTATGAAATGGCCTCTTTAAGACAAACTTTTAATTTCAGTATATTTTCGTAGTTTTCCTCCTTTTAAACCTCTTTTTTTTTTTTTACCTTGTTTCACTTCCTCCTGCTGTCAGCTGTGTCCTTCTGGGGTCCAGATCTGAACAGCTCGCTGAATGAGATGGTTTCAGATTTGGGTAACTAAATACAAATCGAGGGTTGACGTTATATCAGATTTGTTGTTATTGTAGTTGACTTTACACACAAACAGCTGCTGTCAGGAGGAGAAAACGTGACATTTTTTATTAAATAGACTTTTTGTTGTTGGAAATGTGAATAGCTCTATCTGTAAACATTCCAGGAAATATATTAAATGATTTTAGTTGTGTTTACAAGAATTAGGTGTGGATTTAAAGGCTTTTTATCTGTAGAAAAAGCTTAGTTGAAATGCAAGGATGGTTTATTTCATACTGCTCTACATTTCAGATGGCGTGAGCTGTGTGGGATGAAGGAGGCCAGGAAGAACCTCGGGCTGGTGGTTGTCAACAACAGGATCTATGCTGTTGGGGGTCAGGGGCCTTTAGGTAATAAAAGCATAGCAGTGAGTAAGAGTGAATAGTATTGTGATAAGAATTGTATATTATAGTGATTTTGACTCGTTTTTTGGTCTTGTAGGTGGACTGGATTCAGTGGAATATTATGACATTGCCAGTAACGAGTGGCGGGCTTCCTCACCGATGCCGTGGAGGGGTGTGACAGTGAAGTGCGCAGCTGTCGGAGATGTAATCTACGTGCTGGCGGGGTTTCAAGGGGTTGGGCGGCTCGGACACGTCCTGGAGTACCACACGAAGACTGACAAGTTGGTATTTTCCAGATATTCTCAAAGTAAAAATGTGCAAATTTACTGAAATGTTAGCAAACGTCATTTAACAGTCACGACAAAAATGTTACTAGGTTCCAAAATTATAACCTTATATACCCCTTTCCCACTAGGATAGGATCAGTACGGAACGGGTCGGGTCAGTATGGCCCAGAACGGAATGATTGTGTTTCCATTACCATCTCGGGAATGTGGACGTAGCAAGTGGCGTGAAAGATCTGTGATGTCATCCGTAATTGACACAGGAGTAGTAAGACAAACAAACAAACGTGGACGAAGGCGTTGAGTGCAGGAAACAATAATGGAGGACGTTGAAGTATTTTTGTACTTCTCTCGAGATTCTTCAGTTCTGACATTTTGAATGAAGTAATAAGTACTAACACGCCATTAGAGGTCGATCGGACGCCATTCTGTGACATCACTTCACATGCGCACCGCCAGGCCAATCAGTGGCTACTTCCTTAGGTAGGCGTGTGACTGACATCACTTTACTGGACCAATCAGTCTATAGGTGGGCGTGTTGGGTCGGGTCGGTCCAGACAAAGGTAAAGGCTCCAGACCGGGTCTGAATCTACCCGTTCCAGACAGTACCGAGTCCGACCCTCGTGGAGAAGAAGCATAACTTCAAGAGTTCAGACACACAACAGACTACAGCTGTTTGAGTGCACCGGTCCTGGGACCCCCTCAGCATCCCACACAGAAGACCTGAATCTGGTGGAACAGGAAACTGAGATGCGTGCACCCCCACAGCACCCGACTTGTGATATACCCAACCTTGATTTACCTCCTCGTGTACTGAGCCAACATGGAGACACTGAAAACTGTTGGATCCTGGGTGAACTTAGTTGTTCCCACGTCATCACTGATCCTCTGTACAAATAAGTAAGAACTTGTTTAAATGCTGAATCTGAAGTTTAGAACTGAATGTTTGTTTTTCTTTAGGTGGGTGACATGCAGCAAAGTACGAGCGTCTCCCATCACCAGCTGTCTGATCTGCGTGGTGGACACGTGTGGCGTGAACGAAGATGAAGACATGGACCTCATCGACTCCCAACCGCATGCCTCGTCCACCCCCACGTCATCTTCCTCGAGCTCTTCATCCTCATAGGAAGTGAGATAGAAGCGTATTTTAAGGTGGGATGTTTGATCTGGATCACGCAGGGCGGGATCTCTTTACTTACTTTGGGCAGCTCATACTGATGTGAGAATATCTGTTTTATTAGAGAACAAACTGTTTTATGTTTGTTTGTTTTTATTTTATCTTTACTTACACAGATTCTTATGTTTCATAGTAAGTGCTATATTTCACAAAGAAGGACATCCAAAGCATTATCAAAGCCCTTTTTGATAATGGTTTGTAAATTATTATTGTGTGGTGCCTTGGAAGGAAATGGGTAAACATTTTATTTTTAATTCATTTGTTAGAAGTAAACAAAAAGAAATCTAATTTAAAATACAGTTGGTGTACATAGTTTACCATAAAACACTTTCAAAGCAACACATCATTGAAGTTTAAAGCATTAAGAGTACAAAAGATTTCAGAAATCGCTTTTTGTTGACATTAATATTTTACAACTATGTAAACAACTACACAGCTGAGTTAAAAACACGACCTCGGGTCTCCATCACAGCCAAAGGAATATTTTTTATTACTGTTTTTTTTAGCTCATCTGACACATTTTGTGTGATTTCTTTTGGCTTGATACCATTTAATTAATGGTAGGATCTAGCTGTTGTTTTATCGTCCAATAAAATACATTTGTTTAAATAAATCTTTGTTGTTGTAAATGTTTATGGACTGTGTCATTCAGTTTAAAAGAGTTAAAGAGCAACTCACCTTCAAAACAGATTTTTTTCTGCTTATAAATTGTATTAGTGGGTCTTTACTAATGCAATCTTTCAGTTTCTGGGCATTTTTTGACATTTTCATGTAAATTTGTTAAATTCTACACTTTTTGGTCTAAAAACGTCTTAGTGCTGCCCTCTTAGGGTTGAAATGTGGTTACTGCATTTGAAGTTTGTGATTGGCTGAAAGCGGTTCATGCCTACGTCACCATTATCATCTCTAAGACACGCCCCCTGGAGTATAAAAACATCTCTCAGACACACTCGCCCCCGCCCGCCTGTTGTCTCCAGCTTCTCACCAAAGAGCTGCACACAGGGATTTAGAGCAACTAGTGTAAAACTACGACAAAGAGAATAACTAATATCAGGAAATAATAATGAAATCAGGGCAAAGACTTCAATTTTACTGCTCGGGTATTTTTATTCAGGCATTTGCTCGGGCACCTCTCTGCTACATGGCAGAGTCGCACTGGAGCTAATCTAAATTTAGCTTTAGCACAACGCACCACTAAGAGAAGAGTCTCATTCTATGCTGTTAAGCCGCTGCAGGGTGATCTATCGGCTCGGATCAGAGCGGTTTGACTCCACAGAAGCAGTTGTCCCTTTCTGGAAGCCGACTGATGCTCAGGCTCAGACACGCCTCTTTTCAGGTGCATTTTGCTAAGTCAGTGAGCTCAAGGACGTCATCGGGGGGGGGTTGCGCTTTAAAACTTCTGTTTATTATCTTTGCTGCAGTTCAGCTTGTGAACTGTTGAGCGGTATTGTGATTTTTTTAAATCACTAAATATAACTAATTAAAATAAAATTAATTAAAATTAGCAGTGACAGCGCGCACTGATCGCATTTGAGAGAAAGTAGTCCCAAGCAATTACAAGGTGTGACTTTTTGGACTACCAGGGTTTTGTTATGCAAATAAATCACTCATTCGAACACACACTGTTTTGGGAAGAAAAACGTTTTACTTTGCTGACCCCAGGACAGCTGCCGGGACTACTTTCGCTTTGACCAAAACTGGACGAAAACTCGGCTCACAGGACGCTGTCGGGGGTAAGTCAGTGTGTCTGCACAAGACTGCAGACGGTGATGCCATACAGATTCATGTGAAAAATACTGAACTATCCCTTTAAATGGCAGCTCTAAACTGGCTCTTGGTGTGAGTGGTTGTTTGTCAACATGCCTGTGAGGATCTGTCGACCTGTCCAGGGTTTAACCCCGCCCCTCACCCAATAACTGCTGGTACCACCTCCCTGCAACCCTGAACAGGAACAAGCAGGTATGGAACATCCATAGATGGATTAATCAACTACATTTAGTTAGAAAGTTATTTGATTCTTTAAAAAAATAAAAATACTGTCCGTGTGTGAATAGGCGGGACTTTCAGCCCCGTGTCTCTAGGACGGACTCTTAAAATATAATATAATCTTAATATGTCAATGGTTCCGACTCTGAACTACGCTGGTCCCATAATTTCAAACACACAATCAAATATCACTGATTGGGTTTCAGTTAGTGCAATAACATTACTGGAGAATAAAAGGCACCATTTTCACTAGTAAACAGTCATAAACAATCATTTTCTCACATATTTGATTTGTTTGGGTTTTTTTTGGCAGATTAATTAATCATCAAATTCTTCCTCACACCTTAGGAAAGCAAACCTGTTGTTCAACTCCTCTGCATACCTCCCCCCACCCTGAGCTCCTCTTCCTCCTCTCCCTCTTCCTCTCCTGCCTCGGCCCCTGCCTCTCCTCGTCCTCCCTGGTGCAGCTTTGAAGCTGCAGTCCATCACAGCAGCCAGCAGGCTGAAGTAGATTTGTGCAGCTGAAGCTCCTCCAGTCAGTAAGGACTCAGCAGCGCAACCTGCTTTCAGATACCTGTGAAGCCCGTGTGCCAAAGTACCACTGAACAACCTGAAAGATGTGAGGAAGATTAAAATGAATACGATAAGAAAAATCCTTCACCATTCCTTTTTTTTTTTTTTTACAATTTGATTAAATCTTTTAGGGATAGTTGTAGAATTTCAGTTCTTCTGTCTTACCATGACAGATCAGGTTGAGGCAGCGGCATCATCAGCAGCTGATTCAGGTACAGTGCACTCAACAAGCAGGACTGCCATTGGCTGAAACTGTGAGCCACCCCGATGTCCAGCCCTCGTCTTTCTCCTGGTCTCACTCTCTGTCGGTCCATTGCTGATAACACGTTTCGCTCTGCAGCCCATATCAGCTGTGGACCTGGAATATTAGATCATTAGAAGTGAATCTCTAATACTTGAAGTTTTTTTTTTCTGTCATGCGTAACTATAATATAAGTTGTAATCCAGCCAACCGTTGTGTTGGTAGTGGGTGTTTCCAGGCTGGTTGTTCAAGGACACCTGTCCGTAAACCATGCCAAGCATCAAAGCCTGAACCAGCGGCTGAGACGGTGTTGGTTCGGCCTTGAACAGCCAGAATATCGTTGCTGCTACAGCCAGCTGCATGTGTAAAGGAACAGCAGCCAGAGCGGCGTCCATCACTTCCAAGACCTCTAACAGGATGCTGCGTCGTAACGCCACAGAGGCCTGGAAATAGAGAACAACGTTAATCATGTAGACAGTTTATTACAAGGAAATGAGTCCCAACGTATAGAACCTCTGGCAAAAATTAAATATGAAATCTTGTTGGGTTTTTTTTTTTTTTTTTTACAGAAAAACCCCAAAACAGTTTGATTCAACTGTTTTATAAAACATCTCTCAGTTAATTAGTTTATGGAAATATATTTCAGAAATTTTTTAAGCAAAGTCGTTAGATTTTGTTGAGATTTGCTTCCTATTTGGTAGCTGCGAGTCATCAAGTTCTTGAATCTTAAAAGTAAACAACAAAACACGAGCTGTTAAGAATAAAACGGAGTATTTAATAGGGCTGGGTTTAAAAAATCGATTAATCGATTTAAATCGATTTAAGAATAAAAAATCGATAATCGATTCATAAAGCACTAAATCGATTTAAAAAAAAAAAAAAAGAAAAATTGATAAACATGGATGTATCAGCGTCGGAATTAAACTGGACTCCAAACAGTCCGCCTCCTTATATTGTTTCCTTCTCTTTGATTTCTTGCTTGTATGTTCTCTCAATGTAAGTCGCTTTGGATAAAAGCCTCTGCTAAATGACAGTAGTAGTAGTAGTAGTAGTAGTAGTAGTAGTAAAATATACATTTCCTTTTGTTACAGTTATGCCACATGCCACTGCTTCTGGATATTTTTAATGAAAACATGAATATTAAATGTATATAAAATACGCACTGTTGAAAGGCTGCTTCAGCATTTCATAAAAATTGCCATCTACGAATGTCTGATATTCAAGAAATACTAATGTGACAGAAATATCTGAAAAAAGAATCGATATCGAATCGAATCTAAATTAATCGAAATCGAATCAATTTTTGCTCTTGTGAATCGAATCAAATCGATTCAGGAAATTAGGAGTGATACCCAGCCCTAGTATTTAAACTCCTCTAAGGTGATAATCTGACATAATACAAGCTAGATGGAACCTGATTAATAATATTGCTTTTTATTAAGGATATCGATGTCTCGAATAATTCAAGCTGTCAAAAAATCAGAATAAGTGCAACTAAATACAAATTCTGACTTTTTTCAACTTAGGTCATTTTTTTTTCCTTCTACTTTGTTTTCTATATAAAATGGATCGATGAACATTCTCAGTGAACTGAGTTTTTTTGGGGGGCAACTTGTCCTACAGATAATAAACACTATTCACCTGACTGAGTCCACCCAGATGTATGAAGGTCCTGGGGGGTTGCGCCTCCACTTGGTTTTTCTTTAAGTTTTGGTCCAAACGGTCGTACTCTTCAACAAAAATTGGGGGGTCTTGTGCTTTCACTGAACTTCCTCCAAATGCTTCATTTTGCCCCTGCTGTGCAGTTGATGTGTGACCCCTCCCTCCCCTCCCCCTCCCTCCTCGCCCTCTTCCACATGCTTTTGCTGATTCTGCTCCTTTACTTCCTCCTTGACTTGCGATATCCTGAACATTCTGAAATAATATCCCATATATAGCCTGGCGGACAGCTTTTGAGCTTAAGTGACTGCTGGCTAGTTTACTATTCTCCACCTGTGGTATGAGAAGGACCCTCTGCATGACCAAAGCATCAACAACAAAAGGAGCCAGCTGTCCCTGCGCTGCAGCCACAGACAAGCATTCTGGCAGCAGTGCTGAACCAGCTGCGTTCACACTTGGAGCTTTACCTCCAGAGAACCAGTGAGCAAGAGAGCTTTGAGCTTTTATGTGGTACTCTTGCATTGCGGTCCACAGCTTGGAACTAAGCGCACCATTCTGTCGTCTCCTGCCCTCCCCGCCCATCAGCCTGCTCACTTCCTCCAGAGCTTCTGCCACACTTGGAAAAGACGACAGCCAATAAAGGAGACCCTCGATACGGGAAGCAGGAGCTCTACCTTTACCTCGGCCACCTCCTCTTCCTAATGAGCCCGCATCTATCAGAGCAAGGAGCGTGTCAGCCTCCTTTGGTGTGCCATAGTCATTACCAGTAATGACAGCGCATAACGGTAGCAACTCGCAGTTCATGCCCCCAAACCAGCGACACAGATTGTTTGTGGTGTAAAACCGAGCTGAGATGTACCGCTGAGATGCTTTTCCATTAAGGTTGGTCCACTGGAAAAAACGTAGAGGCAGATAACCACCTAAAATGAAAAAAACAAATAAATAAAATTATATTTCAGAACCTGTTATTAAAAAGGTGTTTTTTGTAATATAAGATATATTTTCTATCCAAACCTGGAAGGTCAAAGATATAAAAATCACTGTCATTTGTCAGAACTGGACAGTTCCACTGACGGGCCAGACACGCAATCTCCCAGTCTGCCTCAGCTGGACACTGAACCAGCGGGATTCCTCTCTGAGTGAGGACCTGAATGAAGACGTCCCTCGTGAGAATTGGGAGGACGGAGCCGTTGCGTCCACGAGAGATGCTGTCTGCCTCCCTTATCTTGCACTGCAGGCGCTGGCGCAGAGTTGGAAGCTTCTTGTCACTGGGGTCCATCCCTCATAATCGTGAATAAAAAAAAATACAACTGTAAATGTTTGTGAGTTTAACATCTTATATTATGTACATATTTTTAAAGACAACATTAGAATTCTAAATGGACAGATGTTTTAAAGTCCCCCTCCCACCTCCATCCAGCACCACATAAGGCTCGATCTTGCAGGATGCCAAAGCAGAGAGAAACTGGGTGAGAAGAGCAGCAAAAGCATCGTAATCCCCTCCATGCTGCTGATCCAAACCGTGGTTAAAGTAGAGGCGGAAGTATAAACTGCAGCCGTCAATAACCAGGCGACTGTCCCTGAACCTCACATCCTGTAGGAAGCTTCTGTTTCCCTCCACATAGGTAGTTAACCCCTGGACCCCCATGACATCTCAGATCCTGCAAAACACAAGAATTAAAAACCACGCGAGAGGGTTTTACTCACAGTTACTCCCGCAAAATAACATCCAGGAATAACATTTAAGGCAGTGGGAGGAACCAAACATAAAGTTTTACAACTTATGATAAGAATGTGACCTACAGCAGCAACACAGCTGACATAAGCCAAATTTGTTAAACAAGCTAAGATAAAATACAATAAAATATATTTTTAGGAAGAATTTCGCAGTACGTACAAACCCATGTTACTTCACTTGTCCTGTTACTTAGAGATTCTTCCTGTTTGGGTTATTTTCTAAATAAAGGTTGTCGTTTTTAAAAAAAAAAATTGAAGATATGTACTGTTATTTTTTAATATTGTATTTTGTATGGTTTTTACTTAATAAGTAATTCAACGATATGTATACACGCTCTTTAAAAATAAAACGCTTTTTAAAAATAAGACACTCTTACCTTGAAATGCAACCATGTCTCGCGAGAGAAGTCGAGAACGGGAAAGCTAACCACCGCGCTAGCCAGTTTTGTTTTTGGCGTTTGAAACTGTTGTCGTTCGGTTATGGCTACAATGTCCGGAGGAACAGGCTTCGGGTTTCCAGGGACAAGCCAAGCCGGCTCCGGAATATTTTCACATTGGAAAAAAGATAGCAGCCCGTCTGCGATGTTCTGGGAGAGTACCGATACGTTAGCCCAGCTGGAGGTTGTGCGACAGTGGATTGGCAAGCACTACAAAAAGGTAGCAAAAACCGCTAGTCAACTGTAGCTAGTAAGCCTGTCTGCTCAGTGTAAACAAATCTCCTACACTGGACTAAATTACAACAGCAGCTCAGATTTATTAGGTGAAGCTAATGAGTTTCATGTAAATTAATTTGAAAAATTATATAGCATGAAAAATGTCTAAATGAGAAACGTTTATATACACATCTGCAGAGTTTGGATGTAGTTTGTAAAATGTAAATAAGGATGATGATGAAATGAAATTGTCCCTGTCAGTATGTGTTGGTGGATGCTCCGTCCTGTCAGGCTCTGGCTGCCGTCACCCTGCAGCTTCTGCAATTTCAACAAGAAGCTTTTGGCAGACAAGCCTCCAACCCTGCACTCACAAAACTACCCGTGAGTCTGTCACTTACTCTGGCTTTTTATTGTGATGTTTATTTTTCAGGAATACTGTGTCTTGTACTTTTTACATATTGAGTAACATCACCTTATTCTGTTATGTTTGGTGTTAAAATTGCACTTAATTAAAGAAATAATTGTTTTGATTATTCCTCTACAGACACACTGTTTTATGGATTTGCGGCCAGGTGGTGGACTCTGTCATATTCTTGGCACTGCTTACAAGTTTAAAGTTGAACAGGGGTGGTGAGTACCAAACATCATGCAACTCTTACTAATCAAGACCATTTGGTTTCCAATTGTCTCGTTGTTCCCTTCTTAATTTCACACAGGAGGAGGTTTGACTTACATAATCCATCAAGAACTGAGAGGAACGTAGAGATGTTTGGTGCTATTGAAAAAGCTCTGATCCAGGTATTAAAGACAGACATATAAATACATCACAGGTTGGTAATGAGGAATTCTTGTTAACGGCTGTGAACTTACATGTCAACAGAACAATTGTATGTCTCTGCCTGTGGTTTATCTCGACCCCATTGTTGATCCGGAGCTGTCCAGCAGACTCACTGGCATCATCCTCAGACATAAGGTAAAAGGTTGCAAACGGCAGAGAATAGAATAGATATAACTTGTTAAGGAGAATGTGCTTCCTGTCTGAGTATTCAGCAATGAGTGTTACTCTTTATGTGCTACTTACTAAAAGTTTGACTCTACTCAGGGTGTCATCACAGAGGACGAAACAGTCGCTAGCCATCATGTCTACACCTCACTTTCTTCTCCGGAACAGGGTCAGTTAAACTCTGTTTGGGAAACTCTATTTCTATATGTTATTAATATTACATAACCAAATACAAACTCGTTCTAATTGGGTTTTGTTCACACTATTATTTTCAGAGGAGTGGATGCGTCCTGTTATGCGACAGGATCAGCATGTTCTGGTTCACTGGGGGATGCATCCTGACAGGTAATACCTGAAAAGCACACAGGTGCCTTTTTCTGCTCTTACGTACAAAATCTGCAGTTTTGTAAATGTATATATATTTTTTAAAGACATGTAGCATGAAAATGTGTGGACCATCTTGCAGATTTTGTCAGTGTCTTACTCACACTGGGTGTGAAACTTATTCTGCTGTCAGACTATGTTGGTTTGGTGCACCTGAGCTAGTTCAGAGATTCACATACTGAACCAAGCCCTGTGATGGACTAGTGACCTATCCAGGGTGCCCCCTGCCTCTCGCCCAGTGATTGCTAGAGATAGGCACCAGCTTCCTGCGACCCTGAACAGGAAGAAGCAGATTCAGATAATGGATGGATGGATGGATGGACAAACTGAACCAACACTAACCTTTTAGTTCTTAAAATAAAGAAACACGTAAACAGACAGGAATTGTAGCAACTGCCCACAACTCTTCAGAATCAGATTTATTTGGTCGTATGTTACACATACAAGGAATTTGGTTCTGGCTCACTTTTCACTTGCACAGACAGACAGATATAAAGATAGTAGACGGTGTTGGACATAGAACACGAGGTACATTAACAGCATTTTACCACCATGAAAGTCTAATTGGTTTGAGGTCAGGTGGTACAGAGCAGGTATATAACATTATTTTTAATGATAGAGCAGGTTAGCAGGGGTCCCTGCTGATGCTGTTTTATGTCTCTTTGTACTAGTTATGACAGCTGGTTGTCCTCAAGCGAAGTTGAAGGAGAGGTTGAAGAGTTGCCGCTCACAGAAAGGCCATGGAGGGTTAGTATTGCTTTACTCGTTAAACTAATCTTTGCATCACTTTTTTGCGTAAGAATATCATATTCATATTTTTTGAATGAAATTCATTTTTGGGGTATTTGTGCTTCAGGTTCACGCTGGTTGGCTTCTGGACACAGATGCCTTCAATGAGTGGATGAATGAGGAAGACTACTGTGTAAACGAGAGGAACGTACCGGTCGTCCTCCGTCGAAGAATTCACCTTAACGAAGAACAGGTTGGTGCTCGTGTTCTGCTGGTCTCAAGATGGCAAACGTGTCCTGTAACAATCTATCAATGCATCATTGATTATTTTTAAAGTGTTTGAACTTATTTAGGTTTTTTTTATGTTTTGTTACAGGACTCAAGGTCCACCCCCTCCAAGAAAAGAAGACGCTCGCCGTCTCCGTCCTCTGAAGGCAGGAAGAAAGGAAAGAAGGGGTGAGATGATACTGTAACCTTTAACAAGGGTTATGGATTTCAGAATTAACCTGCTTATTTGTTGTGTGTTTATTCCTAAAGGAGAAGACGTGGGCAGCAGGATGAAGAGCCGGAGGAGGACCTGACCAAAGACATGGAGGACCCTACACCTGTGCCTAACATGGAGGAAGTCATACTACCCAAGAACGGTAAAAATCTGAAGAACAGGAGCAACATCTAACTAATTATATATCCAAATCTTCTAATGAAGTTGTATTTTCTTACCATTAACATGAAGTAAACCTGAAGAAGGACAGTGAGAACACGCCAGTGAAAGGAGGGATCATGGCTGATCTCGGTAAGGTCGCTTGCGTTTCGACACCTGTTCAGTGCACACCTTGATTTTCATTCTTCATTTAAAATCTCTTTTTTTTCAGATGATCAAGACGATGACTTCCCAGGAAGGGTAAATAAGATTAGATTTTTTTTTTTTTTTTTTTTAGAAATGAACGACTCTAGCTAATAAATTAATGAAACTTTCAACGTAAAGGATGTAAAAGTGTTTGTTTATGTTTGTGTGTCCAGGAAGACGAGGAGGGAAGAGGAGAGTTCCCCCGCCTGTCAGAGGGAGAAGACAACATCACAGAGCAAACGCATCATGTTATAATACCCAGCTACACATCCTGGTTTAATTACAACAGGTTCACTTTTTTATTTCTACAAACTCTTTATTTTCTTTATTTTTTGATACTTTCATCTTTATTTTATTCTGATCCTAAAAAGCCTTCCTTCACATTCTCTCCAGCATTCACTCAATAGAGAAGCGTGCGCTGCCTGAATTCTTCAACGGGAAGAACAAATCCAAAACGCCGGAGATGTGAGCACCCCCGACTCCCAGACGTCTCTGTTATCTTCAAAGATCAGTAGTGCGTTGGTTTGATTCTCTCTTTTCATCGCAGCTACCTGGCATATCGTAACTTCATGATTGACACATACCGGCTCAACCCCCAGGAATACCTCAGCTCAACGTCCTGTAGACGGAACCTCACCGGGGACGTCTGTGCTCTCATAAGGTAGATGTTGACCTTGGAGTGTATGTCACATGATGTTTACAGTGTCTGTGTAAAGGAAATAAAATGTCCTTTGTGTTCAGGGTTCACGCGTTGTTGGAGCAGTGGGGGTTAATTAACTACCAAGTGGACGCAGAGAGTCGACCCCTCCCGATGGGACCGCCTCCCACGCCTCATTTCAACGTGCTGGCTGACACGCCGTCTGGGCTGGCCCCCCTACAGCACAAACCTTTACAGGTTCTGTGGTCACATGGAGCTCACATCAGCAGATTAGCTGTGATAAAAATATAAAAACCCGGTTTGATGAGCTCGAATTTGTTCTCGCAGGTTTCTGCTTCGCAGCACATGCTGTATTTCCCAGAGAAAAGCAGAGAGAAGCCTTCAGACTGTCAGAACTTCGGTTTGCGCACTGACATCTACACCAGGAAACACCCGAAGGTCTCGCACAATTACACACGTGTTGATGATACATATACAACTCCTGTTTACCCAGCTGTTCAATAAGGATGAGCTAAAAGTTAAAATCTGGAATGTTCATGGAACAAATTCAGAAGATTTCTTCAAATGAAAATGAAAACTAACTTGTCCAATAAGAAATGGTCATTCAGCTTCAAAAGTACACTGTAAAATAAACTTTATATGCAATTTAAACACGTAAATGTGATGAAAATAGGATTCATACGTAACTAGCTTAATTCTAAAGTGTTACTGTCTAAACACTTACCTGTTAAACAGGTGAGCTGCAGTAGTTTCATGTTAGTTTACAAACACACGGATGAGATTCTTCCAGCATCCATCTAAACCTGTTGTGTTTGTATGACCACAGACTAAAGGAGCGAATGCAGGAAGAGAATGGACAGAGCAAGAGACGCTCCTACTGCTGGAGGTGAGACAGTCACGTGTGTTCTGCTTCTTTGTGTCATAGATCAGACGTGTAAGAGAGACTCTGTCACCTGCTGTCAGTTTTAGTTGTAACTTTGACTTCATCTCAGGCTTTAGAGGTCTACAGAGACGACTGGAACAAAGTATCGGAGCACGTCGGCTCCAGGACACAAGACGAATGTATCCTCCACTTCCTTCGTCTACCGATAGAAGACCCCTACCTGGAGGACTCGTCAGCCTCTCTGGGTCCATTAGCATATCAGCCTGTGCCTTTCAACCAATCAGAGAATCCCGTTATGAGCACCGTGGCCTTCCTGGCATCTGTAGTAGATCCGCGCGTGGCATCGGCGGCTGCTAAGGCCGCACTGGGTGAGAGGACAGGAAGTCTGAGTTAAACTTGATATGAAAAACGTTTGGTGTTGTGACTGTTTTCATTTGTTTTCAGAGGAGTTCTCCAAAGTGCAGGAGGAGTCACTGGATAAAACCTCTGAAGTTTCCAACAAGTCAGAGAAACCAGGTGCGAATGAAACACATAAATACCTGATATTCTTTGTCTTGTTGCTGCTTTTATTCATCGCTTCTTCTTTTGTGTCGTAGATCTGATGGAAGTAGAAAAACTGGACTCCAGCTCCCATCAGGTAGGACACTGATCAGAAGGTAAAGATTTGTTTGGGTGAGTGTGTTTCATGTTTTCTTTTATAATCTGTTTAAGGTTTCTGTGAGGTTGGATGGAGTCAAGATTGAACCTGGTGTTTCAAAAATGGAAGAAGGAGGAGTTAAAAAAGAACATGCTGAAAATATCCTGCCAGAGGAGAGCGATGGTACGAATGTGTGTACAATAATGTAAACGATTACCACAAAACTGGTTGTGTATATATACTGTAGACTTTCTGTGTTGTAGCCAGGGGAGAGGACGACGAGTGTAGGCAAGAAGGAGAAGGGGACGATGGGGGGAGAGTGATGGAAATGGACGTGGTGGAGGGCAGCGTTTCCATGGCAGCAGCTTCTGCTTTGTCCTCTGCCGCCTCAGAAGCAAAGGTAGAACCTGCCCTTTTACTTAAAACTGACTAAATGTATAAATACATTTAGCAGAAAATACAACAGAAGCCTTTTTTCAAGCTGTATTTACATGTATTTGATATAGAATGTACAGAATATAGAATTATCTGCTTTTTGTAGTAACTGATACTGATTCTTATAATGGTGCGTTCACACCGCCCAACGTGTCCAGGCAGCAAAACGCTCAAACGGACGAAAGTTGCTGCTTGCACACTTTGCACAGTCTGCGTCGGCGCGACACGTCAGTACGTTGCGGTCGGGCGTGGGATTTCTCTGTTTCTATAGTTATTTACAACATGACGGATCATGTCGAGAGAGCGGCTTGGATTTATTTAATAAATAAAGCTATAAAACGTCATCGTCGGGCACATTTACGGAGGTTGTGGATACACCCCATTGAAGCTATCTGAGTTTTATAGAAATAAAATATGAAACTGTTTACCTGGAACTCCAATATCCTCCGATGTCTTCCTCCAGATAAGGTCCAAACTCTTCCTGTCCTTATAAAAAGATGAAGACGGGTCATACAGTTCGCGGTGGTTACAAACAGTGATAATCAGTTTCTCCTCCATTTTGAAATGAATTGGAATGACTGGCATCTAGCCGTTGATGACGTGATCAGTGAAAAGAGCTGCTGATTGGTTGCTGCTTCGCGTCTGCTGCCCCAAAGTTCAATTTTCCCAACTTTATTCAGCAGCTGCCTCGATGGACTGTCCAACCAGCAGCTGCGTGGACGCGCTGACGCGCGCGTTGCAGCTTGATGCCTACCTGCTGCTTAGTACCATAGACTTTACATGTAATCTAGCTCCCCTGCCTTCTGGACGCACTGGGCGGTGTGAACGTACCATAAGAGAGGTTGTAAAAGATAAAATAATAATAATAATAAGGGTTTTTTCTTTTTCCTGCTTTTTCAATCTTTTAGTTTTGGTTTGTTTCCTGTTATAATTTCACTTATCAGTCCGACTTCAGAATGTTTCCCTTCTAACTTCATCCTTTTCTTGTAGCACTTAGCAGCAGTAGAAGAGAGGAAGATCAAGTCTCTAGTGGCTCTGCTGGTAGAGACCCAGATGAAGAAGTTGGAGATTAAACTGAGGCACTTTGAAGAGCTGGAGACCATCATGGACCGAGAGAAAGAAGCTGTGAGTAAAACTGTTTGAACCTTTTGACCTTTTCCTGGTTTGACTCCTTCATTTTGTTTACATTTGTGCATCTTTTATTAGCTTCTTTACCTTTTTCCCCCCAGATGAAACTGGATTAAGTCTAGTATTTTTTGTAATAATAATTAATCCCCGTGTGTTTTAGTTGGAGCAGCAGCGGCAGCAGCTCCTGGCAGAGAGACAGACTTTTCACACCGAGCAGCTGAAGCAAGCAGAGATGAAGGTCCGCCAGCAGAGGGAGCAGCAGGGACAGACGGGTTACAGCATGCAGCATCCAGGTCAGAACTCTGTGATTTATACACCAAATATACTTCCAGCAGTAATTCCGTCATGATGTTTTAGTCTTGTCTTCTTCAGGCCAGTCAGTGTCCAACAGAATGATGGCTGGTGGAGGAAACGCCCCGACAGTGACCACCAGACACCCCGGAGCTCCCAATGGAATGTGTGAGTGTTTACGTCTGTGAAGTCGCAGCTCGTAGATGCTGTTTGATTCTGACATGAACCGTCTTTCCTGTCTCAGATCCGTCTTCACAGCCTGATGGAATCACCCCTGCTCAGACCGCGCCGCCATCATCCATTCACAGCTGAACTCAACAAGACACAACAAAAGCTGTGCAGGACTCACTCGTTTTTAGACTGAAAGCTTCACACACACGAACAGTTTTGTGTTATATCTGTGAATTATTTGTGCTCTGATGTCGGGAGTTGAGGAATGTGAACTCGACTCATTAAAGTCGCTTTTATACGAATCTGTATATTGTTTTATTTCCATCATAGTCCAGCTGTTTGTGTGTGTTTATACGTTGATTGTTTACACTTTTAGTTTGTGATAAACAGCTGATCTTCATAACGAAAGGAATCAGTTTAAAGACAAAGATTTCAGCTTCAATATTGTGATTTTAATCAAATTCATCCTTAAACTGTTCTTTCCATACTGTTACTTAAGTGTTTGAGAAATGTTATTGTTGTCAAAATTAGAGAAAATCTTTGTAAGAAAATATATATTAAAAAAATTTTTTTTTTAAAATTCAATAGAAAATTTAGCAGTAAGTTTCAGGAGCAGGTGTCTGTTCCCAGCACTCACTGAATAAGAGGTGGGGTCACACCTGGACAGGTCCCCCAGTCCATCACAGGGTCACATTTAGACAGACAATCATATATACTCATTCTTTAAGAGACAATTTACATTTACCAATGAACCTCATGCATGTTGGAGACTCTGGAGAAATCCCACCTGCACGAGGGGAACATGCAAACTCCATGCAGAAAGGTGCTGGCGGGTTTTAAACGCACCACAACAGTGCTACCAACTGCACCAAATTAGTTCAGCTGTTGATAAAAATCATTGGCACAAAGCATGTTGCCTTCACTGTACTGACCAAAACATGGTTTGGTAACAATTATGAGCTAAAATATTTAAAGTATTTGGGCACGTTTTTAAACTGTTTGACCAGGTTTTATTAGATCTTGAATAAATGTGCGTGACAAATTTAAATCTAAATTGATTAAAATGGTCAATAATAGAGGCGCATGTTGTTTTCCACTTCCAAACTAATGTCTTCATATATTTATTGATTATTCTTCAATTAAAATGATCAGAATCTGAAAGCTAAAGTACAACCTCGTGTGTCACATCAAAAAATGTGGTTCGGGCCACAGGACAGAATTTTGCTAAACGTGATACATGGTGATCAGATCGACCAAGAGATGTGATTTGAGCAGAGGTGTCAGAAGTAGAAGTAGAAAGTAGAAATCCAGTCCAGGAGCTATTCCAACTATCAATAAACCAGCTGAATTCAATTAGCACAACTCCTTTACCAGGTAGATGAGCTAGTTGGTGAAAACACCTGCTGTAGATGTACAGGCAGATCCAAAAACATGGCAGGATTTCTGCAGGATTTGTGTTTTTTTTTTTTACTTTCTACTTTTGACACCTCTGGATTTGAGTTACTGTGGCAACGTCATTTGCAAAAAATACAAATCAACCCACATCCTGTTGAACAACATGATCATCCTCAGTACACTCATTAACTAACCTCTTTATTGATTTGATCATTAATTCATCACGCACAGACGCAGGAATCTTCATGTCTCCAGGAACTACGTTCTATCGCCATCTAGTGGTTGTAGGATGAAACTACGTCATCTGTGAGCTCATCAACTTCCAGATCAGGTGTTTCTAATCATCTTGAGCCTATTAGTTTGAGGAAACTGTGTGTCTCTGTAGAAGATTGTTTGTCCAAAGAAACAGTGTTCCTGGTTGGAAGGACCAAAAGGGTTCACAATGCCACTATTTCAATAAAACCGGTAGAGGACGGCCGTCGCTCACAGATCTTTATGTCAGGTACGAACACAAAAAGTCCATGAAGAAAAGTTTTTGTTGTTGTTTTCCCTAAATGTTTATTGTTTTGAGGATGAAACGCAGAAGAAAATGTTCATTAAAATGAGTTGGCTTGTGACTCAGTGTAAAATTATGAACTAGAGCTGTTGTCCTGCAGAGAGAAGGTCCTGGTTTGATTCCAGGCTGGGGTCTTTTTGCATGTTCACCTGCGCATGCGTGGGTTTTCTCCAGGGACTCTGGTTTCCTCCCACAGTCCAAAAAAATGCAGGAGGTTAATTGGTGACTCTAGGTGTGAGTGGTTGTTTGTCTGTGTGGCCCTGTGATGGACTGGCGACTTGTCCAGGGTGTCCCCCACCTCTCACCCAAAGACCCCTGGAGATGGACACCAGCTCTCTGCAACCTGAACAGGAAGAAGCAGGTTTAAAAAATGGATGGATGGAAAATCTTTTGTAGAGCTCAGACCTCCACCGAGCACCTCAGTTCCCTCTATTCTATGATTTAAGTCTCACCTTTTGTTGTACAACTTTTGCTTTTGTATTGATATTGATTAATTATTAGTTCAGTAGTTATTCATTCATAGTGGTTTTCTTCTGGATCGAACTCCACACACGTCTGATTCCAGTGTATCAAATATCTTTTAGTGTTTTGTTGCAAGTCTAAACCACCATTTGTTCTCCTGTAGAGATAAAAAAAATCCAAAGTTTCCCTTTTGATGGATCAAAGTATCAGGAACTCTGTAACAATCCAGATCAGTCCAATCATGTAAAACCTGTTGGAAACTCATCCTGTTTTATTTTATTTTTTGTTACCAAACACCTGGATCATTTATTGTGAAGTTACATGTGGATATGTTTAAAACATTCCTGGATCCAGACGGTGAGCCGGAGCCCCCAAAATCTACTCACTACCTCCCTTAGACCATTTCTAACCATTCATCTACATCCACCCCAAACGTTTAACTACAGCTGATTAAACTGATGACGTGGCATCAGGTTCCACCTTTCCTACATGTAAGATACAGTTCTGAATTCCCAAGCGATTTCACAGCCACTAAGTAACCTGGTGACTATCCATTCTGGTTTAGTTGCTCACAGATTGGGTGGGTGGGTCAATGTAATAACCCTTTTTTCCATTGTTACTCCATTCCTGTCCTCAGGTACCCGTCCTACATGTTATCAGATGTCAGTCATGTGACCGAGGATTCTTCAAGCAGGGAGACACTAAGACTGGAATTGAGAAGCACTGCTTTAGTTTGTGATTGTCCCACCAACGACTTGTAAGTCTGCACCTCTCTATTATCGAAACGAAGAGTCTTTCAGATGTGAGGTTTTCAATAAGCAACAAAGTTCCTTTTTAAATACTTTAGATTATTTCTACATAGTTTTGTGCCTGAACAGGTGGTTGAAAAGGGGAAATGGAGGTTTTGGAATTGATAACTCTCGGCTGTGAACTCGTGCAAGTCTCCTTGGAAGTTGGTAACGCTGCAACTCAACTAGCAACACGTCACCAGTGCAACGTTCACATAGACAATGCCTCTAAACGCTACAGTCTTCAAAATCCCGGGTGAGTAATGTCATGTGATTTTTGTGAGCTGACCTTTTTACTCCTACTTTTAATTCTTTTTTTTTTGTTTTGTTTCCAGGATCTTCACCTGTAGAGGAAGCTGTGTTGAGCCTTTGCCTCCCAGAATCTCACCATCCTCATCTGGCAGTGCAGCTTTTGCTAAGACTCCTTGCACAGGACGAGGTTTTTCTTGTGCATTTATGTACGATCTCTTTGATACTGTCACACAGAAAGCCACTGAGAAACTGGCTGTTTGGTTTAAGGTGCGATATAACTTAACTTTGACATCAAACGAGTATGCATTAGGAGTTTTTGACTTCAACACAGAGTGTGACAAAAACCTTCATTATAAGATGTCAAAGAATTTGGACTCAGCATCTATTAAAGATCACGCTAAAGGTTCTTCTCTTGTTTACAAAAACCCAAATGTAACGATTGAGGCCACGATGTCAAATAGCTACGCTTCTATAATAAAACTACATCTGAGTGACGACTAAAAAAACTAGTTATAACCTCCAGCAGGACTTTGAGAGTTACAATCTGGATTATGCAGATGAAAGAATGTTCTTTGCATTAGGATGATGTTTTAATTTGTTTCAATTTTAAAGCTGATTAACAAGCCAAGACCTCAACAAGCTAACAAACTTGGTCTTGCAAAGAAAATTAATTGCTCACTTTTTTTTTTTTTTTTTTTAAATCACTTTTCAGGTTAAATTACACTGTGAAAAGATGAAGTTATATATATTTTTAGCACCAGTTCTAGTTCTAATTTTTGCACCACTTGGTGGGTTTAAGCTAAACACATTTTGTACTTTATGGTCTTGTTAAAAGTTGTTGTATCTTGCTAGATGTTCTTAAAGCGTTAATTGTTTTAAGTGATCAAGCTCTGGGTTACTTTTTGTCTAATGCTATTTTCTGCTTTGGCTAACTGAAATGAACACTCCTCCACACACCCTCCTTTTTTAAAGTTGATGCTGTTGGATATATATATATATATTTTTATTGCTGATTTCATTTGAGATGAAGAAATGTCTCTAAATGTAAATGGTGGGTTAGAAGCGGGTAAGATTGTCCAGCTTTAACGAGCCAGGGATCTGAATGCTTGATGGGATGAAACTGGAGAGTTTGAACGCCGAGGTAACCTGATGTATTTCATTTGAGTCCAAGAGAGACTCTTGCATCAGTCTTATGGGTGTTTATACGAGAACACCAGAACATTTCTCCTCAGTGTCACGGACTTGAGTTTAGAGGTTCAGGATGCTCGTTTGAGCTGTGCTGAGCTTGGCACATGGACCATCAGACCCGGCGCCAGGACAATTTAGCTTGGGGGGGAGGGGCACCGTTTTTATTTAACCTGTTAGCGTTTTTACCTCCTGTTGGCAGTGTGTTACATATTTCTGGGTCAAAACTGCCCTTTTTGACACTCTATGTCCATATTACACATTTATATTTAAAAAGGGACTGGCTGAGGAAGGTTCTGGAGTTTTTCTGAACGATCGCTCTGTTCTAGATTGTTGGTCAGAAAGTTTGTTCTCCAAAAGGAGCTGCGGTTGAACCACTGTCAAGACCCCGCTGTGTACCTGCTTTGTGTATGTGAGTGAGCCATCTTCCTTGATAGAAGATCTTTGGTTAAGTCGCACTGATTCAGAGGGAAATGAACAGACGTAGAGAAACCGGTTTTTGTAAGGAGTTGCTCTCAAACTAGTTAACAACAACAACAACAAACAGAAAATACAACAAGCCCTGCTTCTTCCATGTTGATTATTGATATTTTTCTGCTGCTTTTATCTGTGATGCTACTCACTGCTGAACTACCCTGATGCACTCTGAAAGAAAAATAATGTAACTCACTACCACAGAGCCATCATCTCGAATAAAAACAATCCTTTTACGTCCCGTTAATGTACTCCAACAAAGTAGTCTTCCTCAGTCCAGTTCTCCTGCTAAAAACCTTGGCCTGGTACGTGAATGGACGGGTCCGCCCATGACGCCGGGCCTGTGGACCATATGGCCTCTCTATCCTCTTGTCTTTTTTTTTTTTTTTTCTTCACCTGCAGCAGCTGAGAGACTAGAATCAGAGGCTCCATCATCTGTTTGGATCCACAAGTCATCAGACCTTTGTGTGAGCCACACCTTTAGCTGGCCCACGTTTTACATGCCCTTGCTCCAGGAGCATGTCCTTGCACAGCGGCAAGTTGTTGAGGGTGATGGCTTTGATATAGAACAGCTGCGTCATCACCTGCTCGATGAGCTCATGGTCAGTACTGTCCTGCAACATGGAGTGGAAGGTGCTGAGTTGTTACAAGAGTCCAGGATGTAGGTGCCTTCATTAGTGGCACTGGACATGCACCTATGGAGACTAGAGGGCTTCACCGCCAGCACAACCTGGATGCTGTTGCGGCTCCAGATTCCCTGGTTATTATGATCAACCCATTCTTATCCATCTCCATCTGTAAGTCGCAGCTGCCACAGCAAACATCTTTTAAACTTTTCTTAAAATCTTGTCTTAATTTCAGAGTTCAGTTATACTGATTGTGCTAACCTACTGTGGTGGTTGTACCATTATATATTAACAAAAGAGATATTACCCCCCACCACCACCACCCCTGCAAAAAAAGTATTAAATTAGAAAACCTTTTAAATGAAATATGACATTAGTTTGTCCCCCATCAACCAGCCCCCATCATTTTTTATTTTGTAATTATTTGGGTCAAAATGAAAACTTGAAAATGGTGCTCTGGAATAAGTTTTTTTTTTAAGAAGACACATTAAGTTTCAAGCTTGTCTTATCAGACACCTGACCAACAGGAAGATAAAGCTGAACCAGATGCTACAGAAAAGCACATAGCTCATAAGCAGCACCCTTAGAGGTTAGCTTCGGTATAAGAGTTAAATTCTGCTCCTGCTGTATAAAGTGACTTTTTTTTTTTAAATAAACCATTTTCCATCTCAGACTCTGACTTTTTAATTTTTGACATAATGTTATAATGTTTAGCTGTGGTTATTGGATCTGAAACTTGATTGTATGACGGTGGGTGGCAGGAATCCACGGTTTACTCTTTTGTTTAATGTCAGTGTCAAATTTATTTATATGGCACATATACAAACGATAGATCAAAACAACAATTATAAATGTGACACAATACTAAGTCTACTTTTAGTTAAAAGCCAGCTCATAGAAATAGGTCTTTAATAGGCACCTTAAAATTACTCAAAGACTGAGCAGCCCTGATGTTGGCAGGAAGACTGTTCCATAGCCTGATGCCGGCTACTGAAAAGGCCCCGTCTCCCCATGTCTCCCCAAGACGTCAACTTTGTTCTAGGGATCACAAGACCGTTCTGATTGCTAAACCTCATGGATCTAGTAGGGGCATGAAGTGCTAAAAGCTCAGATAAATAAGGTGGAGCAAGACATTTCAAAGTCTTAAAAAAAACAAACAATAGTTTGAACTAGATCCTATAAAATACAGGAAGCCCGTGAAAGGACCACAATACTAGATGTAGGGGGTCATTATTTTTACGTTGTTTGGAAGCTCATCAAAGCACTTTATGTCAGGATCATGATCACAAATCAATTTGAATAACAATATGATAACAATGCAATACCCTGTTTTGCACAAAACAGCAAAAATCAATGAAAACTTTCACGTGTGCCAGGTCTCTTTTCAGTAAGGTCAGTGAAATGCTCTTCTTTATCCTTTGGCCTGATGTAGGATATCACTGTTTCCAGCTCGATGTATCTCTATGTAACCTTTATGCCGGGCCACAGCAAAAGAGCGAGCTTGACTTTTTTCATGTTTCATACAAAACTGACCTAGATGTCCCCTGTCTTTCATTCCTATTTTTCCAAATCTGTCGTCCTCAACGTCTGTGCTGAAGTGGCAACAAGACTTGCAAAAAAAACGCATCCATTTTAATGCTGTACGCCAACCAACTATAGCGGACATGCCATTTAGCAGAAAAATTCCTCCTCTTTCCACTGACAGCCTCTGTGCAGGGGAAAGCCTGAAGTTTCAGCTGGCATGGAAACTCGTCCACCACAGAGCGATCAGTGGTTTCCATGATAATGTCTGCCAAGTTGCCGTTAGCTACAGCCTGAGTCAGAGCCGTGGGCCTGCTTGTCAATGGAGAGGAATAATCCTACTTGGTTGTAAAACCTGACCCCTGGAGGTCAGGTTTCATTGTTTCATTGGCAGCAGCACTCTAGCTACCAACACTTTTCCCACTCCTGCAGTTGTGGCCAGGCAAGGGGTCACAGTCAGGTCATTAGGTTGGTTGCCAGGTGCATTTTTCAAAATCCACTTTGCCTGATTACATTTTTTTATTGATCAACATTTTCAACACGATCAGCTCATTGTCTGTCCTCACTCTGAAAGTCATCTAACCTGAGCTAATTATGCCGAGAAAGTCTGATTAGTTTGGGGAGGTGTGAACGGGCAACCAAACCAAACTCTGATTCGAACCAAACAACTGAAGTCTAGTCCACCTAAAAACGTGGGTCTCGGTTCAATTGAAACAATCTCTGGAGCGGTTCGATTTAACGTGAACGCATCCAGACCGGGACCGCACCAAAAGCAGGAAGCGGGCTATATTGTGCAGCCGTCTCAGCCGCCTCGTGTAGTCCTCTGCCTCGTTATCTGCTCATTCTGAGCCCATTGCTGCAGAATATTGATCTGGTACATTCACCAAACACAAAAGATCCCAAAACCACCAGAATCTGCTGCTACTCCATGTTTGTTTACGTTTCTCTCCTGCTGCAGCACCAGGGAGTCCAGTAACAACAACAAAAAGAAGTTATGCAGTAACACCATAGCGCCACCACAGGCGGGGATGTAAACATGCTCTAAGCTTACTTTGTTCGTATAATAAAGTGCAGTGTGAATCCAAACCATACCAACTACAAACAGCAACAATGTTGCAATTTTAGTCCCCAATCGAACCGAGTCTACTGGACTATCAGGTGTGAATACAGCCTAAATATCGTCTGAGTAACATAAAAAGCAAAGGTCTCTCCACATGAAGTTTAATATCCATTTTATCCAACATGTCAAAAACCGATAGATTCAAATGACAAAGCTGTAAACTGCAACACAATTACACAACCATTTAACAAATGCAGAAGTATCTTACATTTTTAAAGTTCATACTTCTAGTTCTTCAGAAACAGCATATTTAATAATTAGTAATAAAATGAAAAATGAAACATTTAAGTAGCCGATATATTTTCTGTAAATTTAACTGTAAATTGTTTTGTTTTCTCTATTCATTTATACAGGATATTCTTAGAGCAATCAACATGTAACAATATCATGTAGAAATCTATGAAAAAAGTAGCCTGGCTCTGCCAGATCTATGTGTAGCCCCACCTCTTGTCGAGTCGGGGAAACACATACATCTGAAACCGCTCCATTTGAAACCGTCTATAAAAGGGAGGGCTGTCTGGTTTAATATTTTTTGCTGACTGGAAAATGTGCCAGCAAGTGCCTGCCTTTCATGATTTGTCTTTAGCCAATCACAGTAAATAAAGCTCTTGCAAATCTAGTCGGGAATAAAGCAAACACATCGTTACCATCAAGAAAAGCACAAAGTTCTTAACTTTGATCATTGTTTAACCAAGAAACTGTCTCTCGTTCTTTGAAAACAGATTCAATTACTTCTTCTACGCGTGCGTACACCGCCGCAGCCATGTTTGTTTTTCTTAGCCTGCCTGGGCACTTGCTGCCAATCATACCTGAACACTCACCCCAAAGCACAATGATTGGTTATTGGTTATCTTGAAAATTTTTTTACTGAGATAGGCGGTTTTAGCTGTAGCGGTACAAGATGAATTTTCGTGGGTTCGGAAAACTCCAAATGTCGCGAGAATCCATCTTGCAGTGCAAGATTATGAAAAAAGATACATTTGAATTAGAATAAATCAAACTAAAAGAAACATTTACATCAGTTTAATTTTCTAATCCATCAGAACGTTTTCCCAAAAATATTTAAACGCACTGCATGAAAAAACTTTGTACATCTTAAATTATTTTAACATTTGGTATTTAGAACAAAATTAGTACACTTTGTTAATATTCATTTACAAACATGAAACTGGATCAGACAACTGAGAAATTCATAAAGAAACATACTCCTACACAATCATGAGAATATACACTCACCGGCCACTTTATTAGGTACACCATGCTAGTAACGGGTTGGACCCCCTTTTGCCTTCAGAACTGCCTCAATTCTTCGTGGCATAGATTCAACAAGGTGCTGGAAGCATTCCTCAGAGAGTTTGGTCCATATTGACATGATGGCATCACACAGTTGGCGCAGATTTGTCGGCTGCACATCCATGATGCGAATCTCCCGTTCCACCACATCCCAAAGATGCTCTATTGGATTGAGATCTGGTGACTGTGGAGGCCATTTGAGTACAGTGAACTCATTGTCATGTTCAAGAAACCAGTCCGAGATGATTCCAGCTTTATGACATGGCGCATTATCCTGCTGAAAGTAGCCATCAGAAGTTGGGTACATTGTGGTCATAAAGGGATGGACATGGTCAGCAACAATACTCAGGTAGGCTGTGGCATTGTAACGATGCTCAATTGGTACAAGGGGCCCAAAGAGTGCCAAGAAAATATTCCCCACACCATTACACCACCACCACCAGCCTGAACCGTTGATACAAGGCAGGATGGATCCATGCTTTCATGTTGTTGACGCCAAATTCTGACCCTACCATCCGAATGTCGCAGCAGAAATCGAGACTCATCAGACCAGGCAACGTTTTTCCAATCTCTATTGTCCAATTTCGATGAGCTTGTGCAAATTGTAGCCTCAGTTTCCTGTTCTTAGCTGAAAGAAGTGGCACCCGGCGTGGTCTTCTGCTGCTGTAGCCCATCTGCCTCAAAGTTTGACGTACTGTGCGTTCAGAGATGCTCTTCTGCCTACCTTGGTTGTAACGAGTGGTTATTTGAGTCACTGTTGCCTTTCTATCAGCTCCAACCAGTCTGGCCATTCTCCTCTGACCTCTGGCATCAACAAGGCATTTCCGCCCACAGAACTACCGCTCACTGGATATTTTTTCTTTTTCGGACCATTCTCTGTAAACCCTAGAGATGGTTGTGCGTGAAAATCCCAGTAGATCAGCAGTTTCTGAAATACTCAGACCAGCCATTCTGGCACCAACAACCATGCCACGTTCAAAGTCACTCAAATCACCTTTCTTCCCCATACTGATGCTTGGTTTGAACTGCAGGAGATTGTCTTGACCATGTGTACATGCCTAAATGCACTGAGTTGCCGCCATGTGATTGGCTGATTAGAAATTAAGTGTTAACGAGCAGTTGGACAGGTGTACCTAATAAAGTGGCCGGTGAGTGTATATATATATATATATATATATATATATCACTTTAAATCAACACCAATGAAGTTATTCAAAACAAACATCAAACTATGAAAAATATTTGCAAATACTGGAACTCTGTTGTTTCAGTCCATTCAGGCATGAGTGTCTCTTAGACTTTATTCAGACTGCAGGTCTTAATGCTCAATTCTGATGTTTTTGTGAGATCAGGGGCCGTATTCCCAAAAAATCTTAGGGCTAAAAGTAGGTCCTAACTGGCGAATTTAGGAGTAACTCCTAAAAACTGTGGGCGTGTCACTCCTAAATTTAGGACTCCTAGTTTCTTAAGGTAAAAGTAATTCACAACCACTTTTAGGCCTAAAAGTAGCTCGGTGTCATAGCTTGGTAGCTTGGTGTCATACTGGACAACCAGCTGTCCTTCAAGGAGCAGGTTAACTCCGTAGCTCGCTCATGTCAATTCGCGCTTTACAACATCAGGAAAATCAGAGCCTTCCTCACAGACCACACCACACAGCTTCTGGTCCAGGCCCTGGTCTTGTCCCGGATCGACTACTGCAACTCTTTGCTGGCCGGTCTTCCGGCGTCCTCGGTTAAACCTCTGCAGATGATTCAGAACGCAGCAGCACGTCTGGTCTTCAACCAGCCCAAAAGGGCTCATGTCACTCCGCTGCTCATTTCCCTGCACTGGCTTCCAGTTGCAGCACGCATCAAATACAAAGCTCTGCTTCTGGCTTACCAGACTCTAACACACACAGCTCCTACTTACCTTCACTCCTTCATCCAAACCTACATTCCCACGCGTCAGCTACGCTCAGCTGCTGAAAGACGCCTAGCGCTTCCACCACAACGTGGCATGAGATCATGTTCCAAACTCTTCTCCTCTGTTATCCCCCGATGGTGGAATGACCTACCAAACTCGGTCCAATCCTCAGAGTCGGCAGCTACTTTTAAGAGCAGATTTAAGACTCACCTCTTTAAAAAACACTTTCAGTCTTAATGTGGGATTAATTTATGATTTATGATAGCGATTTGAGAATTTATCTCACTAAAAAAAAAAAAAAGATACACTTGATGTATCAGCGTCGGAATTAAACTGGACTCCAAACAGTCCGCCTCCTTATATTGTTTCCTTCTCTTTGATTTCTTGCTTGTATGTTCTCTCAATGTAAGTCGCTTTGGATAAAAGCGTCTGCTAAATGACAGTAGTAGTAGTAGTAGTAGTAGTAGCTCCTAAGTCTGGGAGTCCTTAAAAGAAGTCAAGAGGACTCCCAACTCCCTAAGACCTATTCACAAAGACTCCCAAAATGGCTGCAGCCAGACGCAATGTGTTGGACACTCTGGATGATTCTGAATTGACCAAAGGATACCGACTAAATTGTAAAGGTATTGAACTTTTTGTAGATTTGGTGCGGGATGCAATCACATCTCCAACTAAACGTAACAACCCGATCAG
Source organism: Pachypanchax playfairii (assembly GCA_006937955.1). Taxonomy (NCBI): domain Eukaryota; kingdom Metazoa; phylum Chordata; class Actinopteri; order Cyprinodontiformes; family Aplocheilidae; genus Pachypanchax; species Pachypanchax playfairii. The sequence goes on along the minus strand of SSNP01000121.1, from coordinate 917,776 downwards.
TCCAGAAATTAAATGTTTAGCGACACTAAGATATTTAGCACATCTTTCAATTTATGCAACATATGTAGGGATGCCTATATGACAGACATTGCCTACCTGTTGCAGTAGCATCCTTTTTATCAGCGGCGATCTTGAGCAGACACTGGGACTGTAGAGAATACCATCTGTTCTCAGTCTTCTGCCGTTTGAGACACCGCTGGATAAGATACATTTATGTTTCTGCTAATTTCCACCCATGCCTCCCTTTTCTTCTTATTCGTAATCCTGGCTCCGAATCACCCTTTGAGGACCGTCCTTCTCTTCAGTACCAACTGTGCCAGTAGTAATAACTGGTCCTGCGACCAGTTAGGTTTCCTTGTTCTTTTCTCGACACTTATTTTCAGTTCACGAGGTGCTTTTCACAGTAGTGGGGGGGTCTATTTAAGATGTGGCTGATGTGCTCATTAGACAGCCTAATTGTTTACAGCCTACTTGCAATCACTCCCTTAATATGATGCAGCCATCCATCCATTATCTATACCGCTTTCATCCAATTCAGGGTCGCGTGGAGGGGGTGCTGGAGCTTATCCCAGCTATCAGCAGGCGTTAGGCAAGGTACACCCTGAATAGGACCCCAGTCTGTTGCATAATATGATGCATTTCACGTTTTTAAACTTCACCCTCTCTGTAAGTAGGCTATTGTGTGCAAGTTGCATGACGTGTCAGTCTCGTGGCCGACAAAGATGTCATCATGCATTATTTCTGCTATTTGCGCTGTTCATAATTACGCTTTTATCAACATTGACGTTTTCCATTTCCTGGTTTCACACGTGTCATTCAACAACCAATCACACTGCTATCCGTCTATTTACTCATGCATAGGAAATGAGGTTTTCCATAGCAACGGGACGTCACTCTTAGCTTACTTTTAGGGATTTATCCTACGTAAAAGTAGCTCTTAGTGCGTTTGTGAATAGGTTTTAGACGACAACTCCTACGTAAGACCATTTAGCGCGAGTTAGGAGTAACACCTAGCGGTAAGATAAGAGTCTTTGTGAATACGCCCCCAGATCTTTTTGCAAGGTCATTCATATTGCCAATGCAAAGTGACCTGAATGTGACTTGATGTCTGAACAGAATGCATCTTGAATGTGTCACGCATACGTAGTAGAGGGAACAGTGACGCCACACACACGTATTTAGCTCGAAGACTTCTTATTTATTCTTTAGCATTAGAGTGGGTTTGCTTAAACCCTGACTCTGCCATTTCTTTGGAATTAAAAAAAAACCACATAGTTCTGATAACAACCCTCAAGTTTGGCCTGAACAGATCTGTCTCCCCAGATATTAATTCACTAAGACTTTTTGACGGTTTCTCCCTATTGACTGTTCTATGCATCGTCTGTCATTATTTTTCTTTTCTTTTCACTCCCGCCTTCTCGACGCAGAATAGTGACATATGTCCATATTGATGATGTACAGGTCGGATGGAAAGTGACCTGGCAGTTCAGACTGAAGTCGCATGCCAAAAGATCAGTACAAGCTGAAGTGGCCTGGGTTGCATTTGAAAAAAATCGGATCCGTGTCGTTCAGACTGACATAAAAAAAAATTAGATACAGGTCACATAAGGGCAAAAAAAATTGGATTTGGGTCACTTCAGCCTGCAGTCTGAATGTAGCCTTAGAGTCTCGATGTTCACTAGGAAACATAATTTCTGTCTGTATGGATTCTCATATGTTTATTTAGATTAGACTTTACATTAAACCGTTTTTCACAAACCTCACACCAATATGGTTTCTGACCTGTGTGGATTCTCATATGTGTGTTTAAATGTCCCTTTCGACTAAAGCTTTGTCCACAAACCTCACACCAATATGGTCTCTGACCTGTGTGGATTCTCATGTGTGTGTTTAAATGTCCCATTTGATTAAAGCTTTTTCTACAAACCTCACAAGAAAATGGTTTCTGACCTGTGTGGATTCTGATATGTGCATTTAGAGTAGACTTTTCACTAAACCGTTTTTCACAAACCTCACACTGATATGGTTTCTGACCTGTGTGGATTCTCATGTGTGTTTTTAAATTTCCCTTTCGTCTAAAGTTTTGGCCACAAACCTCACACTGATATGGTTTCTGACCTGTGTGGATTCTCATATGTGTGTTTAAACTTCCCTTTCGAGTAAAGCTTTGGCCACAAAACTCACAACAAAATGGTTTCTGACCTGCGTGGATTCTCATGTGTGTATTTAACCTTCCCTTTCGAGTAAAGCTTTGCCCACAAACCTCACAACAAAATGGTTTCGGATCTGTGTGGATTCTCATGTGTGTGTTTAAACTTCCCTTTCGAGTAAAGCTTTGTCCACAAACCTCACAACAAAATGGTTTCTGACCTGTGTGGATCCTCATATGTGTGTTTAAACTTGACTTATCACTAAAGCTTTGTCCACAAACCTCACAACAATATGGTTTCTGACCTGTGTGGATTCTCATGTGTGTGTTTAAACTTGACTTATCACTAAAAATTTGTCCACAAACCTCACAACAATATGGTTTCTGACCTGTGTGGATCCTCATATGTGTGTTTAAACTTGACTTATCACTAAAAATGTGTCCACAAACCTCACAACAATATGGGGTCTGACCTGTGTGGATTATCATGTGTGTGTTTAAACTTCCCTTTAGACTAAAGGTTTCTCCACAAACCTCACAATAAAATGGTTTCTGGCCTGTGTGGATTCTCATATGTCTGTTTAAATGCTCCTTTTGACTGAAGCTTCGTCCACAAACCTCACAACAAAAAGGTTTCTGACCTGTGTGGATTCTCATATGTCTGTTTAAATTAACTTTTCTGGTAAATCTTTTACCACATTCATCACAACTAAATGATTTTTGTCTTGTCTTCTCTTTCATGTGTGAGTTTAAATTATTCTTCACTCTAAAATTCTTAAGACTAGAACAACTTAAAGAACTTACTTTTGAATGACTTGTTACATGTCTAAGTAAAGACCACTTAGAAACAAACTGTTCATTACACTCAGAGCAGCTAAATATTTTCTTGTCACCTGTTGTCCTGCTCACCATCCAGTCATAGTTATTGTCTACAGTTATTGATCCAGAGTCCGACACGTGTTGCAGTTGAGAGTCAGGATTGTTCACATCCTCATTCTCTTCATCATCCTCACTGAATTCAGTTTCTGAAGAGGCGGAGTCAAAGTTGTTTACACTAGGTGTCGATGTCATCTGGTCAGTTGAGCTGCTGGTTGGAAGATCTCTGTCTTTATCTGGCTGGTGTTGATGAAGCTGTGGGAACAAATGATTGTCTTCATCCTTCACCATCTTCAAAGAAACTGCAGTCAGGGGAAACCTGGTGGCATCAGTCTCCTCCTTCCCCTTGACCTGCTCTTCCTCCAGACTGATCCAGAGTTCCTCCTCTTCCTTCTTTATATTTAGGGTCTCTTGTATCTTCTGATCCATAGCAGGTCTCCATTCTTCAGGAGCTTCTTGCTTAATCAGCATAGTCTGTTGAACATCTGCAGGAATCACTGAGACAAATTTACATTAATGTTAACTTTATATTCACACAAACATCCCATATTTCACTGCTGAGGTCATGAGTTCATTGATTTAGGGGCTAGACACACAGGAGGAGACATTACCTCTCCATTCATTTTCAATGAGACAAACGGGACAAAGCGAAAATTGTGCATGTGAAATTTTGTGCTCATGCATGTACCGTGCACACGCAGGCCTGCGACGCGATCCCAGAAAGTTAAGAAAATGTAAACTTTTCATTGCTGTTGCTCCGACAAGGACCAATCAGCGGAGGTTTCATTGACTGACCAATGAGCTGACAGGATGCTTCTCGGTCATCTCCAGGAAAACATGGAGGAAATTTTGAATTGAAGTGAACCCATTTACGGCTTTTTCCATCTCTCGCATAACAAAGTCAGAAGTAAGATTTCCCTTTACTCCAGCAAAATCTTATGACACTTCATATCTAGCTTTTTGTCACCCCTGAACTGCTTTGATATTCGAAAATTCTCTCCAATCTCTCAGCCAATCAAAACCATGGAACACTCACCATTCACCATGGAACAGAGCACGTCACTAGCTTGTGTCACTGGCGCGTGACGCCTCCCGTGTGTCAGGTTTTCCAAGCGGCTGCAATGACTTTCGCTGATTGCTGTCGTTTGTCACCTCCTGTGTGTCTAGTCCCTTACTGTCAGAACATTTAATACTCTTAAGAGTTTTTCTTTAGCTTGGTTGCACATTAAAGAGGCCATTCCATTAAAAACATTTTTTCTGAGGTTTCTGTTAATAATTTAGCTCTACAGGTGTTCTTACCTTTATTGCGGTTGTGAAAAGGGCCCAGTAACTTCTCTTTCAGTTTTTATCGCTCAAACTACGCAGGTGGCGATAACACCCGAGTTCGAACAGCCTGTATTTGTTTTGTCACAACTCCTTTGCTCATTTGTATTCATCAGCTCCCGCAGTTGAGAAGGTAGCACAAAGACGTTTTTAGACCAAAAAGTGTTGAATTATGGTGTGTTCACGCCGGCCGCTTTGTAAATCTCAAGCAACGTTCACAACGCTTCAAGTTTGAAGCTTGTAACGCCTGCCAGAGCCTAAAAGAGCGCGTAGGAGGAGCTTCTTTTGTTGTCGGATGTTCTCAGCTATGGCGGATCATATTGAGAGAGTGGCTTGGCTTTATTTACTTCAAAAAGCTGGACAACGTCGACGTCGGGTGCATCAGCGCCATTTGTGGATACACCCCATTCTTCAGATGCGTTCTGAGTTTGGGGAGTTTAACCATTTGCTTCAGGAGCTACGTTTGGATGAGGTTTGCTTCCAGCGCTACTTCCATCTGTCCCGTGCCCTGCTTGACGACCTCCTGCTTCATTCAGGTTATGTGCAGTGACGTCACTACGTCACTCTGATGAGACGCTCTGATTGGCTGAAATGCCGCTTCAAGAGCGTCAAAAGTTCAGCTAGCTGATCTTCTTACACAAATTTACAAGAAAATATTTTTTTAAAAATGCCAGGGAACTGAAACACTGCATTGTTAAAAACCATGAGAGTAAATATCACACATCTAAAGGACGTACAAGTTGTTCTGACCTCTGTGTGGTGGCGACACGTCATGTGATCGTGATGATAATCCATGAAAGACGAGCGAGTTTTGGGAAGCCATTATGCGTAACGTGGGGCGCAAAGCAGAAAAACTTGTGCAGCTCACACTTCATCAAAGTCTGTGTCGCAGACGTAAAAGTTTGGATAGAAAAAAATGACAAAAATCTACGTGGGCCGCTGAGCTCACTGTACATATTTCATCCCAGCCAGAGACCTCCATTTTAGCAGAAGGTCAGAGTCACATGAGTCAGATGAGCAGTTCCCGTCTGGATCAACCAGGAGGTGTCAATAAAACACAGTTTATTAGTGTCAAAGACACTTTTCTGCATGACATGTCTCATTTCACAAAAAGCCAATTTTTTCACCTATTTTCTACAGCAGATTGTGAAAGAACGGTAAAAGCTAGAAACAAGCTGTCTATTCTCGATGGAAGTAGAGATTGTACTCTTTGTTTTCATAGTTTTGATGTTTGTATAGTCATAAAAGCACAATATTCTGTGGCTCTTCAAAAACAGTAAAAAATGCTCAAAAATACTGGCAGTGAAGCTTTTCTGTTCAGAAAACAGCTGGCAGCCAGCCAATGAGTTAAAGGCATTAAAGACGATTTTGCTCAGAATGAGAAGCTCAACAGCTGTTTGTCATTTTTCGAGTAGTGCACATGCGTTGTAGCCCCCCCCCCCACCTCATTTTCCCGCAACAGAAGAAACGCCTTCGTGAATTGCGTAGTTTTGCTCACTATCGCATCTCTGGAGTTTTTTGTGGAACTACTACAACTTTGTTTCTTCAAACATCTTGGGAGTCATCAATGTAAAAGGCTGTTTATTGTTACTCAGTACAAGTGCTGCTAGTGCTGAAATGCTAGCTAGTGCGGATCACTGAAGCCTGATGCACTGCACACTGCTCAGCCCCTGTTCATGTCAGATGTGTCTTTCTCCACGCTGATTCACAAGAGTTTCTGCTCATCTGTTCATTCAGAACTATTTCTTTACCATTGGTAAGGAAATAACATAAAAAACAATTGAAGAGAGCTTGTTTTAGTTACTCCTGCTTTTAATTTGACATCGTTCATCTTGCCTTCAACTCTTTCTCTTACTCTTTTGTTTGTTTAGACACCCAAAAACCCCACCCCTGTTAACGTAGTCAGCACACTCCGTTGCGCTGTGTGTGTGTTTGTGTAGATGTGTGTGTTGTGTTTATTTGCATCTCTATAGTCTGTTTAGATACACAGTTATGATCGCATTTGTCAATCGCTGTATTTTATTTTGAAGAATTGCTATTATTTTTGACCAGATTGTCTCGTGTGTCTTGGTGTTATTTCCTGCCAGAATTGAAGCGAAACACTCGAGCAAAAAATAGACCAGACGCCTAAATGATAACTTAACAGCTTCATGTCTGGCGTGAACTACATCGGTTAACAAGGGTGCAGAATGGAAGCCGTCTCAGTTCCGCTCTGCAGCGCTTACACGTGCAGTGCAGTAGTACTGAGGCCTAAGCAAACTACGTAGTACGTATAGAAGTGTGATTGACAATCTAGTATCCAATAGATAACGAAATGGGTTTGTTATCTATTGGCTGCTTTATTTCAAGCCCCACCGGGTCTATTATTTATGAATATTATAACTTTTTCTTTTGGAAACCAATGATAAAATGATTTTAAAGTAAATTTGACAAATAATTTTGCTACAAAATCCTCTTTACCACCTTTAATTATAAGGAAATTCGGATTTTTAGTCCTTTACTTTTAAAAAGAACACAGCCAAAACAGTATATTTATATATATTTTTTGTGGTTGTGTGTCAGTCATCAGTTAACACACTAAGTTACAAAAGCAGCCATCAGCTACAAGAGTTTTAATTAAGATGTTAAATCCATTTGTTGCCTGAAAACTATCTAATCTTTAATTATCATCATCACACTAATAGAAAGATGAAAACACACAAACCTAATAAGAGGAGTTGATCATTTGGTTTGATAACAGCATCAAGACTTCTGTCTTGTTCCTCCGTTTTTACTACACACAGTTCGTGTTTGTTATCATCTGCTGCGTTTTCAAGAATCCCTGTGTTTTCTTCCTTTTTGGTGTCCAGTTGCTGTTTGACCTGCCGTCGCCACATCTTGGTTAGTTTTCATTCACCAACAATCGTCTTTTAACAGTTACTGAGCTGTTAGAGACGAGTCCAAAAAGTTTGACTTCTTCCCAGTAGGACTGGACCACGGTACCGGTCTTTTCGACACAAAAGTTTTCCCCGTCAGGATCCGTTTCTCTTTCTAAGGCACTGACGCTTGTCCATGCTTTCGCCCTTCTTCTTCTTCTTTTTTATGGGTTTTAACGGCAGCCTGCATCCCGTTTTGTTGCATTACGGCCTCCCTCTGGTTAACCGGTTCTTCTTCTTCTTCTTCTTCTTCTTCTTCTTCTTCTTTAATTTCTTTAACGGCGGATGCAAACTACTTAGCGCATTACCGCCACCCTCCTGATTGTATATGAACAGTCACTACAATCTTCAATATTATGCAACATGCAAGTTGCCAATAAAAAAACAAACAAACTATATTCTCTTTTTGAGACCAGTATCTTTTAAGAACTCTAATAAATATTTTACAACATTATGATCTAATGTCTTACTTAAAGCCCGTGTAAAGTAACAACAAATGTGTGTTCTGAGTTTGTCACTGCACAGGAATATTAGTTATTAGTCATCCAGCCAAATTTGAATGATTAAAAACACTGCGAAGCATATGAAATTTGGTTACAAAATAATGAAAAAAGGATCAGTTTTCTCTGCTCTGAGACGCTGGGGGCGTGTCCGCTGCAGGCGCTGAAACCTGTCTGTCTCATCCTCTAGCAGCACCTCCTTCTCTTCCCCACATCACTGCATTTCCTCTGTTTCTGAGTTCCGGCTGGTTCGTTAAGTTTGAGGTTCTACCCACATGTAAAACTGCGCATCGCTGCTTTTTGAGGAGTTGAAATATTTCCACACAACCGCAATGCTTCAGACTTGTTGATCAGTGAAGGAGCGGAATGTGCTGCTACGCCATTCTGAGCTTTGTTTAGCATATGAAGGCAGCAGGTGGCAGAAGTAGCTCCTACCTATCATGCTGGTTTAGTTACAGTCTACTGTGTGGCTCCTCTGTCCCTTTTAGACCCGCCCATAAAATCCTGAAACAGAAAACTCTTGAAACGCAATTTGAAGGCTAGCTCCACAATTCAGTTTTTAATTGTTGGGAGGTTTTTCACATGTTTAGAACAGTACATTTATTATGTTTATAATGTGGTTAGAAGAAAATAGCAGAATTCCCTTTACACAGTCTTTAAAAGATTTTCAACACTAATGGATTATCTTACATTCTCTGTTCTCCTTCTTAACAGCCGTCTTTCTCTATCATATTTTTTACAATTCATAATTACATGTTCAACGGTCTCTTGTACATTGCATACAGTACATCTACCTGTTTCATGTTTTTTCATTAAGTATAATGTGCTATTTAATCCTGTATGTCCTATGCAAAGTCTAGTCCAGATTGTCTCTTCCTTTCTACTTTTCCCTGTCTTCCTTTTCCAATTTTAGGATTTATTTTATATAAAAATCTTCCCTTCTCCCCCTCATCCCATTTACTTTGGCATAATCTTCTCATACTCATCCGCAAATTGACCTAGTTTAAATTGCAGACGCTCCGATGAAACGATGAAGTTTGACTTTTATTTGCCAATGCGAGAACCGGAAGCACTATCTGTGTACCGGAAGGGACCTCGGAATGGCGGAGCACCAGAGCGCTGGGGACGTCGGAGTGGAGCCAAATAATATTATAATGGACGGTCAAGGCATCGTTCATGCAGAGACGGAGGACAGTAAAGTCAGTTTCTTCCCGGTAAATTAAGTTTTTTGTACTTTCAGTAAAAAACGGACTCGAATTCAGTTTCCGTTTGGGGCCTCTGACTTCCTGAACCGTTACGTGTTTAAATGTATTTTAAGTATTAATTATTATTTATAGTAAATGTGGGGAGTGTTATGATTTCTTCCCTTACTAAAATGTTTGATTTAATCTACACGGTCTGATTAACATGCGCAACAATCTCTATCACTGAGGTTTTGTGTATGTGTATGTGCGCGCGCGCGCTCGCGAGAATATCTTATGTTTTAATTAATGTACATGTTTGTACATTCCCTAATATCTATTGGTAGATATAAAGTGTTCTGTTTTATGATATATGGATATATAATTACTTATTATCAGTAAGATTTATAAATTTATTTTGCATTTCATAAAAATACAAAATTTCATTTTAAATGACTGTTTTGAGATTCTTGTGGCGTAAGTCTTGACACAAACGGAGAATTTGATATTGTCACAAACGTCAAAACATTTTCTTGCTACGTTTGAAGATCTTTATTATGAGTTAAACCTTCTCTCCTTTTTTAATCCTCCTCTAGTTGCACATAACGATTCAGAGAGGACTTTCATTGCCGTCTTTTCAGAAGTGCAGCTGCTGCTCGCCTGCGCTGTATCACTGTCCGTTCTGCACACCAGAATTTTTAAAACCCACAAAACTGTCGAAGCTGAAGCTCCATTTGAACAAACACATGAAAAGAGCAGTTCCCTATGAAGGTATGATTGTAAAAGTACACGCTTTCTTTTCCTAAAATTCATGTTTAATAAATGCACTTGTGTTATTTTTTTTTTTTTCAGAATACACCATTCATAGATGTGGACTTGGCTGCAGGAAACAGCAACATTTTCATTGCTTGTACTGTTTAGCTACAATCCTCAGGAAACGAGATCTGAAGATCCATCTTTCAGCTTGTCTCAGAAAACATTCCCAAACACTGTCGAAACCTCCTCAGGGTTCAAGCTCTGTGATTCCTGCCCCGGACTCGAGCCCGGCAAGTCCTGCAGGACCCGTCCAGGTCCCAAGCGTTACGATGCACATCCAGGTCCCAAGTCCAACGCCGCCTTCCCAAACTGTGGAAAACAGGAAAATGGATGTAAGTTGTTTACTGCTGTGGAAATTCTTTTGAATAGATCCTGCAGCAGATGGTGTATTAAAGTATCCAGATGTTTGAACATGTGTTTATTTCAGCAAACATTTATTACTTACAGTGTTTGTATATTTTCTTGGTGTTTTCCTCAGATGAGGGACTGAAGATGTGAGCCATCCTTACACAGTAGTAATTAGAATCGTTTTAACGAGCAGTTTTGATGTGTTTACATTTTGAACATGACCAGGAGGTGGTGGTAAAGCACCAAGACATTTCCATGCTGCTGTTAGCTTAAGAAAATTACAAAAATAGTAACAAACAGTGGCTTGGAGAAGTAAGTGATTTGATTTGGTGTGGAAATAGTAACGCGTTAGATTAGTTGTTACTGGTAAAGTGGTCGTATTCTGAGTAACGCGCTACTAAGTAGAATGAAGCATGCTGATTCTGTCCGTGTTGTGAGTGAAGTACTCGTTCTCCCTCTTCCAGAAGATCTATGGGTGGGGAACCCCCATGACACGGCACTCCAGTCTAACCCTCGCCAACACTCGTCCTCTACTTATAGACTGTACACACCTGTGAGACAGAGACACAGATCAGCTCGGGGGAAATGGCTACATGAGTTTCCGTGCAAAATAACTATGACTTGTGTTGAAAACGATCGTTAAACCAAGAGTGGCAGAAAGGTTCGATGCTCACGTTTCTACAGCAGCGTCCAAATCCAAAACACTGACATTTGGACACTCTTTTGAAGACAATAATGTGCCCATTTTGGACAGAAAAGACAGATGGTTTGAAAGAGGAGTCAACATATATACGTTAAAAAGGAGAAACTGACTCTTAACAGGGGGTGGAGTCAGGTTTTACTTATCCAACTCCTACAATGCTGCTTTGTCTCAAAATCCAAGACAGTTTCATAACAGTCTGAGTGCCAAACAGGGGACAACACCTTGCATAAACAAGTCTCAGGGAACAAAGACATAATTCCTTGATGGGTGTGCCAGAAACTAATGTGACTCTAACGAGACTGTTCATCGTGCTTGGTCCAAACTGCTTCAAACTCCCAAACCTGGTTAGAACTGAAGAAGTCTCTCGGACGAGAGACGAAACGTTTTGCTTTTTTTTTTTCTGATAACTTTTTAGATTGACATGAACGCCTGAGAATCTACACAAACTCCCTGATCTACCGTGTTTTCTGTACGAGACAGAACAAACTGAAATTTCCAGTTCGGATTTGAAAACTGAAACAGATATCAGGATCATATGAAGCTGTTGTTGATATGAATCCGTTGTTGTGTTTTCTCAAGCCTGAAAAGAAGCTGTGATTTCTCAACAGTTGCAGACCATCTTGGATTTTCTAAACAGCTCAGCTGGCGTCGCAGGTTCTGGACCTTCAGCTGGTCCCCAGACGGTTGTCAGCGCAACGCATCGTCAGTGCTCCATCGAACTTACGAATGACACCACCAGCTACACCCTATGCAACCCGAGGTAACTTCATATTCTCCTGGGTGTATTCGTCTGATTTGCATGTTAGAGATAAATCTTCTTTCCTGTCTGTACAGAGTTTACCTCGACAGCGGCTGCTGCTCCATCCCTTTGCCTCCAACTATTCGACCTTCGTCTTCTGGCAGCGCAGTCTTCATCAAGACTCCCACCACAGCCAGAGGATCCGTCGGCATCTTCACCTACGACCTGTTCAATAACTTCACAAAAAGCTCGTCCGAGAAAGCAGCCGTTCTCTTTGTGGTGCCGTTAAACCTCACCTCCATCGTTTACGCGGTCGGAGTCTTTGACGGCAGCAAGGAGTGCGATCGCCATCTTTTTAGGGAAATGTCCAAAGCCGCGAACGCAAACTTTGTCAGAGGCAAAGCAAAAGGTCCGAGTCTGACGCACCACAGCCAGCACGTCACCGTCATGGCGACAATGTCAAACTGCAGCGCAGCAGTCATGAAAGTAGAAATAAGTGAAAACTGAGTGAGATTGAAAATATCTTTTCGAAATGGATTTACTTCAGCAGCATGTCGTAGTTTGTTGTGATCAAACTCAAATTTAATAATTCAGTTACTTTGATGTTTGTTGCTTTTGTGATTGTTTTACTGTAAAAGAATATGGTTATCATTTGTTTTGTAGGTGTAGCCTGTAATAAACCATCTGAAATAATTTAACAATTCTGTATATTACTGTATATTGTGGTAAAAGCCTTATTAAACAAAAAGCCCGAGGCTCATACGGACACTATTAAACATGTTCTTGCCAAAGTGAAAGTCGAGGTCTTGCAAAAAATGAAATAAAAACAGATCTAAAAATGAGTTTGTGTATCTAAAACATTTTTTATCAGAGTTTGAAACTAATATGATGAGTGAAAGTAATTTATAGATAAGTTTTAGATCATCAGCTGCTTTTAATCTCTTCATTCCTGGTCGTGTCTCAGTGTCTTCAGGATTTATCCTAATTTCTAAACCTCCCTCAGCAAATCAGCCGAACATTTTATGATGAGGATAAAACATTAATGAAGAATTTCATATAGATTTTTACTAAAATCTATGAATCTACTATAATATTTAGTTTGAGAACAAAATGATAACCTGTTTGTGAGATGTTGTACCTGGAAAAGACAATGACACTCTGACAACATAATCCCCCCCGCAACAGGAAACATATGACAGTTTCTTGCAAAATCTGTTTGTGCAGTTCAAAAGCAGGAAATCTGCATCCAGATGACCTTTTAATATAAGCGAATTTTTAAAAAGTAAGAAAAAGACTCGCTATGAGGATAAAAAACTGATATATGAGCACACAGTGGCTGTAGGAGGGCTCCTGAGAAATAGACTTCAAAACCGCGACTCAGCAAGAATCCCACCCTTCCAGTTATAATCAGGACATCTGCAGCTTTCAGTGTCCATTCAGCGCTCCAGATAAACTGCTTTCCTGCTGTGATTTCATACCACAGACCCAAGCATCTGTTTCTGAGAGATAAGCCCAAGGTAAACCTGGAAACATCCCAGAGGGGAACGAATCAGATGTCCAGAAGCTTTTAGGAATATTTCCTAATTCTCATTGAACACTGAAAGGAAGAGAAAGAGAACATAATGTCTCTGAACACCTCAGAACTCATTTAGTGTCACATCAACAATAAACACTAGTGCCCCATTAATACACGTCCAAACCATCACACTGCCTCTGCTGTGTTTTACAGATGTGCTTTGGATCATGAACTGTCCCACAACCTTTTTAAACCATCATTCAGGTAGAAACCATCATGACCCAGTATCTGATACACTTTGAGACTCCGACCCTCTTAGATCCTCCTGGTTCTGAGTTCCTGGTCTCTTAGATCCTCCTGGTTCTGAGTTCCTGGTCTCTTAGATCCTCCTGGTTCTGAGTTCCTGGTCTCTTAGATCCTCCTGGTTCTGCTCCTATTCTTCAGATTGCTCATTCAGTGGGTTTCTGCTTCAACAAGTACGTCTCAATAAAATCCACTCTTGGATATTTCTGACTTATAATGATACAGTTTCATAAAAGTCCCTCCTGGACGGGTTGGGTCCCTGTTGGGGGGCGGGAGCCCTGGGATCACCCGATCGTGTCTCGGTCCTCCCAGGTATGGCTGGTTGCCGGCGGGGCCTATGGGCTCGTCACTACGGCCCCCTGGAGTTCTCTGCACCGTGGTTGTGGAGAAGCCAGTTGGTCATTGCTGCTCTTGTCTGGTGGGGTCGTGGTTCTCCCGGTACTCCTCTTCCTCTGGGGGGGTCCTTGGGTGTCCTGGGCCTCGGTCGCTTGTAGTCCACTTCAGGGCCTGTGGGATATAGCTGAGGATTTGTTTATTTTTTATTTATTTATTTAAATATTCAATGTCAAAATTCCGCAATCACAAGCGCGTCACTGAGTAGTCCACTCAGGTGTTTGCGTATATTAAATCTGGTTGTGACATCACTAAGCACAGTGTTTAACAAGGTCAGTTAGGTGGGAGTTTATGTTAAATTATCCTTTTTTTCATATTTTTCTTCTTTTAGCATAAATATTTGCTGTTGCCGTGTTTCTCTCTGTTCTTGTTTTTGTGTCTCTGCAGGTTTTGAAGCAGATACTTTGTGTTTTCTCTCAATATTTAATCATATTTTTTCTCTATTCTTTCCCCTTTTTCTCTTTTTTCTCTCTCTTCTTGTCTCCTCTGTCTCCTGTTGAAGAATATGTTCTTTCTTTCGACATGGCACTGGGTTTTCTTTCTCTTTGGTGTTTACATTTATATATTTTTTTAAAAAGCAAGGCTGCAGCCATGATGCAAGTTTCAAAGCAAGAGTACAATGAGAATCCAAAGGAATATCAGATACACCATGATATACCAACAGGAATCTCCTCTGGTTCTCTTTAGCTGAGCTAAAAAAAAAAAAAGACTAAAAACAAATTTAATTGTACTGTAAGAATAGTTCTGATTAATGCTTTACAAGTCTGTTGGGATTATTTTGTTTTGGTAATTAATTTATTTTGGTATAAATCATTCAACCTACATTAAAAAAAGAGTTGGATTTTGTATTTAATGCAAATAAAGATTAATGCTATAATTAATCTGTAAATGTCATCAACCCATATTTTAGAACATAAACAACATATCGGATGTTGAAACTGAGATACTTTATTATTACAAAGGAAACAAAAGCTCAGGTTGAATTTGGTGGCAGCTGATGCATTCTGTTCAGTTAGAACAGGTTTACTGGCTTGTTGTTTGACGTCATATTTTTATGTGCTGCATGATTATAGCCGCTGTCTGTTTGACAAGGAAAGACTGGACCAGAATCATGAAGGTGAAGAAACCACACGGTCTGCGAGTGTCATGCAAACACAGAGTGATGGTGTTTAACGCTGAAGTTTTTAGATTCTAACATCCAGCAGCTGATCTGAGTGGAAGCACAGTTTCAAACTCTCTCCATTGGTGTTTGTTTGGGTACTTGTACTTTTAAAATTTCGCTCCAGTTGCCTCCAGTGCAGACCTGTCATCTGTCTGTCTGTGTTCAGTGTTCCTCACACCTTTTCATTTTAATTTCCTTCTGTGAGCGGCTTTTGGTTCGCAGTAATTCTGTGGTTAGGATTCTAATTATTCCTTGTGAATTTCACTGTAGTTTCTTGTGTGTGTTATATTTATGTATATTGTCTGATTTACCCGTGTGAATGGAAAAATCTAAAGGAATTGGTTTTGAGATGAGATTATTAAAGTTAGAGTCATGACCTACAGCGTGCACTGGGACGGTACACAGCCGGGATGGAAGTCAGCTCCTCGCAGTCTGAGGTTCTGGTTATCAACTGGAAAAAGGTGGAATGTTTCTTCATGTTGGCAGTGAGTCTTTGCTTCAAGTGGAGGAGTTTAAGTATCAGGGCATCTTGTTTATGAGTGATGGCAGGATGAAGCAGGAGATGGAGCGACAGATTGGGGATGAGGGAGCTGCTTCAGTCTGTCATAGTGAAGAAGGATCTGAGCCAGAAGGCAAAGCTCTTGATTTACTGGTCTATGTTCTGACCCTCACCTGGTCATGAGATCTGGATCCTGACTGAAAGACTGAGTGGCTGAGATGAGTTTCCTCTGTAGGGGGGCGGGGCTCAGCCTATAGAAATCCAGCGAGGAACTCCATCATCCTGAGGGAGCTTGAAGTGGAGCTCCTCCACATCAAAAGGAGTCAGCTGAGGAAGTTCAAACATCTGATTAGGATACATCCTGATCAGCTCCCTAAGGAGGTTTTCCTGGCACATCGCACAGGAAGGAGGCAGATCCAGAACCCGCTGGAGGGATCATGTAACCTCTCCGGCTTGGGAACATCTGGGGATCCCCAGGAGGAGCTGGAGAATGTTGAATAAACACTGGTTAAACTTTTAAAGGTGGAATATGGAACATGAACACTTTAACAACAGAACAAAGCCTTCAGCCATCGGGGTGCCAGGCTCGTAACCCCCCCACCCCCACCCCACCCTCCGCGTGTGTGCTCCAATGCTGAGGTCGACAAATATTCCTCACCACACCTACGCTGATCTCCGATCCGAGCAGGACAATAAAATATCATGAGTTCAGTTCACTAATTATGCTCTCCAGCCCCGCTGATCACACAGACTCAGACTCCCACCTGTTTGTATCTCAATCATCATTTCAGTCCGTGGCAAAGAGCTCACGTAGCTGCCCCGGCTCTTCTCGAGCAAACCGAAACTTCCTGCAGTCCCCCCTAAAATCCTTTGTCCTCCTCTTGTGATCCTGCAGTCCTGTCTTCTCCAACCAGCCTCACAATCCTCTGAGGTGTCCTCCAGGTGAACCCAGAGCCCGAACGTCCCTACACTTCAGCCACCTGCAGCTTTGTGTTAGCGTAAGCTGCTAATAAAGACTTTTTCTCTTGACCCTGCTTGTCACATGTCACATGGGAATCCCCTATGGCAAGCAATTAAGGCTTCCAGCTGCTCGACCTGCAGACTCAATAGTACCATACTATTTATATTACCGTGTTGAGCAACCTAATGGTGCCCGCTGCTCTGCCTGCTATTGGCTGATAGATGTAAACAAAATGCCAAAGTTGTGCCTGTCAGAATAAATATTTTATTATATTTTACTTCAAATATAATTTTCAAAGAAAATAGTGTATTTTCATTCTACAACCCTCTAAACACCCCGTGGAGGCATTATTTTGTTATAAATATAGCTTTTTATGAAAATACTCCATAGTGTACCTTTAATTGTTCCTTTTTTTCTTTATTTATCAAAGTGATGTCTCAAAACTTTTCACTGTAGTGATTAAAACAACAATCTGATAAGGATTAAAAACTCATTCAGCTGATCATTTAATACTGCGTCATTAATGAAAGTGTAACATTGTGTGTTGACAGATTTTACTTTCATTGTGGTTTATGGTAGCCTCTTAAATGATCATAAACATTTTTTAGTTATGTAAAACTAGATACTTTTTTACATGTACCACCTGCCGCCCCCCCCCCAACCCTCCCCCCGAACATAGATTTTCTAGACACGCCCCTGCTTTACTTAAACTCATAAATAACAAGTCTTGATTAAATCATTGTTTAATTATATTCAACTCTTGGGTGATCAAGACCAAATTGTGATCAGAATCTAAACTTTTTCTGTCTTATAATTTAACTCATATTTTTTCCTCCTTTCCACCATCGTTATATCATTTTTGAGTCTCAGCCTGATATAAAATAAATAGAGTTATACGCTTAGATATCTGAGTCCTTCTTAGTTTTGCTGTCTCAACTTCAGTGTACTTGCATTCTGTTCAATAAAGTTCTTAAAAAAAGACTTTGTGTTTGTGAGCGAGTGAAGAACTCTGACTCTCCAAACCCAACAGAAACATTTTATAACGGACGTCAGACAAATGACATTAAATCCATAAAATAGTTCTGCAAATCAAATGGAATGTTTGAAACATATGAGATTGTTGTGTTAAACAGTGATTCTTCATATAACTGAAACAAAGACCTCTAATAACAGACTGATACCTGAGATTCTTTAATGAAGTCAAGATTTTGGCTTTTTGGAGACATTTAATTAATAAATGACCAAACTACATCCATCCAAACATTTTTATAACCTCTTGTTCCTGTTTAGGATCCTGGTGTTTATCTCCAGCATGAATAATAATCTGATGTTTATGTTTGTTATTTTATAAACATAAAGGTGGAACTTAACCTAACTATAAGTGGTCGACTTAAATTATTTTATCTAAATTAAACAGATGTTAAACTTATTATGAATCACAGGAAAATGGATCATTTCAGTCGTAAAGGTTGCAGGCACACAAATCTTTAAATACACAAATGCGGTCTGGGGGAACAGAGCCAGAACCAGCTCTTATTGCATGAGAGAACTGCAGTTTTCCGTTTTTAGTCTGTAAAGAGTGCCATCTTGTGGTCACCATGTGGTATTGCATGTTCTGGTTAAAACGGAACAGTTGGTTACGAGACAGTTAATCATGCTGATATTTCTAAAAAGATTTGTTAAAACACTTGTAAATATCTCAAGACTTTCTACTTAATGTCTGTCATGTCAGTGAAGTATATTTATTTGGTGTGAGCTTTGGAAGATTTGTAAAGACGTATGACTGCGATGGACAGGTAACCCTGTCTCTCTGCCAGTGAGATAGATACCAGCTCCCCAATGATGCACAGGAACAAATGGGTACAGAAAAAGGACGGACGGACGGACACCTTTTGGTCTTCAATAGATAATATAAATGTAATTTTAAATGGCACGTATTTGTCTAACGTATTTATTTTTTTCTCTAACACAATTTGTAGTTCACCCATTAACACACACTTGTGGTGATAAACTACATACTGTAGCCCCAGCTGCCCTGACACACACATTGACATAAACAGGACTTCCAGGTGCCACGCCCTCTGACCACCACCAAACAGGTTTTACCCTCTGAACAGAGCAGAGAATTAAACCAGAGACCCTCTAATTACTCTACCTCGTACTGCTACAGTTTTCTTGCAGTGACAGAACGTATTTGCCATTTTTATATTAAGTGTGTTGCACTGAAGGGGCCTCGGACATCCTGTTCACCCCTTACTGTTCTACACAGGAACAAAATAAAAAAATAAAACTTGTGTAACCTGAGCACTTCATGCACAAGCACACACAGAGTCTGGCATCGTGTGTATTTGTTCTTAGTGAGATCCATCTGTTTCTCCTGTACAACAAAACACTTCTTCTCATTTATTTTACTGCATTTATTTAAAAAAAAAACACGTGGGAATTAAATCAGTCACTATAAGAGTGACAACTATAAAAAGAGTGAAAAAGATCGGATGCACAGACATGTTTATAAGGGTTGATAAATCTGTGTGTGTGTGTGTGTGTGTGTGTGTGTGTGGGTGTGTGTGTGTGTGTGTGTGTGTGTGTGTGTGTGTGTGTGTGTGTGTGTGTGTGTGTGTGGGGATGGTAGGCGGTCGCGGAAGCAATTTTGTTCTGCTCTGTTTGGCAGTACATCAGTGTATTTTTGTTTGTTTCCCAGTCTGCATCACTCTGCTGCTCCCCATCATCTACACTCACTCATCTCCATCCATCCCCTGATTTTCATCCCTCGTCATCCTTCTTTCTTGTGTCACAGTCCCTTCCTTTTTTCAAATCACTGAAAAGAGCCAGTTCTGCTTTCACTGAAAATCTGTGTGTGGTGGGGAAGTATAGGTTTAGGATCATAACGGATAATTAATCAGCATTCTGGAATCATTTGAATCCAGATTCAATAATTAATGAGTGAAAGTCATTTTTCTCCCCTGAACATTTGGTGCTAATTATTTTATGATGTCTCTGACATAATCCTATTTAGGAGGGCAGTGACAGCCCTGTGCAGGCCATTTTTATTCACAGTTTGCAACAGATATGAAGACGAGGGCTGGGAAAACTGGATTAATGTGAAAAAAAATAATAATCTGGAGGGTTTTAGAAGCAGTTCTATTAAATTAGGGTAATAATGTCTAAGATAAGATGCAATGCAAAAAAGCAGGAAGGGAACGAGTGTTCAGTGCGTGTGCACGTTTGGAATTTTGGTGTATATTTTTCTGCGAGGGGACAGAGTGATTAGGCAGCAGATGCTATTGTCTGGAGTATCCCAATAAAAACAGTAAGAGGATTATCAAGTCGTATGCGCACGCTCACACACACACAAACGCCCTCACACGCCTCTCTGTGTTGGCCAAAGGCAGCATGCACCCAATAACCTACTGACATATAAACACCAACCAGAGAGACGCATAATGTTCACTATCAGAGCTGTGGTGTAAAATGGAGCATATTGACGTCCAGTGACAACAGACGCTGCGTAAAAACCCCACATTCCCTCCCATTCTGCACACGCTGCAAAGGCTGGACACGGAGTGTGTGTGTGCGCGCGCGTGTGCTGGCACTTTGACACCCAAACGCAGTCCGTCAGTGCGCGTGCTGCTCCGTTCTTCTCCGATAGAGGAGCGTCTATACTCACAAAGAGTGCGCGCATGCAGGCGGACAGGCTCACACCGAGAGACCCGTGTCATTAAAATCTCATCATTCTGGTCGCGCGCATTATAGCCTGCTACTACAACTCCTTGCGCTGCTTCTTCGGCTGTCGAGTGACAAGCTCGCAGGTGTGGAGTTGTGGAGGGGGGGGAGAGAAAAGGACAGTCAGCTGGGACAATGGGACAAACCTCGCGCTGTTAAACCGGTCAGATACGCACACGGAGAAGCGCGTGGCATGGCCAAAACGGACCAGCTCTGAAGTTTGGAGGATCTGCTTGTGAGGGTTTATTGTCACCGCATCAATCAGACCGGTGAGACGCGAGTGGAGGAGATCAGAGTCTGTGCATCACCGTGTCAAAGTGATAAGAACCCTGCGGTATTATAATGGCGCACAGAGACAGACGTTTGGGAACCTGGCAGGTGCTACTGACCATCTCCATCGTCATCATCCCTTTATCTGTTCACGGTAAGACGGCTGCTCGAATAGAGACCCACCCTGTACGTGCGTGTTTAGTCTCACTGTGTGTGGCTTTATGTGCGTGGAAGCGCGCACGTGCGTGAATCAAATCTCACCTGCATTATTAGGGGATCTGTTGGGGAATCACAGTTATCCATGTTCATGCAGCTGCCATTTAAAACTTATATAATAACAAACATTTTTAATGTCGATACTGACAGTTGAAACTTCCCCAGCGACTGACTCAAATTACATGATGAAAAGACAGTAATATGTATAGGAGAGGTATTGATCAGCTATTGACTCTGGCAAAAAAAGCAATAACAAAATCCATATTCTAATACTAATGTTGTGTCTGTTTCTTTGTGTGTGTTACCTAATTTATTTCTGTTATTGGTAACTGAGAGCTTTTCAACCACGATTTTTGAACATAATTATTCCAATATTATGTCCTTTAAGAGACTAAGTGATTTTAGGGTTGTACTGTATGATGCTTGCAAATGATGAAAGAGACATTTGACAGTTCAGCCCTGCAGCTGCGACTCGCCGCGGTTCCTTTTCTCCAGACAAAGGCGGGATTAAGTGCACCATGGTCGGGCTGCATGAAGCCCATTCAAGGCGCTGAAAGCACCGAATTCCTTTAGACATCCAGGGGAACCGGACACCGGCACGCTCCCCCCACAACCCCCACGCGCCCCTTCCCATTTAGAATACAACCAGGGAATAAGAAGGAACCTTCTCTCACATTATATCAGACTCGAACCCTTTAGAAGAAATAAGGAACATCTGCCAGATGTAGAAAGGAGCGCTGCCGCCGCTGCCCAGCAACAGGGTGGCTCGTGCACCCGTGGGGTCGCTGGGGTTCACGCGAGCGGGCACGCGCCTCCCATCACTCGTCTCATCTCTCGGCCTCGATGTGAAATCAGGCGTTAATACTGTGACATATTGACCGGCAAAACAGGCCCAAACGTCTGTCGGCCTCCCTCTCGCGTTATAACCAGCAACCACGTGGCAGGAGAGATGTGATTAATTAGCAAGATGGACCGGTGACATCATTAACCATCTGCAGGTGGAAACACTTCCTGTTTTATTTTCTGATTGGTTGTTGAAAGTAGTTTATATATACAAAGAAATGCGTGTAATGCAGTAAATTTTGCTTTCATAGTCATTTAAAGCCCAAAGCCTTTTTTTTTTGTTCTTTGTTCCCCAGTTTTCCCCATAAATTGATTATATTAGAGCTGGTTTCGTAGGTCTTTGACTTATACTATAATTATACTTTTAATTTCCTCTCTATGTGAAGTATTTGAACTCTAACAAGTAGTTTTTACCAATTTCAGGCAGTCAAATTTAAATTTCGCCCCAGAAGCAAAGAAATCTGGCCTGCCTGCCACTGGAGATATGAAACCAGTCAACACCTCAAGCTGCCAAGCTGGATCATTTTCTATTACTTTCTTGTTAACTAGTCAACCAGCATCAGATGCTTTTCTAACATTAATTCTAATTAGGTAATGATTTTTTATTTTTATTTTTATATCCGTCAACACATGACCACAGAAAACACAGAGGATTGAATCCAGTATTTTAAGTTCACTCCCATATGACAGTGCATGTGTGTCCAACGTCTGAGTGAGCGCATGCTGTGAGGTCCATCTGCCCTGCAGCCTCAGAAAGCTCACAGTATGTCAGAATAAATCAGATCATCAGCATTTTTAACACCAAAACACACAGGGGAGGGGGGGGGGCACTTAAACGAAAGATCAAAACTCAGGCAAATTGTTAGAAATAAAACAATATTGGTTTTTAATAACCTTTACCATGTCATTACTCTGATCACCTGATTGAACACCTGTGGTGAGTCAGTCAGAATGAGTGTGATCTCTTCATCCTGCCGGTGAGGCTGCTTGGAGTCTGCACCCTAGCCAATCACAGTGACCTCAGGTAGAACTTGTTTCCATGGTTACGTGCTCAGTGCAATGCCGGAGGTTAGAAGCTGAGCCACAGTAAAAGGCACAAATCATACCTTTCCTCAGACGGATGTCACATATCTGAGCAGAAACTCGTGCGTTCAGTTGGATCAGCTTGTAATCTCATCATGTGCTGCAAAGGCTGCCGGCTGCTGGCAGGATGCAGCATCTAACAAACTGTCAGACTGAACCTTTAAATGAAAACTGAAGCTGTTGCAAATGATATAAACTGGTGGAGCATGTCTCTTTTTTTACCAAAGCGAAGGACTTTCAGGGTTTCTTTTCCCAGAGATGGACCTGGCATCCAACGCTCAGTCACTGGCTGCTCGATTGATTGAAAAACAAGAGAGAGGGAGCACGAACACTGGATTCTCTGTTTGCACTGCAATTCCCTCTTTCAGTTCCTCCTTTCAACATGGCACCTCTTTACATCTCACCATGGCAACTGCGCTCTATGTGTGTGTATGTGAGGTGAATCTCACGGCTCCTCAGCCACCACTAGTCTTCATGACTCGAGGCACGTTCGGAAGGTTTTTGTACAAGCGCTAAATGAAGTGCCAGACATTGAAAGGGTGGCGGTGGAAGAGATGTCATCTGGCCAAGTATGCAGATGAGTTTAGAGGTGTGTGCAGATGTATGAGGCCTGTGAAAATGAATGAATCAGGAGCTTCTAAACATGAACATTATACTTATAACTGTTTAACAAAGACTTTGATCTTCCTTTTATACAACTAAAGGCAGCCAGGTGTGTGCAGAACCTCTTTTATTGGCATTTAATGCTTTACAAATATCAACGAAAGCTTTATACCAGACTAAAGTAGAAACTGGAGACATCTCCATCGCTTCTGACACCGAATTGCAGTTTTTTCGGATGGTGTTCGAGCAGCATGTTTCTGCACGGCAGCACTGAGATTAAATGAGCCAGCAGTCCATTTTGCACAAAGATCCAAAAGTGGCCATTTTCTAATATTTTAGCAGGAATGAAACATTTGACTGTCCACCCATGTTATCCTTTGTTCTATAAGGTTGTGCAGATTCCTAACAGCAGCTCTGTTTTTATATATTACCTGTCTGACTCCGTATGAGCTGCATGGTGGGGTGGCTGGTTCGCACCAACAAGGTTATGGGTTCGACTCTGAGCTGGAAGCTTTTCTCCCTGTGTGTGTGAATTGCTGTTCATCTATTTGGGGCCCTTTGAGGGACAGGTAACCTGTTCAGGATGCATCCAACCTGTTTTATTTTGGTTTCCTCATCTCTCTTTGCCCTCGTGCCTATGCATGTGCAGTTGCTTCCACAGGTTTTCAACAGCAGTAGTTCTTGCTAGCAGCCAACCTATAGCCCTAAATCCTAATCTAATCCCCACCAAGTCTCAGTCACAAGAGAATAATGATCAGTCACTCACAGCACCTAATCCTGCAACACCACATTCTGCCTCAACGTTCACGTCTTCATCTGCTCCTTTGATAGCTTCTCTATATGAGGCCATTATAGTTATAGCAAAGACATTTCCTCAGAAAATAAATCTGGGAAAAATCCAGAGCCACTTCTGATGAACACCACAAGGGTCCACATGTTAGAATTGATCAAATGATGCATGCAAACTTTTGTTTGTTTGTCTTTAAGCATCTCAATTTACAACAAATAAACACGAAAACGTGCTAAACGGTTAAATTCAGCCATTCAATAAAACAGTTTAATGCTCCGAGTTCAGCTCAACCAATATACTCAGAACCAGGTTTAGAATCTCACTGTTGACAAATGACAAAATACAAGTTCTGTCAACTTATTAGATACTTTGACCAACTGAGTCCGAACTATTTGATCAATAATAGAAATCAGATGTTGGTTTTTGCAGACTGTTACTAACCCATTGGTCTGTTCCATTTGTGTTTGATTTGTAGGGAGGCATTCTCTAAGCAAACGGCACCATCACCACAACCACTCATCTGTCAACAAAGAGGCCTTGGACACCAGGATGGTTCTTAGTGATGACTCAGCAGAGAGGGAGCATCTGATTGGAGCAGGGATCGGCACCAAACTCCCACACACCAGACATCATCATTCCCATAAACGCCACTACCTTGATCTTGCAGAGGAAGACCAGCCAGCGGTGGAGGAGCTCACTGCTGGAGGGGCGGGGCCGGACCATCCTGGTAACCCCTTATCTGATGATGTCATCACGGTGGAGTTTCACAGCCCTGCTCCTGATGTTCTTCCGTCTGATGTTGCTTTGGATTGGGCGAAAGCCCCTAAACCCCAGAAGCAGAGAGGTGAAGACCCCACACCTTGGACGTTGACGGACTTTTATGACTACCTGTCCCCTGACAATGACGTCTCAGCTGTAGATACAACCCCTGAACCTGAGCCTAGTCCTTCACCTCCAGCTGATCTGGAAGATGAGAATCCCCTCCTGGTTGGTTCCCCTCCTATTCCTGACCATGCAAAAGCAAAAGTGAACAGCGGGCCATTTCTACCGGCTGCTCCCATGCCAGCGCCGGACAGAGAAGAGGAGTTAGCTATAGGTGGCGCCGTGGGCGCCGACGGCTGCAGGCTGGGTTTTGTGCTGTCCGGGCCTGGAGTTTGCGTTTCAAAATGTGATATTGAACCCAACTTCTGCTATAATGGAGGGGTGTGCACCGTGGTGGCAGGGATAGGAGCCTTCTGCAGGTGAGACACATACTAACTCTTTGTGTCTGCTTTAGATCTGATGGATCGTTAACATGCGTTGTGGATTACAACAGGCACAGCTGGGGAATTCCACACCAAAACATTTGTCCTTTTTTTAAATTTTCCAAGTGGAGATCATTTCTAATGTCTTTGTCTTCCCCCGTAAAAGGAGAGATTTAGGACACCACGGTCAAGCAAACACACAGTGAACAAAGACAGAAGGCTGGCTTAATGTGTCATGTGGGTTTGTCAAGATCACAGCAGGTTCCCGTGAGGATTAGCTCAGTTTTTTGAGGTAGGAGGTAAAGAAAGCATGTGGTGGTGGTTTCCTGCTGATAGACACCCGGCAGACACACACACACACAGAGTACCAGAAAGACGACAACACAGTGAGTTGATTTTAAAAAAATGAACACACACACATGCAATATTCAAACACAACTAACACTGGATGCCTCTCTTGCAACCATCTGTGAAGTCCTGCAGCGTCACTGGAGGCAAACTGTTCATGCTCACGTCATCCTACCTGCTGAGTAATGTTACCAACAAACACACACACACAAACACGCTCTTTTGAAGCATGTGTATGACAGAAAAGCAGATATTTGCACATATAGAACTCAGAAGTATACAGTATGATCTTATTAGGATCTAAAGGCTGCTAGTAGAATCTGTGCTGGACAAAGAGGAGATCATGCACCAGTCGCCTTCAAGTCCCATTTTACATAACTGTAGCCACAAATAAGATGAATGTGCTGCACAAAAGCTGCTAAACGTTAAAGTAATAATGACTTTTCCTGCAGATGATTAAGAGAATAATTGTTTTTAAGCTAAAAATCTCTGATATGCCCTATGTTTCTCGTTTTCTTCTCCTGTTGTCCTTCCAGATGTAATGTGCAGGACTACATCTGGAACAAAGGCCTGCGCTGTGAATGGGCCATCACAGAGTTCCAGGTGTTGTGTGTGGTGGTGGGCGCGGCCTCTTTTGTGCTCCTCCTCCTCTTCATGATCATTGTGTTTTTCGCCAAGAGCCTGTACCGCCTCAAGAGCGAGAACATTCGCCTTCGCAAGCGCAGGTCTGAGATCTGCGAATATAAAATACATGTTCTGAGTGAAACAAGCTTGTTTACGAGCTCGCACATCTGTTGAACTCAAATGCAAGCGCGTTCACGCTTCTTCTGAAATGAACTGAATTGTTTGGGTTTTCTGTGATTCATGTGGAGAACAGACACTGCAAATATTTATCTCACACAAGCCTCCCTCTCTGCGTCCCCGCAGTAAGTACCGCCCACAGAGCAGCGAGCCGCAGACAGACGGGCTCTCGGTTTCGACAACAGCTGATGGCTCGCAGCCAAATGTAAGGAAACTATGTGACACTCCTCCGCCTGCTCCTCAAACTCATACTCACAACCTGGCGTACTATGACAACATTATCTGTCAGGTATGCCCCTTCTTTCCTCGTGTTTTCACTTCTGTCACCTTAGTTTGGATCATTTTTGACATCTTAATTGTATCAGTCTGTTTGATTTCCCCACATGTTTTTACTTCCTCCTCACCGTGTTCTCCCCTGTGTTCTCCTACTAGCTTGAAAAGGGATTTGACATGTTAAATGTCTTTTTTCATTGTCCTGTTTGCGTCACATTTTTGTGGACTCAGTATACAACCGACCTACAAGCAAAACATTATTACTGCTTTACAGTAAACTTCACTTTTTAAAGAGGCCCTTCCATTAAAAACTGTTTTTCTGAGGTTTCTGTTGAATATTTTAGCTCCACAGGTGTTCTTACCTTCATAGTGGGTGTGAAAACAGGTCAACAACTTCTCTTTCAGTTTTTATCTCTCAAACTACGCAGGTGGCGATAACACCCGAGTTCTCTCGAGTCCAAACGGCCTGTATCTGTTTCGTCACAACTCCTTTGTTCGTTAGTATTCATCAGCTCCCGCAGGTGAAACCACACCTAGCATGCTGCTGGCTAAAAGCTGTAGCATAAGACGTAGCAAACAGGAAGACACGACGTCTGACGTTGCCATGCACAGCGGGGCAGGAAACAGTATTCTTTGCTCTGATAGGCTAGTTTGTTAGCCAATCAGAGTCCAGCAAATTCTAACAATGAATATAAATGAGCTGCTGACGAAGCAGCCTGACGCAAGGAGCCGGAACCACCCAAATTTTAAAGCAGACAGATTGAAAGGTCTGTTAATCAGTGTTTCCTGACGTTTTTTAGATATAAAATGTTTCATATTACTGGTTAATACTTAAGAAATAACCACAAAGTCCTGAAATGTGTATGAAACGACCTCTTTAAAGTGTTTATTAATACTTTGTAACTAGTTCATTTGTAAACATTTTGTTAAATTAGTAATAAGACACTGTTTATATACCCTTCGTTTCATTAGACGTGCAACAGACGCGTAATGTTAGTGACATGTAATACACGGCTGATAGCCGCCATTAAAGTCAATGGGACCGTTTCCACTGGGTGCGATGCAGCGCACATCAGACGAGTCTCGGAAGCGTAGTGTCGCAGCCTTTATGGTAATGAAGCAGGTTAACTATTTGACAAGAAACTGATCACTATATGAGGTGTTTACAGCTTAATTTCTACATTTTATCAGTCATTCGTAACAGTATTTATACTGTAAAGTGGCAACATAGACTGCTGAAAAACTTTTAACAATCCTTTTTTCTGCATTTGATTAATTCACACCCCAGGTGAAATGATTGATGACCTCTTTGCGAGGCTTCCTGGCGCCATTTGTTCAGATGTGCTGTGTAGCCACAGCAGCGTGATCAAACACCCGCCTCGACTCTCTTACCTGCATCTCTGCAGCTTCTTGAGCCTCCATTTTCTTCTTGTGTTCACTCCCACAAAGCACACGCAGCCATTTCAGGGCTCTGCAGCTTTTGTCTTCCACAGATTCAGTGCTGCTATGAACTGAACTGTATCGCAGCAGCATGTGCGAGTAAATGGCACGGCATTAATTACTGTCAGCATGGCGGTTTGATGACAGATTTATCTGAGTCCAAGATTGCACGGATCAGTAATAGCAGCCTCTTGGGTTGCAAAGAAAAACACCAAACGTGTTTACTGAAATGTTGTGAAATTCTTGGATTTAAAAAATAAAAATCAGATATAAAAACCTGAAACTTTTAGAATCTGATTGATTCATGCCCAGCAGCCAGGCCTATTGATCAGTGTTGCCCTATTTCCTGCCCCCTGTCCCCGTGACCTTCACAAATGTGTGACACACCAATAATCTAATGACTTGATCATTCACAAATGGACACATATTAACAAATGCACACAAACACACTAGCTGGAAAATCTAATAAACTCTAACCAACAGTAAAAACCTTTCCGATCTGATCTGCAGATGTTCAAACAGATGTTAAACATCTAATGACAAACAAAATGAACTGAACAAATTGTGATTTTATTCTTTTCAACCAAGCTTCTGCCCTTAAAGCTGTGCCAGCACTTCCCTGCAGCTATTATAGATGAATTTTGGTTACTGGCGGATGCTCTAATTATCAGAGCACTCCGTCAACAGTGGCTTTTATTTTGTTTTTTTGTTAAATGCCATAAAAATAATAGGCGCCTTTATTTGATTTATAGTGGCTTGATAAGTTGACTGATTAGAATCCATATAACAAATTGCTTTTTGAGGTTTCCTCTTGATTTTATCGTCCACTTTTGTTTTTATAAAGGGTCTGTAATATAAATGTAAAGTGGACGATAGAGGAATTTATTCCCCTGTGACAAATTCTCCTTCTCTGACACACCAGTTGCAATAGTGTTGAAAATTATTACACAGTTCCTGACAATTCAAATAAAAAGTGGGGGAGAATAACGCAACAACGGCTTTTGATTAAGATAAGACTTGTCTTTTTTTCAAAGTCTAATTGAAAATGATTAAAATGCAGAATAAAATACATTTTACTCCCGAAAGCGTTGTTGACATTTCTACCAGTAACAACTTCAGTAGATCTGTGTTCAGCAGAGCAAGTTGGGCTTTGGACCCCCGTTGGGTTATAAAACACCTAAAGGAGGGTTCTCAGTCAGTTGTTAGAATAATCTGAAATTTTTAAATGAACACTAATGACGTCTTTTCACCAGATGAAAAACAGCATTAATAAATCCATTGTGGAAACAGCTCAGGCTGTTTGTGTTTAATTAGGTCATTAGTGATGTTTAAATCAGAGACTTTGGGGTTTTAAGGCTCTGCTACTGCAATGTTCCAGGTCTGAAGCTGCAGAGTTCAACATTTTAAAGTGATTCAATTATTTCAAATTAAACTTTGGGCTGAAAAAAATTGAGTATTTCAAGCAGAAGTTTGGTAAATAAGACAAATATATTCAAGCAGAGCCTCGGAAATAAAATAAAGACCTAATAAAAAGCATGTTATGAGCTCCTTAAGGATAAGTTTTAATAAATGTGAGGTTTTAAGAGATAATTGGTAATTTTCTTGAAACATTCACCCTTTTCTTGCTTTTTACGTTCTGTTAAATGTTAAAGTTGCTAATCTGCTTGAAAACAGGTAATCATGTCCAACTTCCCTTTAAATAAATGGCTGTTTAGCACCAGGTACAGTTCTACTGTTTTTAATAATCTGTTATTTCATGTTTCTTCCCTTTTGAACAATGTGACAGATTTGAATAGACTCATCTGTTTAGCATGTATTTAATTCTGTTTGTCAGCATAAAGAGTGACTCACTCTCTCTGCAGGATGAACCCCAGAAGAAGGACAACCAAGCCAAGTCCCCCCAACCCAAGGAGGAGGGATCCATGAACATCCTCAACTCTCACTCCCCAAAGCAAGAGAATAACCGTCCTGCCTCTGGCGTCCATGGCAACACCCCCAACAACACAGGGGAGAACGCAGAGGTAAACATGCTTCAGAACAACCTGGTATAAAATCCCTTCTCCATCAAAATGTGCAGCTGGAGATTCAGACCAAATTGTTTAAGGTGCACTAAAAGCCCTATAGGCTAACACCTTGCCAAGTGCTTTGTATGATTTTCTAACAGCCTGTTGAGTCCCGGTTTCTAAAATGAGCACAAGAAAAATGTAAAGTTCCAACCTGAGAAGCACAAAAGTCTTGTTTACTAGGCTGTCATGCTTGTTCTGATCATATAGCAACGCTGCCTCCTTTCCTTCCTCTATCTGCCTTTTCATGCTGGACTAAAACCTCTGGCTTGGACCAACTACTGACTGATTGTCCTCTCTACTGATGCTCTGCCTTGGTCTTTGACCAATGAACTCCTTCATTGTCTCTTCTCCTGTTTCCCTCAACCCCTTTTCTCCCCTCTTTTTTCCCCTTCCTCTCTGCCCATCCCTACTTACTGTGTCTTTCTGCCCGCATGCATTGGTGTTATCAGCAAAAAGTGTCTGAAAATGTCTAATTATATATATAAAAAAAAAAAGATATGTGGAAATAAAGTGAATCTGTATTTGAAAAACATTACTGTATGACATTACAAAAAAGTGGATATGTCTAGATAACATGAGGTTAAAGTAATAGCTTGGAGTTGATATTTGAATCTATATGCATATATTACACACGCTGTGTCTTGGTTTTCAATGTGTTTTACAATACTTTAATGTACTTGATATTCTTTTTTACTTTTTTGGGTATTCATGGAGGATTACAGTTCACGGTTGTTGGAATAAATCTTTTTCATTTTACACGGCTCGTTCCTGTCTGTTGCTATGACCTCGACTCTCCCTGTAGAATGTCTCTTTTTTCTCTGGCTTTTTTCTTCCTCTTCTGCCTGTCTGCACATAATGAACCTCACTGCTGCCCAACTGCTCTCATGCTAATAATAACTGAATGCATGGCTGACCCTGCTTTTGTGCTACAGGAGGCTGCAGCTCACAGATTACACAGCCCAAACACACAATAGTGACCGTGTTCCCATTCAGCACCATGGACAGCTCTCAAAGCGTTACAAGGAACTACTATAAAAAGCTGGAAATGTACCTTCACATACTTGACCTCAGATTAGATGTGTTATCCTTGTTTTAACTCTTGTTTATTTTAGAAAAATTAGCAAAAATGTATGAAACTTGAACTTTCACACCTTTATTTCTTTGTAAATTTTCTCTTTTTTAAAGCCGCGTCATTTTTTTTTGTCAAACCGTTCATCCTGAAAGTGTCATGTAAATGAAAGGTAAATAGCCAACATCAGGAAATTTTTCTAATGGTTTTGTAATGTAAAAAAAAATACTAGACTAATAAGTATGTTGATGCTTAGGAACAGTTTTAATCAACATTAACATCAGCTAATTGATAAAAATTTGCTTTTTGTTCATCCTTTGATAAACAACTACCCATAGTTATATGACTATACATTAGCGGAACAAATCAAAGCTGGGTGGGGGACGGAGCAAATGACCAGGCCCTTAGGTGATGAGTTTTACCCACAATGCACTTGGATACAATATCGGTGATTAACTTGTAAATTTGCGCGTCATAAAGGTCAATGTGAGTGAAAATAAAGCCAGTCATGCAGCACAACATTTTATTCAATATTTTACATCTACTACATCACTAAGTCTTTCTTGTGAAGCTTTTAGCAACCAGACCTGACTGGGTAAGCTATATAAATCCTGAAAAACATTACTGTATGACTGTATGAAATTCCTAAATTTTACGCAGTTCTTCAAACTGAACCCAGACGCTATGCTCCTCTGGGTGTGATTTGTAAAAGGGCCTGTGTTCTTGCCTGACTTCACCAGTTATGCTCAGTTGTTCCCTCATATCATACCTCTGAGCCGGGCCCCTCTGATGTCCGGTCCAGGGGTGTACCGCCCTCCCAGCCCCCCCTGAAGTCCCACTCCTGTGAATATACTATAACTTGTTTTAACTCATCTCTGTTTATACAAATCTCTAAAGTCTAAAAAATTTATATGTAGTAAAAACCCAGTAGGCAACCAGTTTCAGTTGTACAACTTCAGGTATAAACACTAATCTGCTGCCTGAAGTCCAGAAAATGTCATCAACAGTAGCTCCACTTCTAGTTTAAAAATGTATTTCTGTGCTAGGACGTGATAAAATGCAACTAAATCTATAAAATATACAGAAGGCTATTCAATTCAATTCAAGTCATTGACTGTGGTTAAAATTTAAAACGACAGATCACAACTTGCTGGTTTATTTAGTGTTTATTTTGTGATAATGCACAAAAGACGTACCTAAAGCAGCAGATTTGGTGCTCGCTTCACTAAAACCCTTTTCTGGTCATGGTGAATTAAAATCATAGCTCATATTTTTGAATGGTTAATTTCTTTCCTTTTGTAAAATAAACAAAAAGCATAATACAAAACAAATGACATTAAATAATAATGAAACTATAACTTGCACAAACACATTTTTGGAGCCTTCTCCCCGTGTTTTTCAAAGCTGAGATTAAAATTTTCATTGTTGGGGCTTTTAAAATATACCTAAAATCAGCTTGAAAGCCCAAATTATTACAATGATCCTAAACCAGATTGATCTCAGTGAGTATGATGATGCTTTTTTCTTTTTGTATCTTTCTGCTGGTAGCTGTGGTTACCATGGGGCAACTGTGCAACTTCCTGTCATCACATTATCTGACGTTTTCATTACAAAAACCATATTAATATACAAGTGAATATCAAACAGAAATTAATCAAGTGCTGAGAATAAGAAGACTGATCCTTGTGAAATTCATGTTTAGTTTTGTTTTCAGTCCCAAACAGTTCAGTACAGAACTCTGTACTGAGACCTCAGTATCCTCTGATTAATCCTGTGTTTTTTTTGTTTTTTGACGTGAGTCTCCTACTTTGTTGCATCCTGCTCTACTTACCTTATTTCCTCATTAGGATGGAGTCACTATTGACCTGGAGGTGCTTCTACCCAAAGAGGCCAAGCTCCACTCGGACAGCAGCCCCCCACTTCAGTATGACGTCTTCCTCTATAAGGTTGCCAACAATGGGGACTCAGCCTCTCACAGTCAAGCCCCGCCCCCCTCCACCTCTCAACCTGTTCCTAAGTCACCCAAATCACCCAAATCCCCCAAATCACCCAAACATTACAAGGAGCAGCAATGCTTTATTTGTGAACCTGTGTCTGGGAGGCAGTCCTCACCCAGCTGTCACTCATCAGCACCTGGGTGTTGCTCCTCCCCCAAGTCCTGCTCCCAGTCCTACAAATACACACCCACCTGCTCATCCACCCCCCCTCAGCTGCACAGAGATCAGGCTCTTGGCTCCAAGAGCTCTGGAAGTTTGAGAAACAACCAGAGTGGACGCATCCGCCCCTCTCCTTCATCGCCTCATCTCACCCAGCTGCCTCCATCACCATCTGGGATGAAGCACGGCGCGGTCAGCACCCATTCACTGCCACCATGACTACATGTTCCATCAGTCCATCCCAGCATCAGCGAATTCAAACCATAAACATCTGTCTGAATCTCATAAATCCCGTGACTTACCCATCGTGGCTCTAACTCTTACATTTATTTAGTGATTTATAGACCTTTCATCCACCCGTCCATCTTTAAATCCCGACTTCCTACTTTAACGCACAGTTAAAAAAGGCACAGCTACTTCTGTTCCACAAACTGGTGCTGGAAACATTCTGCAGTGTCAACGTTTCTAAAATAAACTCAAGCTCAGAGGTACTACAACACAAATACAAATCTTTATTTTTTTTGCAGCCATATTTTTCAGCTTGTATGTAAATAACTTTTAAAAATCTCAGGTTTCCATCAGCCATTAATGCCACAACTCTCCAGACAAGATGCCAACGTCAGCTGCAGCTGTTCATGAAAGTTTCATAGTGCTATCAATGTTTCTAAGTCGTTTTGATATAAAGCCTGTTTAATTATTATTATTAATATTTTCACATTTTAATAAACTGTTACAAGAATCTTTTTCATGTTTCTAATCCTTGAGAAATAGTTGATTCATCAAGATGAGAACTCTGCTGCCTCCTTGTGGACAATATAGACAATGCAACTCATGTTTTGGTAATCCTGTGCCATTAGATTGTAGAATAAAGCATTAAAAATAAAATATTTTGTCTTGTTTTTGTAAAAAAAGATGACCTGATTAAACTGAAATCCTTCCAGATATTTTTATTGTTAAAATGTATTTTTTTTAAACACTTACATCCTCGTTTTCACTTCTCTTCATTTATTTGCATGAATAACTCATAAAGTAATGAGCTAAATTTACAAAAACTTGGACGAATGAAGCATAATGAACATTAAATTAATTCGCTTTTGTGGATCTGTGTCCTTTTCCTTTAAAACTGAAGGAGCAATCAATGTACACTTTGCAGTTGTTGGTAGAAAACTAGTTGAAAAGAGAAGAAACAGAATTAAACTGTAGGAGTTGACTGCCAAAAGTTTGAAAAACCCAATCAAGTATTTTTGAAGTTCAGCAGACAGATTTCAGGGAGTTGGCTGATAGAGACTTAGTGTGGCAGCAGCGCTGACTGATCGCCTCAGGGTTGGAAACCTGGAAGCAGAAAGAACTGTGTGAATCAAACAACTTGAACACAAAAAACAACAAAATGAGAAAAGTTCTAAAATCTAACAAGAGTTGGCTCTGGATGCAGTTACCTGGCTGCAGTTACCTGGCTGTAATTACCTGGCTGCAGTTACCTGGCTGCAGTTACGTGGCTGCAGAGTTACCTGGCTGCAGTTACCTGGCTGCAGTTACCTGGCTGTAGTTACGTGAATGCAGAGTTACCTGGCTGCAGTTACGTGAATGCAGAGTTACCTGGCTGCAGTTACCTGGCTGTAGTTACCTGGCTGTAGTTACCTGGCTGCAGTTACCTGGCTGTAGTTACCTGGCTGTAGTTACCTGGCTGCAGTTACCTGGCTGTAGTTACCTGGCTGCAGTTACCTGGCTGCAGTTACCTGGCTGTAGTTACCTGGCTGCAGTTACTTGGCTGCAGTTACCTGGCTGTAGTTACCTGGCTGCAGTTACCTGGCTGCAGTTACCTGGCTGTAGTTACCTGGCTGCAGTTACTTGGCTGCAGTTACTTGGCTGCAGTTACGTGGCTGCAGTTACTTGGCTGTAGTTACCTGGCTGTAGTGGCTGCAGTTACTTGGTTGTAGTTACCTGGCTGTAGTTACCTGGCTGGAGTGTTACCTGGCTGCAGTTGCCTGGCTGTAGTTACCTGGGCAGTTGCCTGGCTGCAACTACCCGGCTGCAGTTACCTGGCTGCAGTTACCTGGCTGCAGTTACCTGGCTGTAGTTACCTGGCTGTAGTTACCTGGCTGCAGTTACCTGGCTGTAGTTACCTGGCTGTAGTTACCTGGCTGCAGTTACCTGGCTGCAGTTACCTGGCTGCAGTTACCTGGCTGCAGTTACCTGGCTGTAGTTACTGGCTGTAGTTACCTGGCTGTAGTTACTTGGCTGCAGTTACTTGGCTGCAGTTACGTGGCTGCAGTTACTTGGCTGCAGTTACTTGGCTGTTGCAGTTACCTGGCTGCAGTTACCTGGCTGTAGTTACCTGGCTGCAGTTACCTGGCTGCAGTTATCTGGCTGCAGTTACCTGGCTGTAGTTACCTGGCTGCAGTTAACCTGGCTGTAGTTAACCTGGCTGCAGTTACCCGGCTGCAGTTACCTGGCTGCAGTTACTTGGCTGTAGTTATCTGGCTGCAGTTACCTGGCTGTAGTTACCTGGCTGCAGCTGTTGTTACCTGGCTGCAGTTACCTGGCTGTAGTTACCTGGCTGCAGTTACCTGGCTGTAGTTACCTGGCTGCAGTTACCTGGCTGTAGTTACCTGGCTGTAGTTACCTGGCTGCAGTTACCTGGCTGTAGTTACCTGGCTGCAGTTACTTGGCTGCAGTTACTTGGCTGCAGTTACGTGGCTGCAGTTACTTGGCTGCAGTTACTTGGCTGTAGTTACCTGGCTGCAGTTACCTGGCTGCAGTTACCTGGCTGCACTTACCTGGCTGCAGTTGCCTGGCTGCAACTACCCGGCTGCAGTTACCCGGCTGCAGTTACCTGGCTGCAGTTACCTGGCTGCAGTTGCATGGCTGTAGTTACCTGGCTGCAGTTACCTGGCTGCAGTTACCTGGCTGCAGTTACCTGGCTGTAGTTAACCTGGCTGCAGTTACCCGGCTGCAGTTACCTGGCTGCAGTTACTTGGCTGTAGTTACCTGGCTGCAGATACCTGACTGTAGTTATCTGGCTGCAGTTACCTGGCTGCAGTTGCCTGGCTGTAGTTACCTGGCTGCAGTTACCCGGCTGCAGTTACCTGGCTGTAGTTACCTGGCTGCAGTTACCCGGCTGCAGTTACGTGGCTGCAGTTACTTGGCTGTAGTTACCTGGCTGCAGTTACCTGGCTGCAGTTACCTGGCTGTAGTTACCTGGCTGCAGTTACCTGGCTGCAGTTACCTGGCTGCAGTTACGTGGCTCCAGTTACTTGGCTGTAGTTACCTGGCTGTAGTTACCTGGCTGTAGTTACCTGGCTGCAGTTACCTGGCTGTAGTTACCTGGCTGCAGTTACTTGGCTGCAGTTACATGGCTGTAGTTACCTGGCTGCAATTACCTGGCTGCAGTTACCTGGCTGCAATTACCTGGGTGCAGTTACCTGGCTGTAGTTACCTGGCTGTAGTTACCTGGCTGCAGTTACCTGGCTGTAGTTATCTGGCTGCAGTTACCTGGCTGCAGTTACCCGGCTGCAGTTACGTGGCTGCAGTTACTTGGCTGTAGTTACCTGGCTGTAGTTACCTGGGTGTAGTTACCTGGCTGCAGTTACCTGGCTGCAGTTACCTGGCTGCAGTTACCCGGCTGCAGTTACGTGGCTGCAGTTACCTGGCTGAAGTTACCTGGCTGCAGTTACCCGGCTGCAGTTACCTGGCTGCAGTTACCTGGCTGCAGTTGCATGGCTGTAGTTACCTGGCTGCAGTTACCTGGCTGTAGTTAACCTGGCTGCAGTTACCCGGCTGCAGTTACCTGGCTGCAGTTACTTGGCAGTAGTTACCTGGCTGCAGATACCTGGCTGTAGTTATCTGGCTGCAGTTACCTGGCTGTAGTTACCTGGCCACAGTTACCTGGCTGTAGTGCTGTAGTTACCTGGCTGCAGTTACCTGGCTGTAGTTACCTGGCTGTAGTTATCTGGCTGCAGTTACCTGGCTGCAGTTACCTGGCTGTAGTTACCTGGCTGCAGTTACCTGGCTGTAGTTACCTGGCTGTAGTTACCTGGCTGTAGTTACCTGGCTGTAGTTACTTGGCTGTAGTTACCTGGCTGCAGTTACCTGGCTGTAGTTACCTGGCTGCAGTTACCTGGCTGCAGTTACCTGGCTGCAGTTACCTGGCTGTAGTTACCTGGCTGCAATTACCTGGGTGCAGTTACCTGGCTGTAGTTACCTGGCTGTAGTTACCTGGCTGCAGTTACTTAGCTGTAGTTACTTAGCTGTAGTTACCTGGCTGCAGTTACCTGGCTGTAGTTACCTGGCTGCAGTTATCTGGCTGCAGTTACCTGGCTGTAGTTACTTAGCTGTAGTTACTTGGCTGTAGTTACCTGGCTGTAGTTATCTGGCTGCAGTTACCTGGCTGCAGTTACCTGGCTGCAGTTACTTGGCTGTAGTTACTTGGCTGCAGTTACCTGGCTGCAGTTACTTAGTTGTAGTTACCTGTCTGCAGTTACCTGGCTGTAGTTACCTGGCTGTAGTTACCTGGCTGCAGTTACTTAGCTGTAGTTACTTAGCTGTAGTTACCTGGCTGCAGTTACCTGGCTGCAGTTACCTGGCTGTAGTTACCTGGCTGCAGTTATCTGGCTGTAGTTACTTAGCTGTAGTTACCTGGCTGTAGTTACCTGGCTGCAGTTATCTGGCTGCAGTTACCTGGCTGCAGTTACTTGGCTGTAGTTACTTAGCTGTAGTTACCTGGCTGTAGTTACCTGGCTGCAGTTATCTGGCTGCAGTTACCTGGCTGCAGTTACTTGGCTGTAGTTACCTGGCTGTAGTTACTTGGCTGCAGTTACCTGGCTGCAGTTACTTGGCTGTAGTTACCTGGCTGTAGTTATCTGGCTGCAGTTACCTGGCTGCAGTTACCTGGCTGCAGTTACTTGGCTGTAGTTACTTGGCTGCAGTTACCTGGCTGCAGTTACTTAGTTGTAGTTACCTGGCTGCAGTTACCTGGCTGTAGTTACCTGGCTGTAGTTACCTGGCTGCAGTTACTTAGCTGTAGTTACTTAGCTGTAGTTACCTGGCTGCAGTTACCTGGCTGCAGTTACCTGGCTGTAGTTACCTGGCTGCAGTTATCTGGCTGTAGTTACCTGGCTGTAGTTACCTGGCTGTAGTTACCTGGCTGCAGTTACCTGGCTGCAGTTACCTGGCTGCAGTTACGTAGTTACCTGGCTGTAGTTACCTGGCTGTAGTTACCTGGCTGCAGTTACCTGGCTGTAGTTACCTGGCTGCAGTTATCTGGCTGCAGTTACCTGGCTGCAGTTACTTAGCTGTAGTTACTTAGCTGTAGTTACCTGGCTGCAGTTACCTGGCTGCAGTTACCTGGCTGTAGTTACCTGGCTGCAGTTACCTGGCTGCAGTTACCTGGCTGTAGTTACCTGGCTGCAATTACCTGGCTGCAGTTACCTGGCTGTAGTTACCTGGCTGCAGTTACCTGGCTGTAGTTACCTGGCTGCAGTTAACTGGCTGTAGTTACCTGGCTGTATTTACCTGGCTGCAGTTACCTGGCTGCAGTTACCTGGCTGCAGTTACCTGGCTGTAGTTACCTGGCTGCAGTTACCTGGCTGCAGTTACCTGGCTGGCATAAACAACAGATTGGCACTGAGTAAAAGGTATTCAGAGCTGCAAAGAGATAATTAAAGGATGGATCATTTCTTATCAGACTGCAGATTAACCTGTTTATGTATAACACAAAAAACAAAACGCAAAAATAATTTAAGCAGTAAAGTATATTAGAAACATATAAATTCGGTTAGACATTTTAGTAAATTTTATTTGGGTTCTGTTTTTTTTTTTTTTTTGCCAAAATACAAAAAAAATGCGAAAGATGACGTCATATTAGGTAAAAAGTCAACACAAGAGCGTGATGTGACATGTACAAGACTTTGCT
Organism: Pachypanchax playfairii; assembly: GCA_006937955.1. Classification (NCBI taxonomy): domain Eukaryota; kingdom Metazoa; phylum Chordata; class Actinopteri; order Cyprinodontiformes; family Aplocheilidae; genus Pachypanchax; species Pachypanchax playfairii. The sequence continues at coordinate 878,556 of SSNP01000121.1, read as the reverse complement.
GCCCACAGATGAACCAACCTGTAAACTGGATTATAATATGAATGTAGATTATTTTTTTAACGAGGCCATTTCACAGTAATTCCATGATTTTGTGGTTATTTCTCAAGTATTAACCTGTAATATGAAACATTTTATGTCTAAAAAACATTAGGAAACACTGATTAACAGACCTTTCAAACTCTCTGCATCAAAATTTGTCTGGTTTCGTCAGGCTTCCAGGCTACAACTCATTAATATTCATTATTCAAATTTGCTGGACTCAGATTGGCTAACAAACTAGCCTATGAGAGCATGGCTTCCTGTTTCCTGCCCCGCTGCGCATGGCAGCAGCAGACATAGTCTCTTCCTGTTTGCTATGTTATGCTACAGCTTTTAGCCAGCAGCATGCTAGGCGTGGTTTCAACTGCGGGAGCTGCTGAATACTAACAAACAAATGAGTTGTTACGAAACAGATACAGGCCGTTTAAACTCAGGAGAGCCACCTGCGTAGTTTGAGAGATTAAAACTGAAAGAGAAGTTGTTGACCTGTTTTCACACCCACTATGAAGGTAAGAACACCTGTGGAGCTAAAATATTCAACAGAAACCTCCGAAAAAACATTTTAATGGAAGGGCCTCTTTAAATGCAATAATTGTCCTAATTAACTGGTCAATCAGTCAAAATGTTTTGTCTTTACAATTCTAGATGTTCTACTTTAAATTTTTGGAGACAACCAATTAATTGATCATGCTTTTTTCATGTAATCACATTAACGTGTTAAAAATGTTCCAAAGTCACATGTTTCACAGGCAGAAAACACTTTTCATGTGCTAATTAAATGTGTTTTCACGTGTGAAAACATGTGAAGTTCATCAGATTTTTCCTCAAAAATTATACAGATTGAACATGTTTCCATGCTTTGTACATGTGAAGTTCATGCGTTTCTTCTGTGAGATTAGAATATGAAAAACAAACAAAGCAGGAAACTGATAATCACAACGACACAGAGAAAACATGCCGTAATAGAGAAAGAGGAACAAGTGGAAGAATAAAATTCCAGAATTGCTGAACATCTTTTCTCATGTCAGCTGATGTGTTTTGTTTGTTAATAGTAAAACTCTAACAGGGAGTAAAATACAAAGCAAACAAACAAAATGCTTTGTAATTGGTATTTTTTCCTCCAACAAATTTGCAAGAAAATAACTAATCAAAATTACCATATTCAGTGTTAATGTGCTTCCAAAAAAATCTCAATGAAGCGACACTTTTCCTCTGTGAATATTTGTGTTTGTCTCTCTGAACCAGCAGAGTCCTAATCATGGATCTGGCAGGAGGAAGACAGGAAGAGACAGTTTAGTCTTCACCATCTGGAAGAGCAGCAAAACTACTGTATATAAACTAAAACAACAGCCAAGAAGGAAATTATAATATAATTAGAACATTTTCTGGATGTTTTCAGACACATTGTCTCATTTTGTCTTTTTCTTGCAATGAAATGTAAATCTCTGTTGTTATAGAATCAGAATCAGAATCAGAATCGTGTTTATTGGCCAAGTATGTGAGCAAACACATACAAGGAATTTATTTCCGGCCGATACACTCTCAGAAATAGAGGTACGAGACAAGGACATTTTTGTACCTATAAGTAAATTGTTTTAAAATCTTCCCATAAAAGTACAATATTGGTCTTTAAAAGGCCAGAAATGCCCCTTTGAGTGTTCAAATTGATATAAAGTACAAATTTGTACCATTTCAGCTGCACCTGCAACCCTGACCAAAGCTGGTTATCTCCATTTTATTAAGTTTCATCCATCATTTTCAATATTATGTTTCAGAATGTTGGTTTAAGACTTCAAAATGTGGCATAATTTTACTGTTTTAGTGGAACAACTTCATAAGGTACAAATGGACCTGGACTACAGGGTACACCCCCAGCGACAAGAATTTGTACCCTTCTTGTCGCTGGGAGTATTAAAACAATTTACCTATAGGTACAAAAATGTCCTTGTCTCGTACCTCTATTTCTGAGAGTGTAGTAAAGTCACATTAGTGTTAGAATTATGACAACAAAGTTTTAAAAAATGAAACGTTGAAAAGCTCAGTTTTTCCTTTTCCTTCAATGATGTTCGTTTCAGCCTGATAATTAATGACTATGTTTCAGTGTTTTGGTTCAATCAGTTAATCAGACTGTAAGTCAAGTCAACTTTAACATTCAACTTGACAGCTGACCAAAGTGCTGTTCAACAATTAAAAAAAAAAACTAAAAAATACAACAATTTCATGAAACTCCAGAGCTTCAGCGGGTTTACGCTGAAGAACTGTTTCTGAAATGAAAGTGAAGGATGGAAACACCAAATGCTGATTTTTTTTTTTCACACCTGCATAAAAACCTTTGCACAGTTACAATAAATCTCAGGCAGAAAAATTCAAAATAATCAGAAACCAAAAATGTCAAACTTAAAGAAAAAAAAAAGTTTTTTGATTCTGAATAAATCCTAAATCTTGCATCAGTTTAGAGCTTCTGTCTGTCTGGATGTACATTTGGAGGTCAGTGCTGTGATTTCACTGCAGGACTTGATTGGAGTGCAGGTTGAAAGATAGACCTGGAGGCTGTTCACTGCTTTCTGGTCTCACGAGGACGTCAGCTGTCACAGTCCCACAGCCAGGTGACACATGAGCATTACAGTTCAAATGAATTCTGGCTCTTTTTAAAATAACCGTGTAGCTCGTCTGTGTCTCGCTGAAATGGCTGATGAAATATTTTGGCCACAACGTGCCTGTTCAGCAATAATCAGCTCTCGTTTTACAACAAGCTGAGAGTTTGATTGCAGATGATCTTTTCATCTGCTTTGATTAAGACACAATCCTCATTATGGTAACAGTAGTCCATTTCCATACATTTAAAGAGGCCATTTCAGACAAATTTCAGGACTTTGTGGTTATTTCTTAAGTATTAACCAGTAATATGAAACATTTTATATCTAAAAAACATCAGGAAATCAAATCAAATCAAATCAAAATCAAAAATACTTTATTAATCCCCGAAGGGAAATTCAAGTGTTGTTGTAGCTCAGTTCTTTTTCAGGGAGCTATTGTAGAGGGTTCTAGCTGTGGACAGGAAGGATCTCCTGTAGAGGGTTCTAGGTGTGGACAGGAAGGATCTCCTGTAGCGTCTGTGCTGCAGTGGATTATGAAGAATCTTCTGACTGAAGACACTCTGTTGTTGAGTTACTGTGTTCTGAAGAGGATGATGAGGGTTTTCCATCATGTTCTTCATCCTCCTTTGGACAATCAACCCAAGAGACTCCAGTTCAGTCTCCAGGACAGAATCAGTTCTCCTTATCCATCTGTTCAGCCTCTTCATGTCACTTCCTCTGATGCTGCTTCCCCAACAGGTGACTGCAGATGTGATCAGCTGACAAACTCCTCTTCACTGAAACACTGATTAACAGACCTTTCAATCTGTCTGCATTAAAATTCAGGTGGTTCCGGCTCCTTCCGTCAGGCTTTAGCAGCAGCTCGTTCATATTCATTATTCGAATTTGCTGGACTCTGATTGGCTAACAAACTAGCCTATGAGAGCAAGGTATACTGTTTCCTGCCCCGCTGCGCATGGCAACGTCAGACATTGTGTCTTCCTGTTTGCTACGTTATGCTAACAGCTTTTAGCCAGCAGCATGCTAGGTGTGGTTTCAACTGCAGGAGCTGCTGAACAAACAAAGGAGTTGTGATGAAACAGATACAGGCCGTTCAAACTCGGGAGAACTCGGGTGTTATCACCATCTGCGTAGTTTGAGAGATAAAAACTGAAAGAGAAGTTATTGACCTGTTTTCACACCCACTATGAAGATAAGAACACCTGTGGAGCTAAAATATTCAACAGAAACCTCAGAAAAACTGTTTTTAATGGAAGGGCCTCTTTAAGTCCAATGAGACGTCACCCTGAACAGCCTGCCCTGCAGCCTGACTCTCTTCACTCGGCTTTGTGCAGCTCGTGCATGAGCCACTGAGCGGCAGTGTTGCTCTACTGTCTGACCTGCTCTCCTGTAGTGGAAGCAGATAAGAACCTGGAGCACTTTGAAACGGCTGATCTGCATCCTCATTAACATCCACTCTGTATGGATGGAGAGTGTGTTTATCTGCTGATTCAACATGATGCTGTGATAATTGTTTTTGTTAGAAACTCTATCTCTGATGATCTCAGTCATGTTTGGAGTGGAGATGAGAACTGGGATGGCGCCCGTGTTTGAATCCCTGTGCGTGTTTCATACTTCACAGCTGAACAAGTGAAATGTGTACATACTTGTTTTTTTGGCACCATCTTTACCGCCTCTTTAGTCTTGCTGTGTTGGATTTTTGCTGACCTGAAACAGATGTAATTCTTTCAGTCTAGCTCCCACTCCGCCCACCCTTCTGTCTGCGCATCACACACGTGCACGCACACAGGCACACACCCTTGTCTCCCGAGATGCCTTCATTGCAGATGAATATTTGTATTAATTAGCAGGAAACACACTAACTGCAGTAGATTGTCTGCATCTTTCAACCAAAACTGATCAGTTTTTAAATATTTTTCATTGAACAGCTAAAAACTGTTTTTGTTAACACAATTAAATATCAATTACTGTCAATAAATTTAATAACTGTTGTTTTGAGCAACTTCCTGAATTTTAAACCTTCAGAATAAAATAAGACACCCTTGCTGGCTGTCTTTCTTGTGCTGTTCTTGTCAGGGGTGCCTCCAGAAAATTATCAAAGGGTGTGTGGGGGTTGGGGGGGGCTCTGCCAGATGATAACTGAAGGGTTATACGCCAAAAACACTGAACTTTATTTTGCTGATGCAACAGTTGATCAGTCGTTTGGTTGATCTCATGATGTCAGAATATGAACATCATTATGAAGCTGTTTAAAGCTGCGGTCTAGTGTTTTCCTCTTTTCAGGAGTTATGTATGATTTTTTTTAAAAAATTCCATAAAATTGATAGTTCTGCAATATAATGTAGGGAAAACATCAAATGTTTTTCTTTCTCAAAGCCCCCCCACCCCACCCCAGCGCTGAGCGCTGCCCAGCATTAGCCAATAGCGTTCTACATCTGCATAGTACACCTGTTAATGAACCAAGTGTGCAATATATCCGACGATATATCCGGACGGCTTTTATGAATTGTTTACAATGCTTTGAAGGCATTTGAAACTGAAACTATTAAAATAAGTAAATAAACAGTTAAGAATTAGACCTTGTTGTCAAATCTGAATCCTGCAGTTCATGTAGAAAAAAAACATCTGCCACTCACCCCCTCCCCTCCCTGATTTTTCTGTTGGGTTGCCAGTTCTGATGTTGATCCTCGTTTAGTTTCTCTTGTATTTGTTCAATTTGGGGGAATATCTAAAGGTCTATTTGTTCAGCGTTGAGTTTTCCTAAGTGTGTTTGAACGCCCCGTCACGTGCAGCTCGGCTGATCAGTTGGAAGGATGTGGTGGTTTCTTACTTTTTGCTGCTTGTTGTGGAATTACAGCTGCTTGTGTTGAAGACTTGGCAACCTTGCAGACTCACATGTGATTCGTTATGGAACCAGGAAGTCTGGACGTGGGATTCCGGTCTGGGCCAGCGTTTTTTAAAATGACCAAAACTAGCTACCACCCAGCCGACTGAGATCGAGATCTGTTACAATCTGACTTTAATTTCAACATCAGTGGGACATTAAACCTTTACCTATAGTACCTTTAAATTCTACAAATGTAACTTACTAATGAAGTGTCCATCGTAACAAAGGTGGCGTATGTGCATATTTGAGAGCCGATGCTTGAGATCACATCACGGAAACAGAGGGGCGGGACTTAAAGATGCAACACATGTTTTTCGCCTCAGTGGCGCCCTCTGGGAAAAAAACTCCACATTGCACTTTTAACAGGGCAGCCATCATGGGTTTTGTATTATTTTCTTTACCAAGAGCAAAGCTGCTAAAGAAAAACATCAATTTCACCTAAATTGCTCTGTATTTGAACCATGTCTTAATGTTTTCAGCTGAACAATCAAAATTCTCTTGCAGGAATTTGAACAAAATGCTGAGAGAAGCAAAAACCCAACATGAAAACGGGTGGTTTTCTTTAGAAGAAGAAGAAATGTTTGATCCTTCAAACTGAGCCTGCAGATGAAGCGTGACGTTTGTACAACTCCAAGAAAAAAACAAATGGTTTTTCTGTCATTTCGGAAGTTGTAACAACAAATTTGAGGTTTTTCTCCGGGAAAAAAAAAGTTTGAAAGGATAGTTGTCACACTTTTATCAATTTTTAACAAGAGGTTTGAACTTGTTTTGCTTGACTTTCTGACATTGTCTTGTTGCAAATTTCAAAAGCAGTTTCACTCAGAACATCTTTCAGTTTCACGACTGTTGAAGATTTTTCTTTTTTTTAAATCTTCCTGCTTCAGAGTTTCAGACAAGACTTTCATCAAATATAAACTTTGACTTTTTGTCTTTTTACAGAACTCTATTTATTCTTTTTCAGTCTTTTTTTCTATCCATAACTTGTCTGAAAGAAGAAAAATATTCTTAAAGGTCGAGTTTTTGCTTGTACGATCACTTCAAAGAGTTTTCATTCTTTTTAGACTGTAAAAAGCTTCTTTTTATTCCAATGTTGATTATATTTGTTCATCTCCCTCTGAGTGATCGTGGACGCTGCACTTTGACATTATAATAATTATGAGAGTAACCTGCACGACTTCAGGTGTTCAATCATTTTTCTCCTGGGCTGAACTCTGCTGGAGTGACGGCTGATCCTAAAAAAAAAACGGAAGGAATTTAAAATTTAAATCTCCACCTTTTGAAAGCTGCTATTTATTTACAGCAAGATGATTTATTTCAGATTGGATCCATTTTTTAATCTTTTATCAGAGGCGTGGATAAGATTTAAACAAAACATTCCAACATCCTGTAAAATGATCAGAATATATAATGTTTTATTTTTATTTTGTATGTTACTGAACATAATAAAACACACAGAATACACTGAGAAAAAGTCCCAGTTGATTCATTTTTAATACATTTTTCAGGTCATAAAGTATAAAGACATATAAAGTGTGAAAAGCGACACACACAAGCAGATTAATGTCAGAGGTCGACCCCGTCCTTACAAACCGTACAGCTCTCAGTTCTTTCCTTTTCTCCATCTCTTCTGCCCGTCCTCCTCCTTTTGCTGTCGTTTTCCTTTTTCACCTGCAGCAACAACCACCCCTCCCTCCCTCCTCCTCCTCTTCCTCACCCCCCCCCCCTCCTCCTTTCAGCCTCCTTTTTCCCTCAGATTCCATATCGATTCTCTCCTCATCCAGCGGTCACATTCTTGTGGCGAAGGTTTCCGGCTGAAAACCTCCTGACATTTACCTCCCAGTCACAACACGGCTCATTTAAACTTCACAAAACTGCTTTTACATGTCAGCACTCCCAGCGTTGAGGGGACCAGTGTGGTAACGCAGCACAATCTTTAGCAGAAACCGTGAGCGTTTTCTATTAAATACAAGTATGAAAGTCCTAGTTGACTTTTTGCATGCTCCTTATGTTCTTTTTCTAACGCTTGTTACCATGGAGATGTCTGAGATCTAATATGGGTTTTAATCGAGGGGGGAAAAGTGAGATACAATGAAGAGTGGTGAGAAATTAGACGCACACACCTAAACACACACACACACATCAAACATCTGAAGGCAGGATGAAAACTCCTACAGAGAGGGAAGTGGGGACCCAAAGGCTGCACCCTGCTCAGTCCCAGTGGTGGTGGAAGGAAGGAACCAAAATTTACCTTTACGAGGGTGGAAGTCTCACACACACACACACACACACACACACACACACACACACACACACACACACACACACCAGAGACGCAGGTGTGAACAACCAGGAAGGTTTAGTCACAGCAGGATCACCGGTAGCTTCTCTCTTCCTCCGTTAACTCCCGTCAACATTTATATCATCAGACTTAAACAGCAGAGCAGGAATCCATGTTTTAACCACAACTCCAGTCTCTTGTGTCAATTTTATGATAATCACCCAAAAAAAAGAATTTCTTATTTTGTGATTTTCATTTTTATTGAAAAGTTTTTAGTTATAGAACCAAAAAAACAGGAAGAGTACCAGTGAAAAGTAAATACAAAAGGCAGTTCGTAATACAATAAATTATTATAAGTCTGACCTAATGGGTTTCACATATTCAGTCCATTTTGACCAGATGATGTAAATAGAGTCTCTCTGGAATATAATTTTTCCATACTGTAAATTTCTTGTGTAATGTTGATCCATTCTTCAGTAGTTGGAGGGTCCGGTTTTAACCATTTTCCGGTTATGGCTTTCTTACTTGCAGTAAGGAGAATCCAAAGCAGCTTCTTATCCTTATTTCTCCAATCTGTTACATTTACGTTAACCAAGTATACATTTTCAAAATTACAAAATAGTTTAGAGCCAAATACATTATTAATGTGTTCACATACTTTTGACCAGTATGATATGGTAGTGGTTGGCCCCTGAACATCCACAGAGTCTCCAACATGAATCTCCACAACCTTGGTGCCTTTTTTGAAATTCCAACAGAATTCTTGCCATGTGTTGGATCCAGTAGAACACCATTGTAATTTGCACATTTTTTTCCCAACTTTCATTTGAAATCTGGACTTTGCGTTCTCTTTCCCATCTCATCTTTATGTGTGTAATCTTTATCTATATTCAGTGTTGGTTTGTTTACATTTTTGGATGGCTTTATATATCTTGGATATTAAGTTATTTTGTGATATTGATTTAATTAATGTTAGAAAAGTATGTAAAAAAAACCCAATTCACTTTTCTCCCATGTTGCCTTTATATTATTATTAAAGTAGTGCCTAACCTGTAAATATCTATAGAAATCCTCTCGGCTTAATCCATATTTATTCTGTAATGACTCAAAACTCATGAATGCCACTTTCTGGATGAAATTCACAAATAATTTCATCTTCTTTTGCAGGAAAGATTCATTTACTTTATTCTCTGTATTAATTAACTTATATAAACACTTTCTGGTCTAATTGCTCACAGATACCAGTCAGTGTGAAATTGGATTGGCATTCTCTCACCCCCCACTCTTCCCCCCTCCCCTCCCTCTCTTCTGTTTAGTGACTCTTCGATCTTGTTACTGTATAACTGGGTGTCTGACTGAGACAGTTTATGTGTTCAAGAGCCAGCTGTCCCTCAAATAACACACTCAATAATTCATACAGCACGCAGCAGCAGACACAAACACACACCTCTCTGTGTGTGAAGATCAGTTCTGCTTTATATGGAGGAACTTCAGCGCTGATAAACTCTGAAAATGTAAAAACTGGACATTCTGAGGAATTGAATGCATCAGTCGCAGCGTGTGTGTGTGTGTGATGGAGTAGGAGATAGTGTGTATGTGTGTGTGAGAGCGTGTCCTCTTTACTAATGAAAATCAGATCTTTCAAGTGTTGAGCCAGCAGAAGTGGAGCAGTAGATCCATCATGTCAGAATGGGGTCAAAATCGCAGGCCAACGTTCTCCAAGACGTAATTTCCTCACAACGTTTCGATTCAGCTGAAACTCAGAAAGCAACTTAATTAAATAAATGTATAGAAGTGCATTTAAGGATGAGGCATCAAACAAACAGGCAGGAAGAGGAGGAGGCAGCAGGAACAGCAGATAGTCAGTCAGTTTGGATGAAAGTTAAAATAAAAAGCTCATTTAAAGACAGATTCCAAGATGGAAATATCAAACATGAACCTCAACTGATGAGATTTAATCATGTCTCCTTTTTTGGTTTTAAGTTTCAGATCAGTACTGTACAAAATGTTTCCTTCCTTTTACTGAATAAAACATTGTTCCCATAAGGTCATTTAAAGGTCATGGAGAGGGATATTTTGTACATATTAAAAACTTGTTTCTGTGATAATTACTCATGTTTCGTGTGTTATTATGAGTCAGATTCAGATTACTTTTAGTAATTTGTATCATTCTTTCAGATTCGGTGAGTTTGCCTGCTTCTATTTTCTGCTTATTACTTTCTTAAAAGTCATTTTTCTGGTTTAAATTGAATATTTGTCTTTATTTCAAACACTTTCATCTTAAAACTGAGCAGGATACTAAATGTTCTTCAGGAAATTATAACCAGAAATCTTTCTACATCACCATTTCTTTTTTCACAAACCAAAAAAAAACTTATAATAATAATGGACATTAAAAAAATGTAACAAATTGCTTAGAGAGGAAAAGTGGCGCTAACAGCATCAACACACGGGTCAAACTTTTTGACCTATAATGAACCTTGTGGGCTGAAAAAAAGGCCACAAGAAGTTTATTGATCCTGCAGGACCACGTGGTCTCTGGGGCAATCAGAGCTACACAAACCAGGATGGACTTTCATTTCTGCTCTGCTGCTTTAACAGGCACCAATTCCCTCCCTGAACCACCGCACCCCTCTTTTTTTTCCTTTTCCTCCACCGTCCACCCCCACAAGAGCCTGATGATGTGCAGGCTCTGCAGAGCAGGACTTTCAAACGATATCATTACCATTTCAAAGAGCCCAGCGCTGCCTTATAGACCTACAAGCTGAGGCATGTTACACAGAGCAGGACGCGTGTTGCCACAAACCGTCTCATCACCGTCTTGTCTTCACGCCTAAACGATGAGTTAACCCCAGAGCATGTTGCTCTTTTCAAAGAGAAGAGCGGCTTTGTGTTTGTGTTGTTTCAATTAGGGAACATCGATGCTGCGCGTCCACTGTTGTTGCAGGAGATCCTGCGAGGCATCGCTGCTGCCTCGTTACTGTAGCTGTCAAATACAGATCAGAGGACTGATTCAGGATCTGTCCACTGAACAATACTCAAGACACTTCAGCGATTGCCCGTTTGAATATTTATCTGTCCCACCCTGATAACACTAAAGGCATTCAGAAGGTACAGAAAAGGGACATGCCCCCCCCTTCATTTAAATACTGCTGTACATAAACAGTTAAGCTCTCAGCAGCTCCCTCCTGCAACATTAATGTCCTCATTTATCCTCTTATGTACAAATGTCAACCTTTGTCAGCCTTCGTCCCTCCTCTCCTTCTCCAGCAGCCCTTCCTTACCTCTGTTTACGTTCATGCCTTACACTCTTTTTATTACTCTTCTCCTACCACCATATCGCTTCCATTCAACCGTCTGCATTCCACTCACTCTTCCTCTTATTAGCTCACACCCTCCTCTTCCCTTCTCCTCCACCCTGCATAGATATTGCACATTTCTCCAACATATCTGTCTCTCGCTTTGTTTTGCTTCATTGTCTTTCTTTTTCTCTCTCTCTCTGCTTGGGGATCCTCTGGTGACATCACTACTCCTACGGTTACCATGGTTTCAGGGGGAAGGGACAGTAATAACTGTTTGGCTCCAACAGGAAGGCTTGGCGAGGTTTTTCTCTCCTCACAAACACAAAAACACGAAGGAAACTTAACAATGAATCTTTATTGAAGTGTCCAGAACCAGTTGGGGTGGGGTGGTGGGGGAGGGGGGGTGTAAGTGTTACTAAAATGAAAGAATTGAATTTCAGGTCAGAGTTATTGAAGGTTCCGTGTGAACGAACAGGTCGTCATCGTACAGGTCCTCGTCCAGGTCGCCTTCCTCTTCAGTGAAGTAGGTTGGGAAAGGCGGGTTGAGCAGGGTGGAGCTCTGGGTCGGCAGCGAGGTGTCTCTCACCTGAAACACACGTACAAAACAAACGTGCAAATACTTTTAAAGGTAGAATGAAGTACATCAAACTCAGTAGACAGCTAGCAAGAAGGTTTCTACTCGGTGAGGCGCACCGTTCATGCTACATGGATTCAAACTTCCTGGATCAATAACTCACATGTGAAACACAAACACCACGTTTCCAAACGTAATGAGGCGAACAGGGAGAAACCTGGTATTTATCACAACAAGCTGATGAAATCAGTTTCTTTATGTAACAATCAGACGCCATCTTTTCTCAAGTCAATCCACATGAAAAGCTGGATATAACTGAACGAGCAGTTTGATATATTTGACACTTTTTTTTAGAAGAGCCACGGTTTTCTTTTGATGATCTTAAAGAGGCCATTTCATACACATTTCAGGACTTTGTGGTTATTTCTGCAGTATTAACCAGTAAAATGAAACATTTTATACCTAAAAAACATCAGGAAACACTGATTAACAGACCTTTCAATCTGTCTGCATCAAAATTCGGGTGGTTCCGGCTCCTTCCGTCAGGCCTCGAGCAGCAGCTCGTTCATATTCATTATTTGGATTTGCTGGACTCTGATTGGCTAACAAACTAGCCTATGAGAGCAAGGTATACTGTTTCCTGCGCCGCTGCGCATGGCAACGTCAGACATTGTGTCTTTCTGTTTGCTACGTTATGCTAACAGCTTTTAGCTAGCAGCATGCTAGGCGTGGTTTCAACTGCAGGAGCTGCCAAATACTAACGAACAAAGGAGTCGTGACGAAACAGATACAGGCCATTCGGACTCGGGAGAACTCGGGTTTTATCACCACCTGCGTAGTTTGAGATAACAACTGAAAGAGAAGTTGTTGACCTGTTTTCACACCCACTATGAAGGTAAGAACACCTGTGGAGCTAAAATATTCAACAGAAACCTCAGAAAAACTATTTTTAATGAAAGGGCCTCTTTAAATGTTTTAACGATCTTTTTAACGCTCTAACCCATAAGATGCGTAAGAGGCGCTGCGCGTCTTGCTGAGCTTGACGCATTTTAGATGCGTAGTGCGTAAAAAATATAACTGCCACGCAAATTTAGGAGAGGGCTGCAACACCACGCTTTTGAAATGCATCCGATTCGTGCTGCTTTGCGCCCAGTGGAAACTGTGACGCGCCATTTACGTGTCTGGTGGAAAGGACGGCTAACGTCAGAGTTCTCCAAAAGGTTTGTAAACACACTTTTCTTTTTGCATTTTCTTCACTGAAGCTTGTGGTTTTAGTTTACTAACAGTTTATCTGAGGTTTAGTTTATACTCTGAGTTTCTGTCTGCTTGTCCAATCAGGGAACGAAGCACAGGTGTGTGGTTACCATGGTGACTCCATTGAGCCACTGGCAGCAGCTTTAACATTTCTCTTCATCTTTGTTTTCTTCTCTTTTACATTTTATACATCAGATCAAACAGCTTGTTTGTCTTTATACATGTTTGTGTGTGATTTTTCCAAACTTTACTTTGATTAAATAACAAAAAAAAAAAATTGGAACGAAATGATCAAAAACAAACAAAAAGTTGGTGCTTCTTTGTTGTTGCTCCTTGTTTATTCAACTCAAACACAGATAAGACTGTCAGGGACGAAGACAGAAACGAATGAGCTCAGAGGAACATCCTTCCTCTTCAACTGGAGCGATAGTGACCCCCCCGAACGAGACCTAAGTTAATGAAAAGGGGGAAGAATTGCCAACGATGCAGTGAGAGATCAATCCAAAAGTTTTTACAGGCCGCTCAGTGATTTATAGTGTTTCCGAAACGACACAAAGAGCATGCTGCAGCTCCCGTTTCACAACTTTAAACTCACGCAATAAATATGCAAATAACAATTAGACTGTGATCTGCATGAGAAATGAAGAAACAGAAAATCTAGTTATGAACACTCTGGGTTTAAAGTGATTAATATCCGCAATAAACAAGAGGCAGATTTTTGTTCCTCGCTGAATTCCAATTATTCCCTCTGGTTCTACTCCTACGAGACCCTCGCAAACCTTAAGAATCACTGGTCAGATGATTCATTAATTAGTAGTAAAGGGGAAAAAAAAAGCTTTAAAGAACCTGTTATTTGTGATCTTTAGTTTTAATTGCAATCAATAAACCCTAGTGGTTCCTCATTTACATGTAAACACAAGAGGGGCCTCAGAACGCTAAAAACCAGGCGAGGAACATCCATCATTAACCTGCAGCGTTTAGAGCTAAACAATCCAACGTGTGTGTGTGTGTTTGTATTTCTGACCTCCTGAGGACCAGTTTCCTGACTTTTACTATCTTTCTGGGGTCCGAGGGTTCTTGTGGGGACCGAAGCCTGGTCCCCATGAGGGGGACTCCCCTTTTTAGGGTTAGGGGTTAGGTTTATAGGTATGGTGTGAATAGAGTTTTAGTTAGTCTTAGGGTTAGTTATAGATCAGTAATGGTTAAGGTTAGTAAAAGGGTTTGGGTTAGGTATAAATCTAGTTACAAAAATTAATGGAAGTCAATGGACGGTCCCCATAAGGATAACAAAACACACTTTTGTGTGTGTGTGTGTGTGTGTGTGTGTGTGTGTAAAGAGCATTTGTATTCATTATTGCTTGTCTCTACAACAAATAAGAGTCTGCAACACTCAGATGCTCATGAGGCAAAAACAACATGCTGAGTACGGAGTCGGATGCTGGGCGATATTACAAACATCATTAAGGTTCGTGCTCTCGTTCACCCCACAGAAAAACACCCGCGTCAGCTGATCCAGCACGCTGTCGATGAAGATAAATCACGCTGTCTTCCAGGTGTGACAGTGTTTCATGAGTGCAAGGTCACTTGTCGCAGTAAGAACATGAATTCACAGTCAATATTGTGCGTGTGATTATTTTTTACCTTCAGGACGCAGTTCCTGTGACCGGGGACGGAGCCGTGAACGTACAGCACGTTATGTTTCGTGTTCACCCTCCAAATCTGGAAAGGAGACGCAGAAACGAGGCGGATGAGAGCAAAACAAACCCAAACAGAAGTTTGGTTGTTTGTGAAAGTACCTTCAGTCCGTGTGCTGTGACGTAGACGTTGCCCATCCTGCCAGGCATCTTCTTCCCTTTGAAAACTTTGGCTGGATCCTAAATGGAGATAAATATCACATATTCATGTTCAAGAATTATTGGAAGCCAACTGTTCGTGCTTGGCCCTGATCCCGTGGTGCGTGTCTTACCCCTCCTGGTCCAGAAGCTCCAGGTCTCCGGTGGGTTTTGGTTTGACCGTGACTGGCTGGCTGACCTTTGAATCCCCATCGCTTCATTACACCTTGAAAACCCTTCCCGATGCTGCCCAAAAAAACCAACACGTTAACAATTCAGAGGAAAACAACATCCAACTACAGATCTGTGTACAAAAAAATAAAAAGGCAAGACGCAGGAAAGGAAGCCAAAAAGACTAAAAACTGGCAGGACAGAACTTACGATTTGGCCGTGACGTCTACAAACTGTCCGGGACGGAAATGTGCCGCGTACAGAGGCGTGCCTTCACACACAGGGAGTCACTTCAGTAACAGAACTCCATTCTTAAAATGAACAAATTACATTTCTTTTATTTTCAGACCTGGTTTGATGACGGCGTCATCAGACACTTTAAAGATGGAGAGTTTCTGTTTGGGCGGCACGCCGGCGTTCCTGAACAACTCCATCTGCTGTTCAGATCTCTGTCAGTCATCGTGAAGGGAAAGAAAAAGTTTGATGGATGTGATTAAAAAAAATGTATTAAAAATCAAAGCAGTGAGCAACAGTTGGACTTTTAAAATTTACCACGAGCCTGTTGGAACTGTACGGGAGCCAAACGCACACAGACACACTCTTACAGGCATTTGCATGCAGTCTTGGCAACGAGCGTCTCTGACATTTGCTTTCACTCCACTCGCTCTCATCTCGGCGCCTTTAGTCACTCCAAACTCTCCCTCTTCCCTTCTGCTGACTGAGAATCAGGCTGCTAGAACGTCTCCCTCCAACAAACTCTGACTGAAGAGTGATGTGGCTGAGTGAGAGGAGTTCAAAACAACTTGACGCCAATCCGTCAAGCTTCTGTCGAGACTCAATGAATAAATTACAGCTCGCCTCGCTCGTTCTTTCTCCGTTGTTTTTCATGTTTTATAATACTATCTTTAATCGTGTCCTTTAGCTTCGAAGGGGACAGATGATACATCGCATTTTATGTTCAGGGATTAAATTTACGACCTGATGTCACCTCGGTTTTTAGTCACTTGTATTGGAGCAGAATGAAACAACAGTGGAAGGTTGTGGTTTAACTCCAACCGTGTCGTGTTTATAATGTTTAACACATCTGATGTTACACTGATTAATGTGTTGTGTTCAATAGAAACAGGATAAACTCACTGATTGTTGTTTTAGACTCATCGTGTCCAATAAAAACACCTAAATCTATTAATATTGTTTAGATTTAATTAGAAAAAACTTTTCAAGATAAAACTATTTTAAATGTTTATCATTTAAAGGTAGGATATGGAATATTTTATAAAAAGCAAAATTTTTAACAAAATAATGCCACGGGGTGTTTAGAGGGTTGTAGAATGAAAGTACAGCATTTCCTTTAAAAATTATATTTGAAGTAAAATATTACAAAATATTAATTTTGACGGGCACAACGTTGGCATTTTGTTTACATCTACCAGCCAATAGCTGGCAGAGCAGCGGGCACCATTTTGGGTTGCCTAATACCGTAAATAATCCAGCACAGTGAGGATGGTACTGTGGAGTCTGCAGGTCAAGCAGCTGGAAGCACCGAGGATATGTGGTGATTATATACCTTATTTGCTTGCCATAGGGGGTTTCCCATGTCACGAGCAAGTTCTGTGTGGAAACGTTTTTCATTAGCAGCTAGCTAACACGTAGCTACAGCATGTAGCTTAAGTGGATGAACGCTTCGGGCCACTTTTTCAACTGGAAGACACACCACGGAGGATTTTATTGCTTTTTTTATTCTATTGGATAAGTGGGGCGTGCAGGATGGTGTGTGAGGAGGAGAGAGGATCTTAAGAGGGACTGCAGGAAGTTTTGGAGCCGCGGGACAATTATAAACTCTTTGCCACGGACTGAATCGATGACTGAGCTACAAACAGGTCGGAGCTGCTTTTATCAGAATCAGTGTGTGATCAGCGGGGGTGGAGAGCATGATTAGTGAACTGAACTCATGATAATTTATTGTCTTGCTCGGATCAGGGATCAAAGCGGATTTGGTGAGGAATATTGGTCGACCTGATCATCGGCGCGCGTGCTAGTGACCAGGACATTGTTGGAGCATGTATGAGGAAGAAATTGTACAGTTCTATACATTAATATGTGTTTAAACTTGCTTAGAGTCCCTTTAATTGCAAAGCTTATAACTTTATTAGTTCAACAATGATTAGACAATAGAGGACCAGTCAGACTTGGAACTATCCCATCAGGTTATGAGAACAAGATACAATGACAAAACATTTACATCAGCACAGAATTTGATCAAAACTCAAGTACAGTAAATATTCTCCCGTAATTATCTGATTAGAAAGAAGTAAAGATAAGCAACAAAAATATATTAAGTGCTATACAGTTAAAAATTATTATTTATTATTTTATTGTCCTGCTTGGATCAGGGATCAGAGTGGGTCTGGTGAGGAATATTGGACTGAGCATCGGAGCGCGTGCGGGGGGGTTAACGAGCCTGGCACCCAGATGGCTGAACGCTTTATGCTGTATTATTATGTTCATATTACATATACCACCTTTACAGAATCACGACTGTTATACAAATTTCAAAGAGACTAAAAGATGCTGGACAGTACAGACGTTTTCCACAAACCTAAACGTCACATCTCGGCCAGAAACATTCTCTGTGAAATTAGAAAACTATACAAGCAATAATAAAGGTTCTGCTCTCAACACTTACATGGAACGGTGACACATTTCTCCCCCCGACAAGCAGAGCAGCAGTGTGTCCATCGTATTCTTCTTTAGGCAGGTACTTTATCACATGGCAGTCCTGCACCTGGGGAAACAATTATATAATTATTGTATAAAACAAGACAAAATTGCAATACAAGAAAAAGCTAAAGCTCAGACACATATACGGACCGTGAGAATATTCTAAAGAGGGTGTCAGAAATGATATTAGACGACAGCTTGATTATAGTTTTCTAGGAGCCACCTGGTCCTCTGACACAAACAGATAAGCAATTAGATAGAAATCCCTGTTGTTAAGAATTAATATTCATCTACTGGTTTACAGGAAACACATGGATCTCTGTAAGCAGTAAAATAACCCCCACGATGCCAGAACTTCCTTTTATAGGATAAAAAAACAAACAAATATTTTTTTTAAATAAATGCTGCTTTGCAGTTTTAAAAGCTGAAAACAGAGAGTGCTCCAAACTCAGGAAGCACAATCTCATTCTGCACAGGTCATTAGCATTACAGCTGAAAAGGAAATGACTAACTGCTGTGGTCAAAGTGAGCGAGCCGAGGGGGATATTAGCTCCTTTGTGACTCTGATAATAAAGGAAAAGGACAACAATTAAAGATTTCCACACTCGTTTTTCTCTTTGACGTTTTTATTCTAAAGAATTACGTTTACAAAAAGTTAAACGGAAACCAGTTAATTAAGAAAATGAAGAAAGGAAAATATGGCTTGTGCACATGGAATACTCTATTCTGCCCACAAGTTGCACTTTTTATGCGTTTTAAAGAGGCCCTTCCATTAAAAACGGTTTTTCTGAGGTTTCTGTTGAATATTTTAGCTCCACAGGCAGGTTTTTTCCTGCGTTCAAATTTGCGTGGCGGCTGCTTCCAGCTAATTTTGTGCCGCCCCAGCCTGATTTCACTCTGCCTCCCGTTATTTTAACTGCAGTTGCAGCGTTGCACCGGTACTGCACTGTATCAGCAGCGGTGCAACGGAAAGGACTAAAACAGCTGCAGAATAAGAAGATCAAAAATAGCTTTTCCCACTAGTTGGTGCTATTGGCGTCCTGACCCCTCCCCCCCGGCTCGTCAAACAGGAAAATATTGTTATTTTTTTTTTGCATCCAAGCATGTCAAGTTTTTTTTTTTTTTTAAATCTTCTATATCAGAGTAACGGTTTTGAGTGTTGCAGATATGGCTGGGAAAATCAACCGCTACATTATAAAGCGACCTCGCGAGGAGGAGAGTCAGGATTCCAGGTGAATAGGTGATATACAGTGGGGCAAAAAAGTATTTAGTCAGCCACCAATTGTGTAAGTTCTCCCACTTAAAAAGATCAGAGAGGCCTGTAATTTTCATCATAGGTATACCTCAACTATGAGAGACAAAATGAGGAAAAAAAATCCAGAAAATCACATTGTCGGATTTTTAAAGAATT
Organism: Pachypanchax playfairii; assembly: GCA_006937955.1. NCBI lineage: Eukaryota > Metazoa > Chordata > Actinopteri > Cyprinodontiformes > Aplocheilidae > Pachypanchax > Pachypanchax playfairii. The sequence goes on along the minus strand of SSNP01000121.1, from coordinate 859,490 downwards.
TATTTGCAAATTATGGTGGAAAATAAGTATTTGGTCACCTACAAACAAGTAAGATTTCTGGCTTTCACAGACCTGTAACTTCTTTAAGAGGCTCCTCGGTCCTCCACTCGTTACCTGTATTAATGGCACCTGTGTGAACTCGTTATCAGTATAAAAGACACCTGTCCACAACCTCAAACAGTCACGCTCCAAACTCCACTATGGCCAAGACCAAAGAGCTGTCAAAGGACACCAGAAACAAAATTGTAGACCTTCACCAGGCTGGGAAGACTGAATCTGCAATAGGTAAGCAGCTTGGTGTGAAGAAATCAACTGTGGGAGCAATTATTAGAAAATGGAAGACATACAAGACCACTGATAATCTCCCTCGATCTGGGGCTCCACGCAAGATCTCACCCCGTGGGGTCAAAATGATCACAAGAACGGTGAGCAAAAATCCCAGAACCACACGGAGGGACCTAGTGAATGACCTGCAGAGAGCTGGGACCAAAGTAACAAAGGCTACCATCAGTAACACACTACGCCGCCAGGGACTCAAATCCTGCAGTGCCAGACGTGTCCCCCTGCTGAAGCCAGGACATGTCCAGGCCCGTCTGCGGTTTGCTAGAGAGCATTTGGATGATCCAGAAGAGGATTGGGAGAACATCATATGGTCAGATGAAACCAAAATAGAACTTTTTGGTAGAAACTCAACTTGTCGTGTTTGGAGGGGAAAGAATGCTGAGTTGGATCCAAAGAACACCATACCTACTGTAAAGAATGGGGGTGGAAACATCATGCTTTGTGGCTGTTTTTCTGCAAAGGGACCAGGACGACTGATCCGTGTAAAGGAAAGAATGAATGGGGCCATGTATCGTAAGATTTTGAGTGAAAACCTCCTTCCATCAGCAAGGGCATTGAAAATGAGACGTGGCTGGGTCTTTCAGCATGACAATGATCCCAAACACACCGCCCGGGCAACGAAGGAGTGGCTTCGTAAGAAGCATTTCAAGGTCCTGGAGTGGCCTAGCCAGTCTCCAGATCTCAACCCCATAGAAAATCTCTGGAGGGAGTTGAAAGTCCGTGTTGCCCAGCGTCAGCCCCAAAACATCACTGCTCTAGAGGAGATCTGCATGGAGGAATGGGCCAAAATACCAGCAACAGTGTGTGAAAACCTTGTGAAGACTTACAGAAAACGTTTGACCTCTGTCATTGCCAACAAAGGCTATATAACAAAGTATTGAGATTAACTTTTGTTATTGACCAAATACTTATTTTCCACCATAATTTGCAAATAAATTCTTTAAAAATCAGACAATGTGATTTTCTGGATTTTTTTTCCTCATTTTGTCTCTCATAGTTGAGGTATACCTATGATGAAAATTACAGGCCTCTCTGATCTTTTTAAGTGGGAGAACTTACACAATTGGTGGCTGACTAAATACTTCTTTGCCCCACTGTACCTGATTTCAAATTGCTTAGTTTAGAATGTCAACAAATGTAAACAAAGTCACAGAACTCTCAGCCCCTCCCATCGGGTAGAATTCCTAAGCCACGCCACCCCAGGTTAGGAAACAAGCGTATCCCCAGAAGATGACAGAGTGCAAGACACTGGTCTGCTGTTCATTCAAGTATCGTAACATGACGGAATCACCGGTAAGTGAAAACAATATAACAACGAACAACTGACATTAATTGTTACTTTGTCCTGAACCTGACGCGGAACCAGTCGGCGGCTGTTTCTCCTGCTGTGACATGGTAGAGCGGCGAACACTCCCAGCAGTGGTGTGCTACGGTAATATGTCTCAGTTTTTTAGGGGCACAGAAGCCAAATAAATGCGGAAGTCCGTATGACTGGAGAGACTGTCCAATCATTCCTTTCGGACCGAACCATTTGATTGGTTGATGTTTTTAGACAAATATGGGAGAACCACTTAATTATTTATTTTCATCTTATTTTTAATCTTCACAACATATTTTTCTCCATTCTGTATTAAATCGTTTTTAATGGGCATGAAAAAAATATGTTAAGCTAATTTGTTATGCAAATTAAGGATAGCAGCTTTAATTCATGCTTGTGACAAGATGTGAAAATTATGTCAGGTCTGAACGTAGTTCCCAGGCAGGGACTGGCGAGGGTACGTTAGTCCGTTTCCCTGCTTTGTGGATTTACAGCAATTACAGGGTGTTCTGGAACGTAACTATCATGACTGAGGAGGACCAATGAGAAATACAGTCAGAACGGTCGCGGTTTGCCTTCAGTTCACGTTACTGACAGATTTTTGACGTGATCTGAGAACCACAGTGTTCCTGTTCACCTCATATACACAGAGAATATATTTGGTTTTTCTAGTTCCATAAACAAATTCTACAAGTGAGATTTCTACACTTTGCATATTAGTTATCATTAAACCTGCATCTCCTACCTGTAACAATGTGACTGCATGTCTTTCTCCAGTTTTAGTCCAGATAGGCGCCATCCCCAACTTGATGGCGATTAACCCGACTCTTCGACTTCCTGTTCAGAGAAAAAGATTGTAAGGAAACAGGAAGTGCATGTCTGCTCTGTAACAATCACCGAAACCTACCCTGCGTCCACTCGTGTCGTGGCCAGGGCTCATCTTTGAGTGGGTTGAGCCTTGCAGTCGTCTGTTGTCTGTATTCTTCTGCCATGATGTTCCTCATGTACTTTTGGTTGTCTTCTGTGAGATGTTCTTCAAACCACGTGGTGGTTTTTACTGTCCTGATGCAACCGAGCAGCTGGACAGGACTGAACAAGAGAAAATCCAAACTGTAAGGCTGTAAAGCAACAATCAAAGCCACAAAATCCTTTAGCCTCACAGTGTGCACGCTGACGTGCACGGTGCTGATGCTTAATATAATGGATCATGTCAAACATCTATATATAAGTTGCTCTTAAAGGAAACCATATAAATGAATTACTTAATAGCAGCATTGTCCTCACTTCTCTACAATACTTCATCCAAATATAAACTAGATCATCCTGCAACATTTACAAAAGCATCCGCTGGTTGACAGAGAAGCTCTTTAACAGTAAAACAGAATGATGCTAACATCATCCCTGTCTCACTTTGCTAATTAAAAACCATAAATAAAGAAGAATTACACTTTATTTATAAGTGCATACTAAGTTAGATGCACTGACTTTTTTAACGTTTTTAGGCGGACTAGAGTTCGATTGTTTGGTCCAAGTCAGAGTTCTGTTGGCTGTTCACACCTCCTCAAACAAACTGGACTTTCTGTGCAAACTAACTAGAGTTCGATTCAAGCGGACTGAACAGGGCTCGTGTGAATGCACCCTCTGAAAGCACATCTCTGTCCACTTTGTTGAAAGTTTTTAAAAACAAACACTACCTCCAATGTTAAGGATGTGGCAGTGACAGAAATTCATTTAAAAACCGCAATTCTGACACAAGATTTTGTGTGGCAGAGTGCAGCTGAACTTTGTGTGATCAGGATTTTTATTTTGCTTAATGGTGGAAGAAAATGTAATTAAAGGCTGTATTCACACCTGATAGTCCGGTAGACTCGATTCGTTTGATGACCAAAATTGCAACATTGTTGCTGCTTTTAGCTGGTGAGGTTTGGCCGATTGCCCGTTCACACCTCCCCAAATGAACCAGACTTTATGTGCAAATGAATTAGAGTTCGATTCAAGCAGAATAAACAGGGCTGGTGTGAATGCACCCTAAGAGTGTTTGACCTTAGATTTTTTTCAGTATTATTTAAAAACAGTCCTGTTGCATTTTATCCATCAGCAGTTCAGAGAAAGAGGTCCTATATCATGCAAAATCAACTTTATGGAGCTTTTAACCATGTTGTGATGTTATTTCCTTATTTAAAAAAATCCCAGAGTGACATTTCTCAGTAATCCTCCTGCATCCTGCGCTCTGAGCAGCTGCTCCACTCTCTCCTGGAAAACGACTGACTGTAACATGGTGATGTAACAATGTTACACCAGGACCTGCCCAGCGTGTCCGCTCTGCCCCTGCAGATTAAACTAACACGCCCCAAGCTGCAAGAGCCTGAAGCAAAACACTAAATACCGCTGTTTTGTAGTATTTTACTTTCTAAAAAGGTCTCAGTGAAAATGTGCATTTGGCTGCGAGAGTTACAGGAATTTATTCACCATTTTATTCAGGCAGCTCGAGGGGCAGCATAATACAGGACCTGTAAATAAAGTCTTATAAAGATGTTGATTCATATGTCTGAATCACACATTACTCTATTTGTTTACTACTGCAGTTCCTTTTACATTGTGTTAAACAGGACAATTGCAACTCTGAGTCACATCTATGTCCACTCTCAATTCATCACTTTAAGTCAGGGGTCTGCAACCTGTGGCTCTGGGGCCACATGTGGCTCTTCAGACCGGAACCACAGTAACAACATCAAATGGATCATTTAGCAGTTTTTTTTCTTTCCAATTATTTTTCCACTTTTTCCCAAACTTTCTGCAGCAGAATAACACTAATATTACAAACCGGTTGTTCTGCCTGTTTGAACTGATTCCAGAACCAGAACTGAACAAACACGACTTGAGTTTGACTGAAATGTCTGTAAAATGCAGCGATCAGTCTGACTCTCCTGATCCAACACAAACCAACATGTTACATTAAACTTCAGCCAAATTACATTAAAAGCAGCAAATAGTTTTGCAAATTTATTTAAATGTCTAAAACATTTTAAGGCATTAAAGTATGAGATTGTTGTATTAAACTGTAATTCTTTATATAATAGAAACAAAGACCTCTAATAACAGACTGATACCCAAAACACTTTAATGGAATAAATTTTGTGGCCTTTGGGGACATTTAAGTAATAAATGATCAAACTACATCCATCCAAACATTTTCCTGCTGTTTATCTCCAGCTGCATGAATAATAATCAGATGTTTTTTGTTTTTTTTTTGTTTTTAGAAACATGAAGGTGGAACTTCATACTTTAACGATAAGTGGGCGACTCAACTGTATTAACTGTTTTATCTAAATTTTAAGAGTCAAGGTGACTTTGTGGCTCTTTCTGAATTAAATTTATTAGGAAAATGGCTGTTTTAGTTGCAAAGGGTTGGTCAAAGTGAATAACTCAGCTGCACAAGGAATTTTCATCAGCGTAAATCTAAGAGGAAAAATGTTTGATGAGAAGAATTCTAATTATCTCCACAAGAAGGTAAATGTTTTCACCAGGGTTTGATTGTTTGTTAGCAAGATAACTCAAACAGTTCTGGATGGATTTTGACAACATTTTCAGGAAATGAGCAAAGGAAGAAGTAATTAGATTCTGGCGGATCCAGATCACCGTCTGGATCCAGGATTTTATTTAAGGATTCTTCATCATTGTGACGTAGAGCTGCTTTAACATATCTGCATGTAACTCCACAATAAATGGTGCAACTGTTTGGTAGAACAATGCAACTTAATTTTTGGTGTAAATCACAACATGGTGGGACACATGATGTCTGGCAGAGGTCTACACACTCCAAGTGCTTTTCCTAGTTAAACTGCAAAGAGCAATCCACTTCACAAAAAGGTGTATTTACTGGATTCATCTTTTCCTTTTAACAGAGCAGCTGTTGTCAGAATGTTTAATTAAACTAGTGAACAGTGAACAGGAGCAGCTGGGTTTATCTTTATATCCTGGATGTATGCTGGTCATCTAACAAAAGCTGCAAATTTCCACAAACTTGAACTGAAGAGTGGATCAAGTCTAAATATTTTAATTTACCAAATGAGTCATTTTAGACTCAGAACTTGGACTCTAATGATTTGATATAAAAATGTATGCATATCATATTAAATTTGTACTCGATCAGTCATTAACAAACAGGTGACCCTGCTGAGAAGATGATGTTTTGCCATTTTCTACAGGAGACTAGAACAAGAATAAAAAATAAATAAATCCACAAAACCGTAAAATATAAACATATCTAGAAAGAACAGAAATGTAATTATCATGTAGAAATACTGAAACCGTTTCATGCTTTCTAAAAAAACCCCAACATGATCGTCTTCATAGCAAACTATAACCATCAGCTAGCTAGTTAGCATATTTACCTTTCAGCTGCTGTTCGGTGAGAAATCTTCTGAGCTCCGCGCTTAAACAGCAGCCGACATGCCCACGTCGCCATTATGCTCCTCATTCAAAACAACAACACATTCATATAAAACTGTTACATGAACTACAAGGACATGCTGTCAAGTAGCATCTGCTAACACATGCCTTCGACTTGCTCCAGCAATAGATGTCACCCTTGAAGCTTCCTGTACGTGACGAAAACAATTCCGTCACATCTGAACTACTAAACAAAGGTTCCACATTAGTCCCATTAACAAAACCAGTATTAACATTGTTATTGTTCTGAAATGTTTATTCCAAACAACAAATAGTTCAGAAACAAAAACACAACAACAACAAAACACACAAACAAAAACAAAAAAAACATTTATTGATGAATTGCATGATTTTATAGAAAAAAAATACCAAAATCCCCAAACTTTAGGACATTATCTTGCTGAAATATGCAAACAGATGTTGCTCTAAAACCACTCTGTACTTTTCAGGCTTGATTCAGTCAGATGTGTGAATTGACTTCACAATAGGCACTGATACAACCCCAAATGATCAAAGGTGCAGGTTTTTGAAGTGTTTGCTGACAACAAGTTCAATGGTCCTTCTTAAAGAGGTCCTTCCATTAAAAACGGTTTTTCTAAGGTTTCTGTTGAATATTTTAGCTCCACAGGTGTTCTTACCTTCATAGTAGGTGTGAAAACAGGTCAATAGCTTCCCTTTCATTTTTAATCCCTCAAACTACGCAGGTGGCGATAAAACCCGATTTCTCCCAAGTCCGAACGGCCTGTATCTGTTTCGTCACAACTCCTTTGTTTGTTAGCATTCATCAGCTCCCGCAGTTGAAACCACGCCTAGCATGCTGCTGGCTAAAAGCTGTAGCATAACTTAGCAAAAAGACACAACGTCTGATGTTGCCATGCACAGTGGGGCAGGAAACAATATTCTTTGCTCCCATAGGCTAGTTTGTTAGCCAATCAGAGTCCAGCAAATTCAAATAATGAATATGAACAAGCTCCTGACAAAACAGTCGAAGCAGCCTGATGGAAGGAGCCAGAACCACCAGAATTTTGATGCAGACAGATTGAAATGTCTGTTAATAAGTGTTTCCTGGCGTTTTTCAGATATAAAATGTTTCATATTACTGGTTAATAGTTAAGAAATAACCACAAAGTCCTGAAATGTGCAGGAAATGGCCTCTTTAAATTTAAAACAAATCTGAACATCAGTTTTGTTGCTACCACAAAATTCAAAATGAGCTAATATTTTTGGCGAAACAGACATATACATTATCTTATTTTCAACTATTTTCATAGTTTTGTTGTTTATGTTCTACTGAAAATAAGATATGGTTTTGGGAATTTTGTAGATCATTGCATTATGTTTTTATTTACATTTTATATGACACCTTAACTTTCTTTGGAAATTGAAAACAACATAAAGTTGCTTTTTTCGCAGCAGAAAAAAATCTTTGATAAATGATGCTATTCCTCTCCTTTTACCTGTAGCTTCAGGCTACTTCAACTAACATTTAATCCTAGTTCTGTCTAAAATAAAATGCTTAAACTCTTGAAATGACAAATAAAAACTCTTGAACTTGAATTAAATGCAAAATGTCTAAACATATAGTGTAAATTGTAATGTCTTTGAGAAGCCAAAACTGATCTTTGTCATGACAAATCTACTGATGGAAGTAGTCTCTGAATAAGAAGCAGAAGGCAGGAGGCTCATGCACCGAATACTGATTAGGTGTTGAGATACCGAGGCACATATGGAAAGCATTTTCATAACAACTTGAGTTTACTTTGCACCAAATATCTGCATATAGGTAACTGGAATAATACGTTACTGCTTTTTCTTAATGTGTGTTAGAAAAAAGTGAAGGAAAAATCTTATTAATCATGAGTTCACCGACAAGTATTTTGTGAGAAATTCCAGTGTGCATGTGGTATTCAGAATGAACCCACTAACCCAGAATCACTCTGCACAATTAAAAATAAAGAAATTAAAATAAAGAAATATCCAAATTTAAATATAATGTTTATTTAACAGTCAAAAAGTGTAAAAAACAAACAAACAGCCAAGACACTGTTATATGTCTGTCTGTTACTGTAAACTACACATGCTTCAGTACAACCTGACTGCACACGCAAGATATTTTTGTAACTCAGAGAATTTGACTTCATTAAATCCCTGCAGATCTAGATAGCTAAAAATGCAACTCTGCAGTTTAGTGGTTTCCCCACATTCACAAACGTGCACATATATTTACAGAAAAACACTGAGAACATCAGGATATATTTGGTGTATTAGCATTGCAAACTCAAGAAACAATCATGAAAACTCACTAAGGTTCTTTTTCAATACAAGACAATCTATTGCATAAAATAAAATATGTTACACAAATATTTGTGTTTTGGAAAGAACAGATCACACAAAACTGAGAAACCCAGAATATCTTTATTATTATTATTATCAACATGCAGAATACAGGAAAAAAGAAACAATTCTCAGCTCACAAATGAGTCTCTACCACACACACGCCTGTCTACCATCCCAAAACTCTTTACAATGTAAGAAGTTTATTAAGAAATTATTACAAGTATTCATTTATTATTAATTTCCATTTCATCTTCACATAAATGACAGTGATACTTTATTTTGTAACTAGCAAGCGGCAACTCGAGATTGGATATTAGTTGGAGATGAATTTATTCATGCATTCATGCAGTACAGTAACTGGACTGCCACCAGTCCCATAAATAACATTTGCAATGCTAATTCGAAGCATTATGATTTTTGCAGGTCCATATAAAGTTTTGTTTCCTCTCAATATAGATTTTTTTTTTTTGGTATATACACTTGCTAGTTATTTAAATAAGGTAGAAATGTCATTTCTTTCAGCGGATTATGGTCAGATTCTGCATGCTGGTTCTGAAAACTCTTATTATTTCTATAAATACCTTTTCAGAATATATTAAAGAGTAATAATTTCCCTGGTGATGCCGTTGTGGCCAAACATGCAATAATCATTAATGAAGTAGTTGAAACTGTTTTACCATAACAAGCTAATTCTCTGAGCTAGACTACTGTATGTTGTATTGTTGTGTACATGTTTGTTCATGTTTGCTTGTGCTTTTGGACGTGTTTATGTATTATACAATACTTGAATTATTTTTAATAGAATTTATGCATGTATGTATATAAGATTGTGTGCATGTATGCTAATAGTTCATCGTCAGGGGCTGAAGGTTCTCGAGGACTCGTAGTCCGATATACATTTGGGTTTGATTCCTTTCGCGTTGTAGTAATCCACCACCTGGTTTGGGACTTCTGCCAGAACACTCTTAGCCAAGGCAGCCGGGGAAGCCTGGAAAGACAGAGACAAAGAGAGAAAAAGAGGTGAGACGTGAGACTCGAATTTACTGCTGAACTCGATGCTGCTAAAGGTGCAGACCTCTGAGACTGATGTGATCAGACAGGCTCATCTGACAGCCTCAAAAACCTGCCCTCACCTCTTTTGTTCTCTGGTGTCATCGCTGGATTTTGAAATACAGAAGCAAACTGCACCACGTTCACGCGCTTCCTGTCAGACTCTGCATTAAAGTGGTCTCTCGTCGCCACGCTAAAGCCGAGGATCACACACTCTGAACCATCCGGCTGTCACTGCTGCTCTAAGAAACATGAGCTCATAGTGGATAGTAGTTTGATTTGGTCTGTTTCCACTGTTGGTCTGTTTCCACTTCTTATCCAAAATGTTGCTTCTTTAATCACAGAAACCGTCACTAAAGGACGGAAAAACCACCATTTATTTAGGAAACATGCAATTGATACAGCAAAAACCCTGGTAGTTAGATTTTTACATGACCTTATCAGTTTTTCTCATGGATGCCTTTTTCAGATCTACTTTGAATAAAATATCACTTTGGGAAATTTACAAATTATTGCATTCTTTTTTTTTTCACATGTTACACAACATCCCAAATTTTAGGGCATTGGCTTTGTGTTTCATGTCAGAATATTCTATCAGAGGCTGATCTTCTCAATGTCTTCAGTCATATTCAATATGCACTTCCTTTTAAAGATGAATCAAACAAAGATGATTGTTAATATTGGAATGGTCTTATTAAGAGTTATATAAGGCAAAAAAAAAAAAAGATTTAAACCGTCTTCCAAGCCACTTGTATGAAGACACACACATACTGTTGCAGATCTTAAAGAGTAAGACACATATTTCTGAATCCTCGAAGTCAAAGAGTCTGTCGCACTCTGTCTCACATAATTACATGAGACAAAGCATCATCAAAGTGCTTCCACTCCAGCCTCTTCACTGTCCTCCTCCTCTCATTTCCACCATCCCTCCCGCTCTCCCTCCTCTGCTCCTATCTACCTGTTATCCCCCTCTCCGCCTGTCACCCAGAAGCTCTGTCCTGCTAATCCCTTCTGAAAAGAAACGACAGAGCAGAAAATCACCTCTCCACCTCTGTCACACACTCCCTCGCTCCCTTTTGTCTTTAGCTCTGGTCTTCAGTTGACCTCCCTCCCTCCAACACCATCACTAGTGAGCTGTCTCTCTCTCTCTCCTTCCCTCCACTCTCTGTTCTCTTTCATCCATCCCTTCATATTATTCATAACTTACCCTCGCCATCCATCCCCGCCTCCCCCCACACTCAATACATGTTCCTTCTTCTTAACTTACTGATTCGGTGGGATATAATTGCTTAATTTCCCAGCCTGTCACAGGCCAAACACACCATAACGGACCCCGCCAAACACATCTGGTCAGGTCCAAGCAAAATTAATGCCGCCAGAAACTTACACATACACACACACACACCGGACACACATACCCAAAACAGGGTGGAGAACTGATGCGTTCTGACGAGCACAGCAACTTTATTACGCCCACATAAAAAACTGGGAAAAATATGTCATTTCCAGTAATGAGTCTACAGCTCCAACTGATCCTCAACAAGATAAAACACAGAAATACAAAGATCTATACGGAAGAACTAGTTTGGAATAAATATAAACAATGGTGTGGAAAAGTTTTTTATTTTGCCCCTGATAGATTTCTTCTGTTTTTGCTTCTTTTTTTGTCAAACCTTAAATGTTTCAAATTAGCAAACACATTTTAACATCAGACAAAAACAACCCGAGGAAATACAAAGTCAAGTTTTCAAATGAGGCAAATGAGAATTTAATTTACTGAGGGAGAAAAGCTTTCCAAATCAACTTGGCCTTATGTGAAAATGTGAATGCTTCTAATTCAAAAACAGATAAGAAACAAAGTCAGTGACGTCCATCAGTCTGGGTTACACAGTGATTTCTAAAGCTGTGAGACTTTAGTAAACCACAGTGAGAGTTATTATCTACAGAGAATACATGGAACAGTGGTGAAACTTTATAGGAGTGACAACCAAAATTGGAACTTTTTGGAAGGCATATGTCCCCTTATCCCTGGATTAAACCTGATCCAACATGTTAGAAAAAATAACATCAAAACAGTCAAACATGGCGGTGGTAGTGTGATGGTCTGGGATTGTTTTGCTGCTCCAGGAACCTGATGGAACCAGGAATTCTGCCCTCCACCAGAAAACCCTGAAGGAGACTGTCCACTCATCAGTTTGTAGCCTCAATTACTCGACGCACACCAGCAAGTCAACCTCTAAATAAAATTAAGCAAATGTTAAAAAAACAGAAGTAAACAAACATGCAGGTTTTGGAGTGGGCTTGTCAAAGTCTGGACTTATTTGATAGATCTGATCTGACTGCTGATCTTAAACAGGTCGTTCATGCTTGAAAAGTCTATGTTGTGACTGAATTAAACCTAAAACACCATATGAGTCACATCAGTTTAACTCATTTGATAAACCTGGACAGGTTGACTGTCCATCACCAGGGGCATCATCGAGGGGGGGGCAGGGGGATCTGCGGCCAACCTGCTACATTTTCCAGCTCCCAATAGCCAGACACATATTCATAATACGCTTTGAACTGATATATCACATTAGATAACGGAACACAAAGCCCTTAAAGGAAGCAGTTGGCTTCCTGATCTTTTGCATAGGAGTGACTTTTAGTCTTTGGAGAGAGTCTGACACTCGACTCAGATCAGCCCTCCCACTGCTGCTCGCTAACAGTCAGGATACATCAGTATCGGGAGTCAGCCTCATATTACACAACATGGTGTAAACAGGTAATTTGGTGACATAATGTTTGCTTTTAATAAAAATAAGGGGTGAAAGGTTTGTATTCAGTAAATTGTCGCGGCTCGTTTGACTGCAGTGTTTTGCTACTTTTTTCTTTCGGCATATCGCAGCAGATATTTGCATCATGCAGATTACGTGTTTACTGCTGGAAAAATGTTCCCCGCTGCCTTTTTTAGTTGTGAAATTAAATGACTGATATGTTTGTAAAGTACACTCACCTAAAGGATTATTAGGAACACCATACTAATACGGGATTATTAGGAACACCATACTAATACGGTGTTTGACCCTCTTTTGCCTTCAGAACTGCCTTAATTCTGCGAGGCATTGATTCAACAAGGTGCTGAAAGCATTCTTTAGAAATGTTGGTCCATATTGATAGGATAGCATCTTGCAGTTGATGAAGATTTGTGGGATGCACATCCAGGGCACGAAGCTCCCATTCCACCACATCCCAAAGATGCTGTATCGGGTTGAGATCTGGTGACTGTGGGGGCCATTGTAGTACAGTGAACTCATTGTCATGTTCAAGAAACCAATTTGAAATGATTCGAGCTTTATGACATGGTGCATTATCCTGCTGGAAGTAGCCATCAGAGGATGGGTACATGGTGGTCATGAAGGAATGGACATGGTCAGAAACAATGCTCAGATAGCCCGTGGCATTTAAACGATGCCCAATTGGCACTAAGGGGCCTAAAGTGTACCAAGAAAACATCCCCCACACCATTACACCACCACCACCAGCCTGCACAGTGGTAACAAGGCATGATGGATCCATGTTCTCATTCTGTTTAAGCCAAATTCTGACTCTACCATTTGAATGTCTCAACAGAAATAGAGACTCATCAGACTAGGCAACATTTTTCCAGTCTTCAACTGTCCAATTTTGGTGAGCTCGTGCAAATTGTAGCCTCTTTTTCCTATTTATAGTGGAGATGAGTGGTACCCTGTGGGGTCTTCTGCTGTTGTAGCCCATCCACCTCAAGGTTGTGCGTGTTGTGGCTTCACAAATGCTTTGCTGCATTCCTCGGTTGTAATGAGTGGTTATTTCAGTCAAAGTTGCTCTTCTATCAGCTTGAATCAGTCCGCCCATTCTCCTCTGACCTCTAGCATCAACAAGGCATTTTCACCCACAGGACTGCTGCATACTGGATGTTTTTCCCTTTTCACACCATTATTTGTAAACCCTAGAAATGATTGACATGAAAATCCCAGTGACTGAGCAGATTGTGAAATACTCAGACCGGCCTGTCTGGCACCAACAACCATGCCACGCTCAAAATTGCTTAAATCCCCTTTCTTTCCCATTCTGACATTCAGTTTGGAGTTCAGGGGATTGTCTTGACCAGGACCACACCCCTAAATGCATTCAAGCAACTGTCATGCGATTGGTTGATTAGATAATTGCATTAAGGAGAAATTGAACAGGTGTTCCTAATAATCCTTTAGGTTAGTGTACATTGATCATTCAGTCAGACCGCAGGCGATCTGATGAGATGCTGCATGTGGGCGGAGTCAGTATGAACTGATCAATATTAGCCAAAAATTGCACAAAAGCATATTTTTTCCATAAACACGTGCTTCAAAGTTTTAGACTCATTTATACTCTAACAGCATGATTAGAATTCTAAAAATTTGGTTATGGCTCTTAGTAGGGGTGTGACAAGATCTTGTGGCATGAGATCCCGCAAGATTAAATTGTCACAAGAATTCTCTTTTTTGTAAAACGCTGCTTCGTGGGAAAAAAGCAGGTGAATGAACTATTCCCAGTGTGACCTGTAATGGTGCGTTCACACCGGCCACTTTGTCAGCGTCAAGCAACGTTCATAACGCTCCAAGTTTGACGCTTGAGTTGAAGCTTGTAACGCCTGCCAGTCAGAGTGCGTAGGCATCGAAGCTCGTAACGCTTGACCGTTAAAAAGAGCGTGTAGGCGGGCCTTCCTTTGTTATCGGATGTTCTGAGCTATGGTGGATCATATATAGAGAGTGACTTGGCTTTATTTACTACGTTTGTGGATACACCCCATTCTTCAGATGCATTTTGAGTTTGAGGAGTTAAACCATTTGCTCCAGGAGCTACATATGGATGAGGTTCGCCTCCAGCGCTACTTCCGTCTGTCCCGCGCCCTGTTTGAAGACTTCCTGCTTCACTCAGGTACATCACTACGATGAGACACTCTGATTGGTTGACGTGCCGCTTCAAGAGCGTTAAGAGCGTCAAAAGTTCAGCTTGCTGAACTTCTGCGTTTCAAGCTTTTTAAGTGTTTCAAGCGTCAACGCCTGAAATGCTCGAAAAGCTTGAAAAGTTGCCGCTCATAACGCTCACAAAGCGACGCAGAGACTCTGACGCTGGTCTAACAGTCTCCACCATAGACTTTACATGTAAACTTGCTGCTTCTGACGTTGACGGTTGGGCCGGTGTGAACGCACCATAAGGGCAGTAATGCTCTCTTGTAGGGTCTAGTCTGCCTGGACTAACAAGAAAGCAGAGAGAACGTACATTCCCTCTGGTAGCAGAACAGAAACATGGTGCTGGAGAGAGTAAGTTGAGGAAGCCCCCGCCACATTTAAGTCAATTGTGTGGCAGAATTTTGGGTATCTGCTGGATACCGAATAACATATTTTGTCAGAGAACGTGCAAACTCTAGGGGATCAAATCCAAGACATTCAAGTGTAAGTACAAAGTGACCAAAGTTGCAACATTATACAATGTGGCAGAGGGACAAAATGACTTAAAAAAAACAACAGTGAGGACAGCAGGACATTGACTGGATTCACCTGACTGTGAAGAAGTTGTATTAGACAGTGGATTAAAGAAAACTCTCCACCACCACCTACGTGTTTGAAGTCCTTGAAAGGGACAAACTGGACGATGTCTCGGAGGACGGGCTCGCCCTTTGGTGAACGCAGGATTCCGTCATCCCCGTCAAGAATCTGCATGTCGGTGAAGTCGGCGTTCCCAACGCCGACGATGATGACGGACATTGGCAAGTGAGAGGCGTGCACGATGGCCTCCCGTGTGTCCGCCATGTCGGTGATGACTCCGTCGGTCAGGATCAGCAGGATGAAGTATTCCTGGTGTGAGAGGTGAAGAAGGAGGAAGAAAGAAGGAGATGAGGAATACATGTTCAACAAAAAATGATCATTTAAAGGTGGCCTCTTGTTAAAGGCTAATTTAAATAAAACTCATTGTAATCCACAGGAGAGCCAGAAAGAAGCTGAGGGCATTAAAGCAGGGAGAAAGTCATGCTCTAAATGTATGACCTGAATTTAATTAACACCCATCAATCCCCTCTAATCTCTCAATTTTTGTCCTTTTCTTGCTATTTATATTCTCTCCTTCTCCTTCTGCTAGTGCAAAAGTGCAAACAGTAACAACAACAGGGACAAAACAGTTATTTTTAACGCATACATATTTATATGTTTTATCTTTTTCATTTTCTCTCTCACCATGGCCTCTTTGGTGTGCATCTCCTCTGAGGCAGACGAGGCCACTTTCTGGATAATTGGGGCGATGTTGGTGGGCCCGTACAGCTGGATCTTGGGAAGGCAATTCTGGTAGGCCTCCACCACGCCTTGGATCCCTGCAACACACGCACACGCAGGTTCTTGCAGCTTGTTTTGTTTTTCCATTCACTATCTTTCCGTAAATCAGGCTGTGCCGACCTCGCGAGATCAAAGTTCGTGGACTTGCAAAAGTATTTGCTACAATAAATCAGTCACGACGTGTGATTGTGCTCCAAGGTGACTGAGCATTTCTCAAAAAAGCGTTCCCTTATGGTACACACAAACACGTGATGCGACACACACACACGTCTTCACGGCAGGGACTGCAGCTATGTGACGAGAAGAGTACAGAAGCCCATTTCACACATAGAGATTAGTGTTGTTTTTCCTCTGTGTTGTAGAGCCTGAAATACATCCTGCAGCATTGTGACAAATGTCCCAGCTGCATTTGTGTGCATGTGTTAAAGTGTGTATGTAAGCCAATATGTGTATTTTTGTGTTTGAGAGGGGAAAAAAAAAAAGCAACAGAGGGAGTGATGAGAAGCGTTCAGTGGCTACATCACAGGGACATTTTAGTTCTGTTGTGCGAATGTGCACGTAAAAGAAAAAAGTCTCTCCGAGTGAAATGTCTTTGAGGTAAATAACTCACCAGCACATTCAGGATTTTCCTCATCGAAGTTCACAGCAAAGTCATGTGAAACCTTAAAATGGGGAAAGAATGCAGGAAAACCCCTTAAACAGCTGCGACTTGCACGTGTTCTGCTTTCATCATAACCAAAATGAAACCATGGACAAGGCGACTTTTCTTTGCAGGCTCAAAATGTCTTACCTTGAAATCAGGTGGTATCAGAGCTCCGAAACCAAACGCAGGGAACATTTTATCGCTGGAGAAAACATTGAAAACACAGAACAGAAGATAAATTATAAACAGAAGCTTGAGATTTGTGAACTTTTTGCACATAACTAACTTTATGCAGAAAAGTATTCACATGGAGAAAAGCCCTTCTGTTTGTGTGAGAGGCTTTAGATGCATCAGCGTGAGGTGAAAAGAGATTGATGATGTGGACTTTACCTGTCATAGTCCTGGCAGATCTCCCCTACAGCCACCAGCGCTTTTAGGTACTCGTTGGGCTGGTAGGGGTGAATGTAATGGAGGGAGCAGCTGTTTCTCGGATCCCCATTGGATGCCGTAAAGTCTATGGCCACCTGGGACAGAAACATTGAGAGACAGTCGCACAGCATGAGTGGACACAAACAAGCAAGAACACGCTGATGCAAACGTTGGTGAATTTGCACAGTTTCTAAGAGCACTTACCGTGAACTGAATCTGGCAGCCTCCCATGATGTAATCCAGGAAGGAGTACATTTTGATGGTCTGTCAGGAGAGATTACTTTAATTAAAGCTTTGTGTCATGAATTGTTTATTGGGTTGGGAAATGAAAGAAGCGTAGTTTTCATTGTCTCAGAAGAAGCTGTGCGTTCAATATTGGTGCTAGTTGTCTTTCCTCACAAGTTGTACAGAAACACACATTTTATATGTGAAATTAATATATGTCCTTATAGTTCATAGCTTCTGAAGTGAGTAATTATTTAACTGTATTAGATAGCTACAAGCTACTAATCAAGTGGGTCCAAGATCAAAGTGGATTGATGCCATCTTAAAACAACTCAAACCTAAATATACATATTTATAACAATTCAGTTGAACACTTTAAAAAACGTCTTCATGACCATAAATGTTGTGTTGCATGTTTATTTACATAAAATTCTGTGGATATTAGCAATGAAACTTGCCAGTAGTAACACTCCTATTTTAAGAGCAATTAACCCCCAAATCCATTATTTTGCTAATAAACTGTATAAATTCATGTCTAATAGTCTTGTCTACATGTATGTGCTTTATTTCTGACATTTTAGTGCATCTTTATTCAAATCTTAATGTTCTGTCTAAAATCGTCCTTGTTGCGCCCTCTTCAGGTTAAAATTATAAAATGGATTTGAAGTGGGTGATGATGCGGCAGTGGCTAAGGATGTCACCAGCTCAGACGTAAGTCACGCCCCCTGAGCCGTTGGATTTGAAAGATCAGTTTACATGGTTCATTCCCAGTACGTGGTTCATGTAGTTTACGTGGTTTGCGCCTCTTACATTTGTGATATGCTCGCTAACCTTGGGCTAACGCTGCGCAGCTGCACCTGTTGGCAGAGTCACATGATATTATTCGAGCTAATCTAAATGTAGCTTTAGCGTTAGCTAACAACAATGTACCGCTAAGAGATGAGCCCCATTCTACTCCACGATGTCGCTGCAGGGCAAACTATCGGCTCGAAACGATATGGACCGGCTGCTCAACTCATCCACAGCTTCCTCCATTTTGACCTGTTCCCTCTCTGTTCCCTCTTTGCCCACCTATGTCGGTGCGACATGGTCTGTGAATGGGTGAATGACAAAAAAACTGTAGTGTGAAGCGCTTTGGGGGTCGTAGGACCTAATTAAAGCGCTATACAAGTGCACGCCATTTCCAAGCAGCACCTCAGTTTGAGGCATTTTTTAAAGAGGCCATTCCATTAAAAACGTTTTTTCTGAGGTTTCTGTTGAATATTTTATCTCCAACTTGGCCTTGTGTGAAAATGTGAATGCTTCTAATTCAAAAACAGATGAGAAACAAAGTCAGCGACGTCTATCAGTCTGGGTTACACAGTGATTTCTAAGGCTGTAAGACTTTAGTAAACCACAGTGAGAGTTATTATCTACAGAGAAAACATGGAACAGTGGTGAAACTTTACAGGAGTGACAACCAAAACTGGAATTTTTTGGAAGGTGTATGTCCATAGGCGCCACTTAAACCGGGGCTCCACAGGTGTTCTTACCTTCATAGTGGGTGTGAAAACAGGTCAACAACCTAACAACCCTAATCCTATCTCTCAAACTACGCAGGTGGCGAAAAACCTGAGTTCTCCCGAGTACGAACGGCCTGTATCTGTTTCGCCACAACTCCTTTGCTCGTTAGTATTCATCAGCTCCCGCAGTTGAAACCACGCCTAGCATGCTGCTGGCTAAAAGCTGTAGCATAAGACGTATCCAATCGGAAGAGACTACGTCTGCTGTTGCCATGCGCAGCGGGCCAGGAAACAGTATGCCTGGCTCTCATAGGCTAGTTTTTTAGCCAATTAGAGTCCAGAAAATTTGAATAATGAATATTAATGAGTTGCTGCCCAAAGCCTGACGAAACCAGCCAATTTAACACAGACAGATTGAAAGGTCTGTTAATCAGTGTTTCATAATGTTTTTTACATGTAAAATGTTTCATATTACTGGTTAATACTTAAGAAATAACCACAAAGTCATGAAATTTGTGTGAAATGGCCCCTTTAAAACAGGGAGCGTGACAAGGGATGTAATCTGGAGGGGGGTGAGTTATGATATTTTTGATGCACTTGACGGTGATGTAAAGGTAACACAACACATACTATTTGCATGAATTACTAAGAAATTTTGTGAGATTAAAGTTATTTTTGGATGGCAGAAACCATTCACTTTGGAACTGGCCCTATTGTGTCTGGCTGTTACCTCATCTGTATGATCAGATCAAACTCTATTCCTTCATACAAAAGTTAATCAGATAACTTTCCACAACCAGCAGGGTGTTAAATGCTCATAACTTTTCGACAGAACACCATAAATGTTTTTAATCCTCTGTCATGCAGACTCAGTGTACAAAGCACAGGATACTTTGTTTTGTAGATGCCAAACTATTCTAGACGTATGAAACACATTCAGTAAACAGAATTTAAATGAGTAATAGAATATCTAGAACTAGATGGTGCAGCACATATCTGTGAATATTATAACTGGCCCCTGAGGGTTGGATCCGGTACAGCTGTTTAGTGGACTATGTTGCTCCACAGGGATGCATCCTTTGTTATAACCAACATAACAGAGCAAAACATGAACAGTAAACTTGTCCAATGACAATTTCCAGATTTCATCACAAACTTGCATCAGCCAAAGCAACGGTTATCTTTTAGTAGCAGCTCTAAGCTAACAGCATAAACAGTGTTTGAACTAGTGCGCCCTGGGAGGCCGCTCCAGGGGAACATTTGGAGATCTCCACTCCACAGACGTACCCTTAGGCTTCACTGCCTAAGCAGTCAGAGCTGGACCAGAGGCAAGATGGTTGGATTCACAAGACCGAAAGCTATTGAGGACAGCTAAGAAATCTGAAGGTCAGAATAGAGATTTTTAAAGGAGTTTTTACTTGTTTAATTTATTGTAGTGTTTAATCTTTCGCTGAAGATGTTGGAATACCTTAACTGGTTTTTCTTATGAAATATTCATAAATAACAGACTGGTTGGTTATAATTTGGTCCTGACCCCCCCGTACCACCTAAAAATCTTTAAAGTCTAATATACAATTCGAGCAAAAGACTAGATGTCACAGCAGAATCTTGTTTAGAACAAACAGCCAAAATAAAGAGTCACTTTTGAATCCCTTAATCATGACTCAAGATCACGTTAAATTTCACATTAGATTTCATCAAATCAGAGCAAAGCTGATTCTAGTCACGCACTTGGTTCAAAGGAATTCTTTTAAGCAAATTCAGATATTTTTTTTTTGACAGAAAGGACAAAACTCTTGAAAAAGAGTAAAAAAGCAGTTTGTTTATTTGTGTTCTTTAGTACTTTAACCCTTTTACCACTTGAGTTTTCAAAGCTAATTCAGATTTTTGGACAACATATTTCCAAAAAGCTGTAGCTTCACAACGTGAGAGATAAACTGATTGCGTGAGGTATCTCTGGAAGCAGCACACAGTGTAACGCCACACTGGCAGCACCTGGACTTGATCTGACAACAACTTTTAGGGCAGTTCACAGTCCCACAGTGTCCATATCAGCCAGATCCTTTGCAGTGGCAGGTGAAGTGTAGTAACTCTCCATGTAGACCACATGTCCCTTTCCTGTGTATGAGGCCATCAGATCATGCACACGAAGATGAGTGATGCTAGTCCCTCAGAATCCTGGTCAACATGTTGTCTAGTGTAGAAAGGTCCACCACAACACAAAACCTGATTTGGCCTCAGTCAGAACAAAGTGTTTGCAGCCATATTTATCAGGCTTGGTTGAGTTTTACTGCTTCAAAGTGGATCTTTCTTTGACGGCTATGGTCGTTTTATCCATTGACAGCTCTTTGGAAGGGCAATAAACCTCATGGAAGCATTGGATGATGATATCCAGCACTGAGAGACCTTGAAGAGTCTGTAGTGGCCTGACTGCTCCTCTCAACAGGCTCCTTATTCTTGGAAGAGTGCAGTAAAGACAGAATGGATTGAAATCTAGACCTGATTATCACTTTTCTGAAGTTTCCTGGAGTGTATGTTGGCCTAAACCAGCCCAGTAAACTACCAGCTCGGATTTTTCCATCAGATCCAGGCACAAAAACAGGGTGAAGAATGAGTGAAGAGCGCTGCTTCGTTGCTCGACTGGCTAAGTAACGGTGGGCAAATGTGTTGGTTTGTGTTGTGATCAGCATCCAGAAACCTTCAGTCAGAACAGGCTCTGCATCGATCAGATCCT
The DNA here is from genome assembly GCA_006937955.1 of Pachypanchax playfairii. Lineage (NCBI taxonomy): Eukaryota > Metazoa > Chordata > Actinopteri > Cyprinodontiformes > Aplocheilidae > Pachypanchax > Pachypanchax playfairii. Next base: position 838,129 of record SSNP01000121.1, on the reverse strand, counting down.
TCTGTCTGAGATAACCTTCAGAGCTCCAGATCCAGTCCCCACACACTTCTTCAGCATGCAAACCTGTGGGCCGCCATCTTCTGCATCATGCAATCCACCCCTCATCCTCCTACCTCATGCGGCAGATTATTCATCTCCTTGTCTACCTCTCCAGCGGGGCAGTGCGCCTGGTGCCATTCCAACATGAGGCACCCCACTCTGTTCACCTGCTGCAGGTAGAAGACGAGCTTTCCTCACTCCCTTACAGCGAGGCAGAGCCCTCAGCGGCGGGTTATAATCACTCCATCCACTGTCCCCCTCTGAAGCTTCACCACCAAACATGGTGAAAGACAGATGTTCTGCTGTGACACACTCTGAAGTCATGTTGTCAATTCGCTTTAATCACTCAGAAAAACTCTTGTTCATAGTGCTTAATGTGTCCATCGCCGGCTCATAGTTTTATTTCCTTTCTTACGTGACTGCACGTAAATGTGTTAAAATCAAAGATGTAATTTACTGTCAACTAGCAAGTAAAAATACCAATGATGTGTTTAAAAACCTGTTTATTATATGTTTATATTTCTATTTTATTGGTGCTGACACAATTTTGCAAATCACACTGTAAAAAGGTTACAAGTTATATGAATTCATTTTTTTATAATAAATTTTTGCACCATTGTTAATTTTGTATTACATGGACATTTCAAGGGAAATGTCTAAATATTACTTCAAGAATAGTAATGTAATGTTACCAGTGGTGCAAAAAAAAACTATAAAACAATATTTGCATGGAAATTGCATGAATTTTAGAATATTGAACTGTTTTAAGAAGACATTGAGCTTATCTACATTCAGATGAGGTATTAGCTTATCTGTCCTGTGGAATTAAAATCATATTCTTCCAAAATTGAATTGTTGAAAAAGTTATCTACAACAAGAAGCTCGCTTCAAAATCGCCAAAATGTTCTTTTAATACTGACAGTATTAAATAATTAACTAAATGATTCAAAACTCTGTAAAATTTCCTTTTTCCAGCATTTCTGTGGAAATAGTTTGAGTTAAATCTTAAACTGAAAAGATCCACGAAAAAATGTAAATATTTTATCCACAAAAACAAGTGAAAATCAGCTGTTATTTGTTGCAGATATGAAGGAAACGGAGAGATTACACACACTGTGACGATGATGTTGTGCAACATCACCTTGCAGTGATTGAGGATGACAGTGCCAGAGTTTCTGTAGTTCTTCTTCTTCATCTGATATTTAGGGTTAATGCACTCCCATTGGATCTGGGAAAAGAAATACAAGAAACTTATTGCATGTGGCACTTAGAGAATACAAATAAACTGTGTACCTCATTATATGTGGAACATACATGATGCAAAGACTTTGAATTCGAGAGTGCATCTCCCTACCTGCTTGCCCTCCTGCTCTGCCCTCATCATCTCCTTAAATGTGGTCTGAAACTCTCCAATAAAGTCATGTTTTCCGTTGGAGTCCCAGTCCCAGACTGTGCACTGGAACAGAAAAACACACAAAATGCACATATCAGCTGGAGCACAGCTGCAACACAGGCGCCTAATGCCGGCACGCACACCCATGCAGGCACACAGAGAAATGCCATGCTGAATGATTGATGGGGTGGTGTTGGTGGGGGGGCCATGGAGCAGTGAAATATTAATCTAAGGATGCTGAGAGGCTTAAGAGACAGCTTTATGAGTGTGGGTGTTTAGACACAATGGTCCGTTTCTCTCAAAGGAGCAACTTGACAATATAAATGACTGCAATCGAGCGAGGGTCAGAGGTCGACGGCTTGACATCTCATAAAGAATCAATCATAGTGTGACGACAAAGTTTCTGAAATCAGTAACCTTTTAGGAAGTTAATTGCGGAGGTAACAGATGCTCCGAGTCTGCTCTGTATACCTGCGATGGCTGGGAATCAGTCGGCTCCCTGAAAAAAAAACTTGTGACCCTCAAACCAGCAACTGGTAATCAGAACCAGTCCAACAGCGCTTGATTAAAAACAAAGACAGCAATAATCCTCTTATTTCCTGTCTCCCACTTAAGCTGCTGAGAGCCCGGACTTGAAGTGCGTGTGCCCTTTTTGTCATTGTGTGTGACTCACGAGTTGTGTGTTTTGTTTTTTTTGACACTAATTTCTGTGTAGGAGGCAGTGAGCACTTGCTCTTGCAGCCTTGCTCCCACTTCAAGTTGCTGAGAGGTGCGCAGGAGACTAATGAAAAAATGAAGAAGCTCTGTTCCATTCACTGAATACTAACTGACGATGAGAGGGAGAAACCAATGAGGGGACGAGGTGAAGACACCAGTAAGGGAGAAGTACAAAGGAAGAGGCAGACAGACACTGCAGCGCGGGGTTATGCATTTATGCATTGGTCAGTTAAGAGCCTGGTGAAAAGAAGAGCTCTGGTCTGAATAGAAAATCTCTGCCCTGCCATTTCCTCTATAGCTCCAACGCTTCAAACAGGTAGCCCTGGAAACTGCAGCCGACGGCGTCCACGTGCGGTTTGTGAGCCTGCGAGCCCTTTCTCCTGCTGTCAGGAGCCATGCGGCGTTAAGAAGCCTCTGAATATTTAATGAACAAAGCTCGTGTTTATTCATAAGGAGAATAAATGTTCACAGCTGATGTGCAGCCGCCGCTTGAAGGCGCGGGTCTCTGGCGAGCGAAGGTTAGAGTTTAAAATGACCACTGAGCTTTTTTAAATAACGCAATTTAATCTGAACATGACCCGAGATCAACTCGAGGCTCTGAGAAGAAAACAGAAAGAGTTTCTCACGTGATTATATCCAGTTTTATTCAGTGACATGAAAAGATTCCTGTCCAAAATGTTTAATAGCAGCAAATATCAAAGCAACTCGAGATTAGTTTTCTTTCAGCGTTTAAAAAAACAAACAGACATTAATAATGACAGACAGAAAAGCTTAGCAGGTACTTAGTAAGATCCTGTTTGATGAGTGTGACAGCTTGTAAACACTTTTTAAAGCCTCCGTCAGTTCTCGTCTTTCTGAATCTCCTTCTGCTTCAACTTTGGTAAAATTCTTGGACATACTTTAATAAACAGCTTTTCTTCTTAGACATATTTACACATTTTCAGCATGACAATGGCAAAACTTTCTGATTGCACCTCTTGACAAAATCTTTTGTGGGTTTTGAAGCGTGTCAAGGATAGGGATGGGTATCGGAAGGGTTTTACACGATATCATATTAATACTTTCAAAACGGTACCGGTTCCTAAATGGTACTTAAATTAGTACTTTAAAAAGTAAAAATCACCCCCACACACAGAGAAGGTGTGAATATGTTAATAAGATATTTAAAAACTCTGAAATAATAAATACAAATAAAAAGAAATCAGTTCCACATTGTGCTGTATATTAACTCTATTATCTGTTTTTTGAAGTTTATTAAGTATGTATTTATCTGATTACCCCAACTTGGCTGTTCTGGCTGAAGTATACAGCATCTTGTTGAACTCTGTTCAATAAAAAAAAACTTCTTTGTGAGTGGGTGAGAAACTGAGAAAGGTTTATGATTGGTCAGTCGATGTCATGTGATCATGTTGCATGCGCTCATCATTCCCTTTCAGAACGTTTATGGTGCGTTCACACTGGCCACCAGCGTCACAAGCGTCAGCGCTCACAACGCTTCAAGTTTGAAGCTTTTAACGCCTGCCAGTTCAGGTGTTGACGCTCGTCAGTTGGTAACTTACCCGAGACTCCGAGCTCTTCAGCGATCTTTATCCAAGCAAGTTCCTTTACATTCCTGTCTCTATACATATATGAAGAAGGGTTATAAAGTTCCATGCGATTACAGACGGCTATGATTAATTTATCTTGCATTTTGGATATAAATTTTCTGCTCCGGGTTTTGTGCAATGACGTCTATACGTCACTACGATGAGAAGCTCTGATTGGTTGACATGCCACTTCAAGAGCGTTATGAGCGTCAAAAGTTCAGCTAGCTGAACTTTCTGCGTTTTGAGCTTTTCAAGCGTTTCAAGCGTCAACGCCTGAAACACTCGAAAAGCTTGAAAAGTTGACGCTCATTACACTCACAAAGCGCCACAGAGCCGTTGACGTCTGTCTGACGCCCGTCCACCATCGACTTTACATTGAATCTTGACGCTTCTGACGTTGACGGTTGGGGCCGGTGTGAACGCATCATTAGGAGGAAGTAGGTCTGAGCAGCTTTTAAGAAATATCGGTGACAAATTTCTACATAAAGTACCTCAGGCGGGTCAGAAATATCGCTAGGTGCTTTTTTGGGGAAAAAAAGTTGCTAAGGGGGTCTGAGAAGTCATTAGAAATAGTGACCGAAATAGAGCACCGAAATTCATGTTAGATTTCGGTCTGGTTACTACCGTCCACGTTCGCCCTGGTGGCCACTCCGAAGACCTTTCCCTTCAGATCTCTATATGTGCCACCCCAGATCATGATCCATCCAACACCGTGCTTAACAACAACCTATACAACTCTGTTTTTCTACATCACATTGTTGTTGTTTTATTATTTCTAAAATGCCACAACATAAATTGAGAAAACCCTCTGATGGAGAAGTTTTGGGTGAGGACCCCAAAATGGAAAAGAAAAATGTTTTTCTTTCTTTACCTTTTATAAAAGCTCCTATTTGTGCTGTTTTGGTTGCGGGACAACAAACCAACTCTTCAGAGTTAAAAGAATTTTCATAAAAGTGTTTTGCAAACTAAAATGGGTTTTAATCCATTTCTCAGGTCATATATGATCTTCCCTTAACAGAAGCTACATGATCGATTAAAATGTGTCTGGATAGTGAACTTATTTATAAAACTTTTATTGTGAATGTAACTGTGATGCTGTGATGAACTACGTATTTAACAAGTAGATGTTTCATATATTTATGGGTGCATGAGACACTCTAGACTTGCGTAACATTCCCAGCCTCCACAGCGGCACAACTCTCTTGGATTGCATCAGGATGCCACACGAGCACGACTCCACTGCCATGGATATAAGTTCTGGGCTTGTCCAGTTCTGTTTTAAATTCTCAACAACTGAACCACACTTGTGCCACAGTTACCACACCGTGCTCCACCCTGGACTTAATTTGCTGTAAATTTGATGATAAACCACCACAACCAATCCAACGCTATCACACATAATGATAAGTTGCACCTGAAGGGCCTAAAAACTCATCTATGCCCAGGCGGATTTGTGATGTCATAGCGAGGTCATCATCCTGTGTAAAGTGGGCCTCAAGGAGGTGTTTAGAGTCCTACAGCTGCTGAGTGTCAAGACAAGGTTTAGATCAGCTATAAAAATCTAATTAAAGTCTAACACTATGATATAACTTGTGCATAACACCATATAAGGTCGATTTCTTATGAATTTTAAATCTCACATCTTTTACGTGCAGTAATAAGAAAACTTTTTTGCCAAGTAACTTCAGCGAGCATTCAGATGTTGTTTGGCCTTGGTCCTCTAAATGAGTTTCGTGTCTCACCGGCACGACTTACAAAAATAAAATGATGTGTCACCAAGGTTTTTCAACAAAGAGCGTTGCAGGTTTTGTTTGTTTAAAGCCCAAAGCCATTATTTCCCCCCATCTTAGACAATAGTAGATGCAAACTCACCTTTAGCTCCCTGTCATGGTCTCCACTGCAGAGCGTGTTCAATGAAACTTTAAAGGATTTCCAAACTGGGCTCAAGTTGTTCATGACCGTCTGCACACAAACAGTGAAATTATTGTTCCATGCAGATGTATTTGTATGAACACATGCGTGTGTGTGTGTAAATGCATTGTAAATACCTCAGTTCTGTGCACGAGTGATTCAGTTCCATCATCATTTATTCTAAAAATCTCCAGAAAAGGATCTGACTTACTGAAGAAATCCTTCAAAGAGAAAACAGATGTAAAGGATTCCCTCAGAAGTGCCTTTGATCACCATAAATCATTCACACACTATCCGAACCATCACTTCACCTCTTACTCTTTCCTCTGTATTGTTTTTTTTTTTGGTTTCTTCCACCCATCCCTCTCCTGTCTTTTCCAATTTATCCCCTCTTACCCTTCTGTACTCCATCATTTCCCTTGGGTACAACTTGTTTGGATTAGTCATCCGTGGCTGTGCACGAGGGTGAGCGTGCGGAAACCAAAAATTAATATAGCTATCTGTGTGTGTGGTGGGGTTGTGGAGATAAAAGGGTTAGGGTTATTGTAGAGGGGAGGTGTCTACCTATCTCAAATGCCCCCCCTTTGATGTCAGATTGTCCTCCTGTGGATTCTTTGACTGGCTTCATCATCAAATCTCACATCCCGACATCTCCACAAACATTCGACACACAACAACCAACATCGTCTCTGTTCTACCCCCCCCCCTCATGTCTTCTATCTGAGAACTAGTTGCACAAACCTTGTCGTCGAGCTTCCGAGCGCTGAATGAAAGCTCAACATAATCATCGTTACCAGACAACTCCTCTGCTGTCACCTACACAGATGGGTTGAGGGGGGGGGGGGGGTAAGAAGAAGGTGTGGGGAAAATGAGATGGAAATGAGGAACAGAACAGACTGAAGGAGCAACATCATCAAATTAATTATCTTCAGAGTGCCTGATTCAGTGTGTGTGTGATTTGTTTAGCCGTGATGGTTTGTGCTTCGGAAGCAGCTTCATACCATTATGGAAGATTTTCCTGCAGTGTTTCCCTGTTTGAGAAGCGCTTTGGTCAGTTTCCTCTGTGAGACGATCTGAAACAAACAGATTCCTTAAAGGGTCAGATTCAGATAACCACAGTGTTACTTGTTGTGTTGAAGTGAAAGGCCAGCAGGACACACGGACAAATGTCCCTAACAGATAAAATACAAGAATCTGCAAAATAGGATTAGTGAGCTAAAGAAAAGCATTTATTGGCATCAAAATCTCCATTTTTCAAATGCAGCTAATTTAAAAAAGCAGAAATTTTGGGCTCTATGCACGGAGCCACGTGACGTATTTCCGGAAGAATTTTAGATCGCACACCTTTTTCCGGTCCTGTTGAAGCTAGCCTGTGTTGTCCCTTTGAGTTTGACAATTGTTCCAACAACTTCAGTTATCTTGTTTTTCATTTTGTTTAACTTTAAATTGTATACACGCATGTGTGTGTGTACAGGATGACATCCAAGAGGACTAAGTTTTCCTTTTAAAAGAGAGAAGACAGCACGGCTAGCTACCACTGCTGTGTACCAAAATGCACAGCGTCTTCAAGCTTTAACTCTTTTTTTTAAGTTTTCACACTTTCCCGAAAGTTGGTGAGTTACAGAACAAGTGGTTAGTTAAAATATAACAAGACTGCTTCAAGATCACAGTCCATACAAGAGTCTGTAGTTGTCATTTTTCATCTGCTGATCTGATCGAGCCCGCTACATCAGGTGGACGCAGACTTCTGAAGACCGGTCCTGTTTGAGTGGAACACCTACTCTCTGCCTGCCATTCGTCCTGGTGTTTGGGATCGAACAGAGCGACCAAACACCCTTGCTCTCCCTGATGATCAGGAGCCAGTAATGGAGGTTGACTGCTGCTACAACACGGAGCCAGCAGCAGTGGACTTAGCCCTGGATGAGACAGAAGAACTCCGGTCCGAGCTCTCAAAGCTCCGGAGGCAGGTGGAGGAGATGGCAGTCAGCTGAAAGTCTGTTTTTGCTTCTTCTGATGATGACGTCAGGTTTTATACAAGGTAATTAATTTATTTTGGCTCAGTAGTTAGAGTGGTTGTCTTCCCACCTGAAGGTTGGCGGATTGATCCCAGTCTCCACCACCACATGTTGATGTGCCCCAACCCCCTCCCCTGTCCGCCCGATTTACAACCTACATATTGGGTTGTGTGAATAGGTGAATGTAAAACTTGTATTGTGAAAGCACTTTGAGTGGTCTGAATGACTAGAAAAGTACTATACAAATACAGGACATTTACTATTTATTTTAACAACTCGTAAATGCCGGCTATGGGTCTTCAGGATATGTGGGCGCGCACACTTGGTTGATTGACAGGTGTATGTATGCGGCTGTAGAATGCTATTGGCACCCAGTTAAAATTAAATTCCCTCGATGGGAAGCATTTAAAAAATATGTTTTTCCTACATTGCATTACAGAACCGGGTCAGACTATGTCAGGTCTTGGGGTTTTGGTTGTTTTATTAGGTTCTGTACTTCGGGGCTTTTTTCAGTAGTTGTTTTTCCTTTTGTTCTCATTCGGTGTCTTAGGTCATGTTATGCTTTTATTTTCCTTAGTCATGTAGTTTTCTGTTATGCTTTTATTTTGTACCATTTGTCACTTCCTGTTTTCCCCGTAGTGTAGGTCCCTTGATTATGTGTTGTCATTTCCTGTGTCTTCTCAGTTGCTCCCCAGGTGTGTCTTGTTTCTATGATGAGTTCCTGTGTTTGTTTCTCCCCATGTCAGCAGATGTTTTGAGTTTGTCATCAGTTTGGTTTTGTATTTAAGTCCCGTGTGTTAGTTAGTCAGTGTCGGTTCGTTCTTAGTCCCAATCTGAGTTCCTTGTCTTCAGTCCTTAGTCTTAGCTCTCTGTCTGCCTAGTCCCTGTCTCAGTCTCAGCCCCTCTTCACCTTGTTTAGTTCCCGTTTCACTCCGGTCACGTTATATGGATTATTTTCAGCATTGGATTATCTTCTCTGTTTCATTTGGTCCCGTCATTCACCCTCATCCATGTAAGTTTGTTTTGCTGCCCCGTCAGCGTTTACTTTATTATTAAACCTTTGTGTGTTCCTTATCTTCGCCTCCCCGTCTCCTGCCTGCACTTGGGTCCAGCACTACACTTCCCTAATAGAAATCCTGACAGACTATCATTTTTATGGAATTTCAAAAAATCATACACAACTCCTGAAAATGGGAAAACTCTGGATTGCAACTTGAAACTATTAAATAACTGGACACAGAAACATGACGCAGAAGTTAAAGCTAAAACTAGACAAGCTGCCCCCTTGTGGTTGGATGCAGTATGAGATTTAAATCCCGTTTTCTCCGCGAATGAGATCTTTACTGGGTTAAAAATAAAAATCAAATAATGATCATTTTTCAGATGTTGATTTTTGTTAGATGGCAAAGTTCTTGCCTTATTGTTGTATGTTCAAATGTTAATTTCTTAAATATTAGTTCAGTTGTAATTAGTTATTTGATACCTAATGTGGGTGAGTAAGCCGGACATTCACATTCCCAATATGCATAATCCAAAAATGCAACATGGCATTAAGGTGTATCATTAATGTTTATATACAGTACAGTGGAATGACTGAAATCTCGTGTGTAACAAATTCTGTGTAACAATTTGCCTTTTTGTTTTTTTGACTCTCATTTGAAATAAAAATAAGAGTTTCTATATTTTTTTCTCAAATAATTAAAAACGTGTGGGACAGAAAAACAAAAGAAACATTGAAACTGATAATAACAGTATTTGTTTCAAGTTTTATTTTCCTAGCTACCTATTTTGGGAGCTGCAGTCAGGAGAAGGGAATCCGTTTTCTGTGTGCTTCGCCTGTTCTAAAGAAAGGTAGAAATAAATTGATGTGCCGTTTTTTTTATTTTTTCTCAGTCCAGTGTCAGGGAATTTGTGGCTGTAAAGACAAACTCTGCTCAGTGAAATTGGTTTGTAAAGGTTTTCTGTGCCCATGCAGTGATTTCAGAACCAGATCTCCTTTTAATCCAGCACCATCTGATGTCCTGATCATTAAATCTTTTCCATTTTTAATTATTTTATTAAACACTTTTATAACCTGACAATAAACTTTGTTGTTTTCTGTATTATTTTATGAAGAGATAAGCTACTATAAATATAAAGCACACCAGATGTGGTCAGCATGAACAAAAGTAGTACTTTAAGTTGACAAAAATCAAGTATAAATAGCAGATAATTGCTGTTTACTTGTAGAAAAAATATTGGCATCATGTTTTCTCATCTCACTGCCGGTTCTGGGCTGGATAATCCTCCTCCTCCATGGACGTTATCTCGATTTCACCAACAATTGTAAATCCTACAGCTTTATATTGATGATAGCATCACAGGCCATAAGATGTTAAAGTAAATACATTCTTCCCTCCTACTTGGCAGACTGGATCAAAATGACGCAGGATGCTGTACTTGGTATTTTCTGACATTCTGTAATATCACGTGTTCTGTCCCCGAAATCAACCAACTCCGTGCCAGAAACAACAGTTCTTTTAAAATCTTTAAATATTGACCGCAGCTAGCACAAGCACTCAACCCATTTATTGAGTGAGGATACAGATTAACATATGCACATATAAATGCAGTTAGAAGAGTCTAAAGCTGCCTTGAGACTTTGTTTAACTAAAAATCAAGGTCACCTGAAAGTTTAAACACAGATGTTGAGAATATCTGAAGAGAATCTGGTAAAATCTGCTTTCCAGGATTGCTCATACCAGTTAAACCACATACAGCAAACATACAGACAGCTTTACAATCGGTGTTTCAGTTGAATGTGTAATTGTTAACTGTAGGCCAGATTCTGCAGCTGGGTTCATTCTATCTGGGTCATGAAGTATTAAATTATCAAGAAGTGACGCATAACCTGAAATGGAAATCAATTATAGTACAGTTCAGAAAAGCTTAATGGTAGGAGTGCTTCAGCAAATCAGAGTGTCTGATCACATCATGTGATCAAGTCTGAGTTTTAGATGATTGACAGTAAGATATGAGAAGGTAAGAGAAACTTGTTCTCCCCTAAAGTAAAAAAAAAAATCACTTTGATGTTAACAGCTGCTTTTAGGTGTTAAATCGTTGACCTACCTGTATAGATTAAATAGATTTTACATGTTTTTTAACCCAAAAATGTGCGTAGGTCTTTTTTTTCCTTCTTTCAGCTGCTCCCTTCAGGAGTCGCCACAGCATCCAACTCTGTTCTCTGCATCTTCTTCTCTCACATCAACCAACCTCATATCCTTCTTCACTACATCCATATATCTACTCTTTGGTCTTCCTCTAGACCTCCTACCGGGCAGCTCCCATCTCAGCATCCTTTTCCCAATAAACTCACTATACCTCCTCTGTACATGTCAAAACCATCTCGTCGTCCCTCTGATGGACTCACTCCTGATCCTGTCCATCCTCGTCACTCCTAAACAGCCAAAAATACCTACCGGTATTGTCTAAAAAATAATTCTCAGTTAGTTATTTCTTATTGATTTAACTCTATATCCATTTAAGAGGACATTATTTACTTGGACCATAATATTTTATTCTGATCAATTTATTTGTTTTAAATTATATTTTTACCTTTTGTTTTTTTTTTTAAATCAAATTTGAGGAGGTTATCAATTTTTTTAGAATTGTATATCTGGTATAATTTTGTTCCTTTTCTCTTTTTTTGTTTTATATTTTTTGTTTGACTTCCTACCAATTCCAAAAGGCAAGAAGAATTCACAAGAAAGTGAAGCTCAGGTAAAGGACGGTATACACCCAGTAATCAGTAAACAGAGCACGATGCACAGAAACACACTTCTTCACAGCTTCACCCATGCTCACATCACACGCATGTTGGATTTTAAGGTAAAGTCACTAATGTCTTTGGGATGTCTCTGTCTCTCACATGCCCCAGTTGTCTTTTGCCCATCTTAACATGCTGTTGTACATTCTGTTTGCTTTATTATGAAGTACTCAGTTGGGATAGACAGGAAAAAGCTTGACCAGCTTTATGAATCATATATAAAATTGTGGTCAGAGTCCATCTGACGAGTAAAACCTCAAGAAATGTTCTTAGATTTTTATTTATCTATCCGTGTCTGAACTCATCTTAACTGCTCTCTTTCATCTAAGTGCTAACATCATATATAATACATTCCACATTCACTATAAAGAACCAACCTGTCCCAAGGTACATTCCATGGCTCCCAGGAAGTCTGCATCACGAAGGCCGTTGTTTCCAGAGCTGATGTCATGCAGCTCAAATCGGAGCCTCTGGACCTCTTCAAAGTAGTAATCTACCAAGAATATCTTAGAGAAGACCGGACTGCTGCTGCTGCGGATCACCTCAGTACGGTCCACCTGTAAACAAACATCAAAGAAATGAAACAAAAAATTACAAACACCAACAAATGTAAATTTATTGCAATGTGATGTAGCACAGTACGGTAAGATGTGATACACTATGGTATGATACAGTACGGGTCCATGCGATGTACTATGGTATGATGCAGTACAGGTCAATGCAATCAATGCATTATGGTATGATGCGATACAATACATGATGGTATGATGCAGTACGGTATGATACATGATGGTATGATGCACTATGGTATGATGCAGTACAGGCCAATGCAATCAATGCATGATGGTATGATGCAGTATGGTATGATGTGATGCAATGCATTATAGTACGATGCAGTACAGGTCAATGCAATCAATACATTATGGTATGATGTGATATGATATAGAGTGTAACAGTAAGATATTTTATAGTACAGTAGTAGTGTATGATTCTATAGAGATGAAGTATAATACATTGAAAAACTATATGTTACTAAATGCTATGGTACGATACAGGACAGTACAATAAATCACAATACTTATCTTTAGTCAGAGGGTTTTCTGTATTTGTCTAGTTTATGATTTGTTCTGGTTAGTTTGGTTTTTAGCTTCAGTTGTATTTTTGCTCTTCTGCATTGTTTTAGTTTTTCACACATTAATATTCACTCGGATTAGTTCTCTCCAGCTGTCACCATCCTGTAATCAAACTCCCTCAGTATAAATACTCACTTTATTCTCTGTTATTCGTCTGTACATACATCTTTCCTCACGTCTGTTTCCTCCATGTTGCTTCTTGTTCGTGGGAACATTTCTGCTGCTAAGTCAGCTTTTTTTTTTTTTTGGTGGTATTAAAACTATTTTATTGACTCGATCCTTGAGCCTCCTGCACCTTCCTGCACCTCAGGTCCAGTCATCCCACACACATCATGACACGTCTCAACAGCTGCCTTTATAAATAACTCCACAAACATATCATGTTGACATTTACCACCATTAAAAGTAAAAGAAAATTGATTCCTAGTTCAAGCTGATTATTTTAGAAAAAAAGTAAAGATTTCATTTGAAAAGATGTGCAAGTAATTGATAAAGATTTAAATGACTGTGTGAGTTATACTGAAAACATCCTGAAGACTTTTAACAAAAATACAACATAACAAAACACATAAATGATTAAAGAGAGGTAGAAAAATCTGTTTACCTATTGACATGTTTAATTTGATTGCAAGTATAAATGTTTATTAAAATATGTGATTTTGAGCAAATCTTTTTAATTATTGTATGACATAATCATTGATTCTTTATTTTACCAAAAACGAAAAAAAAATCCATATTTTGTATTAAAGAAGCCCTTCCATTAAAAACGTTTTTTTTAGGTTTCTGTTGAATATTTTAGCTCCACAGGTGTTCTTACCTTCATAGTGGGTGTGAAAACAGGTCAACAACTTCTCTTTCAGTTTTAATCTCTCAAACTACGCAGGTGGTGATAACACCCGAGTTCTCCCGAGTCCGAACGGCCTGTATCTGTTTCATCACAACTCCTTTGTTTGTTAGTATTCATCAGCTCCCGCAGTTGAAACCACACCTAGCATGCTGCTGGCTAAAAGCTGTAGCATAAAGACGTAGCAAACTGGAAGAGGCTACGTGTGCTGTTGCCATGTGCAGCGGGGCAAGAAACAGTATGCCTTGCTCTCATAGGCTAGTTTGTTAGCCAATCAGAGTCCAGCAAGTTCACATAATGAATATTAATGAGTTGCATCCCGAAGACGGACAAAGCCAGCCATATTTTGACGCAGACAGATTGAAAGGCCTGTTAATAAGTGTTTCCTAAGGTTTTTTAGATATAAAATGTTTCATATTATTGGTTAATACTTAAGAAATAACCACAAAGTCATTAAATTTATGTGAAATGGCCTCTTCAACACTCTTATTAGATTATGACAAATTAAATAAAAATATATAAATATCTGTATTTAATCATTTCTTTTTGTTTCGAAAGTCTCATTTTTAAACTAGGTTTTTTGTTTATTTCACTTCCAAAGAGAGTAAAAATAAGAATTTTTTAGAAATCTAATTTAGCATCCAGCACAATGCTGCTCAGCATCGATTGTGAAAGCTTTTCAGAACTGCTGCAATTACCCCAAATAGCCATTACCACATTGTTTACACTTATCAACTCTAGAACTGCAAACATTGATTTTCCTTGATGCCTTAAAATCACACAAGCTATTTGACTGAAATCCGACTGTAGCTGTAACATTGATCTCAGATTTTCTACTATCTGACTGCTTGACACAGAAAGGATCACAACGCCGAATTAAAGTCTGTCAGCGATGATGGCTAAAGCTTCCAAACGCCGGCAAAGAGTTATGGGAGCTTTTAATTGTTGATAACACTTCGGCTCACGCACTCGTTTGCAAATCCGACGTGCACCAGATGTTGACCTTTTTTTGACACTTACTCCAATTGGCGGGGCGACTCATTCAACACAGTCATTAACACAGACACAAACACACTCTGGAAGCTGCTTCTGCGCTCGACAATTATCCACTTAGGAGACTAAAAATGTTGAGCAGTGATAGCATTTGTTCAATCTCACACTTCTCAAATTGGCTTATTGCAGCACATATGCACAATTTTCTCTTTTTTTTTTATTTTGATTTTTTTCATTTACACACAGACACACACTATGCTGCCCAAAGTGGCTTTTTGTGGAGTCTCCCGACAGACTTGCACTACTTTCTGGGCACTTGATCTTGAGTCCCAGAGGAGGAAAAAAAAAAGTCGTCTTGTGTGTAAATGTGTGTAGCAGTCTACATTTTGTGTTTCTGTAAATTAGTGGCGATTAAACACGTTGGTCACTTTGTGTGTACTTACAACAGTCTTAATCAGAAAAACCTTTAAGATGTAAATCAACTTTTTTTTTTAAATCATCATAATAAATCTTTTCTCTTGTATGTTTCTCACACAGTCCATTAAAAAGCCTTGAAAGAGCTCTGTGCTTTAGTGATAATTGGAATTTAAATGGAACACTTAAACTACAAACAATCTAAACAAAGATGTTTTCTCCAACAATTCGAGACCTGTTCAGAACGAGACCTATAAAACTAAAACAAAACACATGCGGCTCTGATTGTTTCCATTAATTCCCACCATCATCACCATAACAGGTGTCTGCAAAAGTTTTTTTTTTTTTTTTTTGTTGTTGTGTTTTTGTTGAACTGCATAACAAATAGCATCAATAATTCATAAGAAGCAAACATGAGCTAACTGCTTGATTATGTGCAGTTGCTTAGTTAAACATGAATTCAGTGTTAAGCTTGATTCATTTTAAGTGTTGCGTTTTTGTCATTCATGCTTGTTTTTGGTCACATTTTTAACCCTTTAATGTCCAAATCAAGACAAAAATAATAAAAACTTTGTTTTTTCTTGATTGTTTATTTGGTTTAAAAAAAAGCAATTATTTTCATCTTTCTATTAAACTTTGCATTATTTGTTTTTAATTCATTTACATCAACACCAAGAGTTAAACACAATAAAATGTTTTTTCCTATTTTATTTCTACTTTAAAAATGTTTTTAGTATTTTAAAATTAAATTGACTTGATGATTTACAACTAATTGAGACTTTGTTCTTTAAAGAGGCCCTTCCAATAAAAACGGTTTTTTGGAGGTTTCTGTTAAATATTTTAGCTCCACAGGTGTTCTTACCTTCATAGTTGTTGTAAAAAAGAAAACAACACAACAACTTCTCTTTCAGTTTTTATCTCTCAAACTACATAAGTCGGGGGCAGCGTAGTCAAGCGGAAGAGCGGTCGCCCTTTGTTCAAAAGATGGCGGGTTCGATCCCTGCAGCAGGCAAGATACGTCGAAGTATCCTTGGGCAAGATACTGAACCCGGGCGCTGTTCAAGCTGCCCTCTGCTCCTCGCCGTGAGGTGAGGAGCAGAGGGCAGAGGGTCAAATGCAGAGCCAAATTTCACCACATGGGATTAAATAAAATTTAAAATAAATAAATAAAACCCGAGTTCGAACGGCTGGTATTTGTTTCATCACAACTCTTTTGCTCATTAGTATTCATCAGCAGTTGAAATTAGTGATGAGCGATACCACAAATTTTCTTTCCAATCCGATACCAAGTAAATTTCAGACCAGTATCAGCGATACCGATCCGATACTCTGCTAAAAATGTTCTTTTTGGAAAATAACATTTTAAATTTAGTATATTTAAGGTGGCTGTTCTCATTTGACTACAACAAATAAATACCTAGATGATTTAAACCACTTTCACCAATTTAGAAATGGTGCAAGAAGTCTCAAAAACTCCACATTCTGTCATTCCTGGATCCTTGAAGGATTTCAGGAGGGATGTCTGATTCACCCTCGCAGCCTGATCCTTCCTCTCCTCTCTCTGATCATGACATCTTCATATTCTGTCTAATGACTTGTTTTTTAATGTTTCATGATGTTTATAGTGTCTCCACGTGTTGGTTCAGTCATTTTAAGTGCAGGAACACTAAGTTACTGCATCAATTTGGAGAAGGAAAGTTAATATTCCACACACCATCTGTAACGCTTGACTGGAAGTTAGTGCTTTTATTTTGATAGTACATCCAGTAGACTTCCTCCACAGATCCTGCTGGTGTAAAAGCACATAACATGCTACCAGTGAATAACTCACAGTCTTCATACACGATACGTACTGCATCGATGCTGTTTGGGACACTAAAGTTGCTCCACACATGATCGTGTTAATTCTAGCTGACAGCAAGCGGACTACAGCAACAGGTGAGCAGCGCCGCTCTGCGTCCTTCTGCTTTTATACTGCACCATCACGCACTTTGCTAGGCGGAAGAAGAAGTTCCGACCAACTTAGCATGATTTATACAATTTTCCAGTTAATGACAAACTACATATTAACTTAAAATTACTAAAATATCAATATTTTAATAATATAATCGATTCCAAAGCTTAAAAAGCTGGAATCGGAGGTATCGATCTTTTAGTATCAAACTGCACATCCTTAGTTGAAACCACGCCTAGCATGCTGCTGGCTAAAAGCTGTATAGCATAAGAAGTATCAAACCAGAAGAGACTACGTGTGCTGTTGCCATGCGCAGCAGGGCAGGAAACAGCATGCCTTCTGTGACAAGGGAAGAACATTTTGAGTTTTGTATATAGAGTTGTCAAAAATGACATCAAGGTTGTGAAAATTGTTGCAAAGTGATTGAAAAAAACTGTAATAACATTAATAATAATAATAATAAATTAGGTGTACATTCAGATGAAACAGTATTTACTACTGGAATTCAAGAAACTTTATTCTAAATTCAAACCTTTTTTGACAAATGTTGATCTTTTTTGCCGTTAGAGATGTTTTATTATGCTTCGATTATTTTGTGCAAACAATTTAGTTTACCAGTAAACATTTAAACAAATGGCCTCTTTCAAAATAAAACTTTTTTTAAACAACAGAAGAGAACAAAGATGTGATCTCCATCTATACACGTCTATGTTCGAAACTAATGCGGAAACAGTGCAATCAACATATATACTCACATGCGTACATACAATAAAGATAAAAATAATGTTCCAACAATGAATGATTCATCCAAATAATTTTAGCTTGTTTTACAGTGTCTGTAAATTCCCAGCACAGAAATAAAAATGTGTCAAATTGCACCTTATTTCACAGCAGAACAGCGATCCACACCATGATGACATTTCAGATAGTGCTTTCAAAAACATGCAGACTCACACACACCCGGTAAATATTCAGAATTTCTCAGAATCGGTGAGTAACTGCGATGAGAAAGGACAATTTATACTGACAAACAACTGACGAAAATGCCCGACTGTCCATTACACCTTTCATTTTCTGAATATGTAACCGTCCTCTCTCCACTGGAGACACATTTACCCCATCACACTCCTCCCATTCACTGTACCTCAAACCACTGGCCGTGTGACTGCATCTTCAGCACCATGCACGGATCGGGTTTGGAGAGGGCGTCGCGGTCCGAGATCCCCCGGCAAGCCACTCTCAGCTCCACTTTGGTCAGGCATGGAGAGCTGATGAAGCCCAGCGTGGCCTCCGCAGACTCATAGATGTTACTCATGCTGAACGCACAATCACACACTGCAAAGAAAGAAAAGGAAAGGTAAGCCTAGATAGATAGATAGATAGATAGATAGATAGATAGATAGATAGATAGATAGATAGATAGATAGATAGATAGATAGATAGATAGATAGATAGATAGATAGATAGATAGATAGATAGATAGATAGATAGATAGATAGATAGATAGATAGATAGATAGATAGATAGATAGATAGATAGATGCAGCAGACCTGACTAAGCAAAAAGGACAAGGTCAGGAACATGAAGTTCCTGAGTTTCAGTCATCGTGATCCAAATACACACAAATACACATGTCACGTACAGCACAAACACTAACGAACATATGCACACACGTATTTTAATGTACGAGCATGCAGATGATTGCAGGAAGTGCGTACACACACACACACTCTCTTGCACAAGCGAACACACACACAAGCGTCGGGGGAGCTTTGCTGAGTCTTCAGGACATAATCACCTGGTGTCTCCTCTGGTTTCCACAGACTATATAATGTTCATCGTCCTTAAATAGAATATTCTAGAGGATCTAATCACTGCGGCACAGGCATTTGTTCCATGATCATGTAGAATGAACTGTTACAGTAAATTCATAGCAAGAACACGTGTGATGACAAAACCTATAAGTAGATTTTCACATATTCAGTTTAATTGAAATGATGTTTGCAGACAGCGAAAATAAAGTCAATTCCAGCGATGAACCATAAACACATTCATATCGATCGAGGAGAACTCCTGAGCATTTAGCAGTTAGAACATAATAATCAATACCACGTAACACTTGGAAAAATATCTGAGCAGAGATGAATGTTCACAACCATCAGCCTCCTACACAGGTGTTTTCAATTATTCTGCTTAATACGACCTCTTCACAGTATTGTGTGGGTGTGTGCGTGCAGATTCAGCTCCACATTCTTCTCTAAACCACTAACCTGCACCTGTTTGAGTGTTTGTGCCTGAATAAAAGCAGGTTGACTCTCACTGGTAATTCATAGCTGACTCCAAAGCCCAACCTGCAGTGCACGGGGCCCTTCAAGGATCCGTTCGCTAGATTGTGATGTAATTGCGGTCGTGTTGAGAGCATCTGCTTCAAGTGGTGGCAGCTCACTTGATAACCCTATCTCATGGTAATGTATGGAAAAGGTGCATTGTTTTATTTTATGGCAAAAATTCTAATATCTTGTCAAACAGATAGAGAGAGAGAATCTGACACAGACTGGTGGATATTCTGCTTTAATGTAAGATGGGACGTTGGGATATTTTGAATGTCAAAACCAAATAGTAAAGTAATACAATGCTGTGTATAGAGCAAGAGATGAACTGTGTAACTATCTTTTTCAACTGAATATGTTCATTTTAAGAAGTTTCGAGACACAAAACAAATGTTTACTTTTAGAATTCAACAGAAGAAAACAGGAAATTATCTCTCGTGTTTAAATAAACTTGACACTGAAACGTGTTGAATGAAAGTTCAAGCTGAAACAAAACAGGAAGTAGCTTAGTAAATCCCGCCCCCTTTCGTGTGAACAAGCAGGACATTTTTCTAATTAAAAACTCACCTCAGATCATTTTTTTTAGGTGCTGACTGTTCATTTACATTTAGTTGTAATTACTCATTTTATTACAAACACCATCACTTTGAGCAGTTACGTGCTTTTAGTCCCAAATTCTGGTCCCAAAATACAACGCAGAGGGAAGTCGTGGCTTCACTTTTGAAAACGGAAGTAGATTGAGACACATTGCTCTTTATATAAAGATTTTGTATAAAGTTACAACAGTTTGACTATCAAGGGTTTTTTTCAATGTCACTGTTTTTGTTTTTTTTTGTACCTAATCTATCTTTTACTGTCTATTCTATTCTGGTTTAAGGTTTATTAAAAGCAGTTTGTAACATTTGGTAAAAGAGGATCTAAGATTTTACAAGCAAAATGTCTTTAAGGCAAAACGATGAAACATTTTTGTTCTTTTGGTCTGTGGATTTTGACTTTTTGGCTTGACAAAGAAAAAGTTTATGAATAGAACCAAAAACAACAGACCGTTATCACTAAAGGTGCTGAAAAGAACTCAGCTTGTGATCTAATGCTATACTAATACTTAGTATGAAGCTGCAGGTTGGAGCTGTTAGAATAAAGGTGCCCCGCCATAAAAACATTTTTCTGAGTTTTATGTTGAATATTTTTGGTCTACATGTGTTCTTGGTTTCATACTGGGTCTGAAAATTGCACAATAACTTCTCTTTATGTTTGTTTCACTTAAACGAGGTGCAGGAATACGCCAAGTTTGAAAGGACCATCGTTGTGACGTCACACTGATTTTGCTCATTAGTATTAATCAGCTCGCACAGTTGAAACCACGCCTATAAAGTTAGCACAGCTGTTCAGTAGTAAACATGGCGGAACGGTAGCATCGTTGTGCTACTGCTCCAGCTGGACTTACACAATGCATATATTGCTGAAAAATCCAGATTTGCAGGACAAATAACTTCAGTTTATTTTTCGAGAGACTCCCGGGGTTCTGCACGGTTTCCTGATAAAATACCGGGATCTTATCTGCAGGCACCTCATTTCACTGGTAATCCCTGTCCAGAGGAGTGTTGGTCTCCTGTTGGCTTAATGCAGGATGTTATTAGGTATGTTACTCTGACAGTCGTAGCGCTGTTGCGCAGCGTGGGAGGATACAGGAAGCTGTGCTCTCATAGGCTAGCTGTTAGCCAATCCAGTGAATATTAATGAGTACAGTCCGAGTTGAGGTCAAGCAGTCAGATCACTTTGAGCTTGAAAGTCTGGAAATTATTTTTTCCTAATATAAATTTTTTCAGATTACAAGCTAATACTTCAGAAATAAACACAAAGTCATGAAATTTGTGTGACGGGGCACCTTTAAGAATTAATAGCAGCATGAGAAGCAGTTTGCCTGAGTCCTTATTGTGAAACACCAACTAGCAAACCAGCAACTGTCAAACTCACAAGATAACAAGCGACGTCAGATAAATTAATGCCTCGCAAAATCAATGACAACGTGTTAATCAGTGGAGCGCAGAGTGTTGACGGGCTTGTTTTTAACATTTGGATGATTCTGTATCCAGGCAAACAGTTTACTGACGAAAGCTTCACATTTAAAGAGCAAATATAACGACAGAGTTGCTCCGCAGGGTGAGTAAAGTATACTAACTCCCAAAGAACAATTTAATGCATCCTTAAAATAAAGAAACAAGACCTTTATTGAGGCAAGCTGTTAGCTAAAATTGATTGAAGCGTGACACTCGCTTAAACGAAGATGTTAGAGACCATTGTCCTTATGATGGAAATGCTGCTCCATTAATCCTCCAATTTAATGGGTCCAGTTTGCAAACCAACAAAGTACAAGTCTGAACTCTAATGTAGCCCCGGGTCCAGTTAGCACGAGCTGCAGCATGAACGCAGGTCTGATGATACCAGCTGAATTTTAATGCTGTGGTCTAGTAGTATCATCCTTGGGGAGAGAAGCTCTTAGAACTGGGTCTGACTCTGACCTGAATGTCTTTCTCTCTCCCTCTGTCTTCCATAATTCATGTTCTAAGTGTGTGGGGGTGATTATTTTTAGCTTAGCACAGCGAATAGACTGTATAAAGACAAACAGATGTGGACGGAGCCACATGGCAGGTGTATGCGATACAACCGACCAGTGTGGGAGTGGCGAGAAGATAGTTTCCAAGTGTTTCCCTCTGCATGATAGTATATTTTATGATGTATGTGTGTGTGTGTGTGTGTGAAGCAGCAGATGCCTGTCTGTTCTGGTTGACAGCAGATGACACTAATAGTGAAAGGAGGTGTGAGAGATTTTTCTCCATCCATCCTCTGCGTGCAGAATCTGCCCTTGCAGTTCAGCGAAAGCATCAGCTGTCACATGTGTTACACATTACCGGAGGTGACAATTAATTTTCCCACATCTCACTTCATCACACGGTCTCGCACTGGCATCAGTGAAAGACAACTGGTTGGTATATTTATGTACCATACTGCTAAACTCTGGTGGGTCTGAGGTGCAAAACACAACACGGAAAACAAACGAGACAAAAACTCCACAACCTTTCAGAAAAAGACTCACAAAAACCTAAAAGAAAATACCAAAAGCTAACACAACATAACATGAAAATCATCTACAAACTTTATTTG
Organism: Pachypanchax playfairii; assembly: GCA_006937955.1. Lineage (NCBI taxonomy): Eukaryota > Metazoa > Chordata > Actinopteri > Cyprinodontiformes > Aplocheilidae > Pachypanchax > Pachypanchax playfairii. Next base: position 815,833 of record SSNP01000121.1, on the reverse strand, counting down.
TTGTTTGGTTTTGGCTTTAAAAAAACACTGTTTTCAACATTTTTCTCACATTTGGTTTATAGAATTGTTATGAAAAATAGCAAAAGGAATATTTCTTTTTTTTTTCCCTCCAATTCTCAAATAAAATCCAACAGCTGATTGCAGAGAATGGTCAGAATCAAACCACCCCAGCTCTGCACTCTCAGCTCCTTTTTCTGCATGCTGTGACAATCACCGCTCCTCGATTGCCTTGACCCCTTGACTCAGTGTGTACAAGCGGATGTGTGAGTGTGACCGCTCACCTTCACATACGCTCAACAGTGACTGTGACAGATTTGGTGTTAACGATTCAGTCACAGGAAGGTCCATGACACCTACTGTAATTGCTCAGTCTTGATATTGATTATCAGACACGGAGGGTAACAATCAGCCACCTGCATCCCCATCCAACTTTCAATGGAACATTTGAAACATCGGACGCATAAAAATGGGATGAGAAAAGTTAGGAGGATAATGCAAAGGGAAGTTATCTGGGACTGCAAACTTTTAGTGGTATTGTAGTTGACATAAGGGATGAGGAGAGTTCAGGGAATTAAATATACTGAGTCAGGAAAATAAACCAGAGAGGCAGGCGAGTAAAAAGGAATAAAGAAGAGTGAATACAAAGTGAAAGAGATGGAGAATGATGATCTTATTTGCAGGAAAATGGAATGAAAAGATTTTATCTGATATAATCTAGGGGAGTTATTATATTGTATAATAGATTTATAGAAAAATTGTATTTTTCTGATTTAATTTTCTTTGTACAAAATGATTCGTCCATCCATAAACTTATTAAAGATGATCACTATACATATCTTACTCCATTTCCTGTTGAAAAATGACATCATAAGCTATACGGGAATCATTTTTGGGAGAATATAGATATTTTTCCAGGGCATTACCTCTCATGAACCGTCTCATCGGCTGCCCCAATTTCCTGCAGAGAGAGAGGGAAAAAACTCACCTCAGCGTCCTGGAGGAAAAGATCCGAGCGGAGCTGAGAAACTTCGCCGCCGTTCACTTGACAATCACGAATACCTCACCACCTCCGGACCCATCTCAGTCTTGTGGTCCTTGATGTTCCTCTGTTAACAAGCCCCCCCACCTACACTGCAGAGCTCGACCAGTTTGTGGCGCTGACAGTCGAAACGGGGCTGGAATCCCACTGCACGGTGAGGATGCGCTCAGGATGCGTCTGGGTTCACTCAGAGATCTGGAGGAGGAGGACGGTGCGCGCACTTAACTGGAGTTTGTAATCCGCTGGCTCCTCTGGGGGCCGCGGAGAGCGCACCGCTACCCAGGGACCAGAGAAGTCTCAAAGAACGGGGTTTTACCTCCATCTAGTGGTGATTGTGGTGAACTGCTGCTTTGTAAAGACAGCTCATTGTTCCTCGCTCTGATTGGCTGCGACGCGCTCCAGTGACTTTATAATAAGCAGCGACACACCTGAGACCATCACGGTGCCCAGAATATTATTCCACGTACACTGATTCAAAATATTTAAAGATTTCGTTTTGCTGCTGAATAAATAAATGTATCTAAAGAGCTACTCCAATGGTCTGTTCTTCTTTGGTAAAAACTAAAGACTGTTCAACAATCTGCTTACTGTAATGCTTCCAAATCCTGCATGGAACATGGAATTACGAGATTATAGCCCCAGAGTCATTTCATTCACAAATCAAAGCACTTGATCGGAGGCAACTGGTTTATAGGGATGATTCGTCTCAAGCAGATTTGGAAACACATTTCCCCTATTTATTTCATGTTGTTTGCCTCTTTTTGTCAAACAGGCAAAATCTTGTGCAGTCAGTTAATTAATTTTTTTTTCCAATTTATTATGAATTATGAACTAAAAACTTGAAATAAAAGTTTAAATAGCTTTAAGAGGTTCATTTTGTCCGTATTTTTAGATATATTTGGAACTGATTCTTTTAGCTTAGACAAATATATATATATAAGGTGGGAGAAGGTAAAAAAATAAGAACCATCTTATATATTTGTCTAAGCTAAAAGAATCAGTTCCAAATAAAAATTTAAATAGTAGATATATTAAAATTAATTTTCATAAAATGAAAAAAGATTTTACAACTTGAACAGTTATAAACAACAGGAAATAATCCCAGCTTTGCAAAAACAAGTAAGATCCTAATTCTTGCACAGTTTGTGTAAACTAGGTTTAAATAACATATTTGTTTACAAAAAAAAAGAGAAAAAACAGGCGAGATGAAAAATACATTTTGTCAGGCTTGTACATGAATCCAGTTTCTAATATTAAAGATTGAATATAAAACATGAACACCATAGCGACAACTATTGTGTGGATGTAGTTGCAACAACAGAACAAGGTTTCCAGCAGTCAGGTTGCAGGTGCGACATTTCTGCGTGCCTTTTAATGCAGTTGACATTTTTTTATTCACCTAAACTCACACTTCTCTGGTCGCTCCTCTTCTGAGAGGGATAATTAAATCTCCGGGGCTCTGAAGCAGCTGTTTGACTTGCCTACTCAGCCATTTTCCACATAATGCCAACCTTGTGCCTGTCAAAATCAATATTTTAGCATATTTTAATTCAAATATAATTTTTAAAGGAAATACTGTACTTTCATTCTGCAACCTTCTAAATGTATTATGTTTTTAAAAATATAGCTTTTTATGAAATTGTTAACTCATTTACAATCTACTCCTCAGTATATAGATGACAATAAACACAGTATAGATGCACAAATACTAGTACTTAAACTTTTTTATCTAATACATGCATACAATGTTTTACATGTTCACAATGAATGAAAAACATCATGGAGCTCTTGTTTATCTCTGCAGTGGAGGTAGTTTCTTCCTGTCATCACACTGTGGATGTTCAGTATGTTTTCACCTCGTGTCTGGAAGGGGGGACCACGCCCCGGTCCCCGCCCCGGCCCCCGCGTGCCGTGCGGTGCTCCTGGACTGGTTAGCTCACCGCTGCTGCTACATCCGGGCGTCCCGTTAGGTTTACAAGCCCTGCGAAGATGGCGACTTCAGGGAGGAGTGCATTATTATCCTCCACATTAACTGGACCTAAGAGCTCCTTGGAGAGCTCCAACCCAGAAGAGGATGACGGACAGAACTTGTGGTGGGTGATGAGATTTTTAAGCCGGTTTCTGACACACAGCTATGGGGGGACTCAGAGAGTCCACAGTGCTGGGAGAAGGATGGTTTGACAGCTAGCCTGCTAATGAAGCTAGCTAGCATCAGCACCAGACTGAATGGGAACACAGCGGCACGAGCTCGCTTTAGCTTCTCGCTGTACGTTTATTGTTGTTAAATGAGTTAAAATCCATGTTTGGCTTGTTTTGTAACGGGGCTGGTCTGTCTGCAGGTCCACCATCCTGAGTGAAGTGTCAACTCATTCAAGATCAAAGCTACCGTCTGGGAAAAACGTCTTGGTCATGGGTGGGTATCAGTGTGTCTCCTGGCTAACGCAGGACTTGTCTCATCCTGATGGCTTCACCTCATTCAGCTCGATAAGCTCAGACTGAACTAACGGTGCATCTCTGTTTGTTTCATGGTTGTTACCGTGGAAACGTAGAGACAGGTGTATTTTCCTGACCGTGCGCACATTTTTACACACCAGCTCATCATTTTGTGAGCCTCCTTCAGCCTGCAAGTCATTCTAGCATCCAGGGATGCTAACAGCAGCAGCAGCGAGGCAGAGATGGTTTAAAAGGACCAGAAAGAAAACACCTGTATGGCAAACCAATGTATCATATAATATTCAATCAGGCTCTGCAAACCAGATATCAGAATAGAAACTCTTCCCTGTCCAGTTGAACGTTTTTTCATTTAAATATCCAAGATAATGTTATTCCTGTAAAAAATATCCTTAGTTTTATAGTTTTTGTATTATGTGAGATACCTGAAATGGTACTTGTAGATATAACAAGTTGTATTCTAGATGTCTGATAAGTTGACATTGACATGAAAATACAATATTATATATATCTGCAGTACTTATCCAATTCTTATCTAATTTCTGCACATTGTTATGGTTTTTTAGATGTTATATGTAGTTTTCACCAAGTGCACATACATTTCTGATGTTTTAAAAACATATTTTAACACATTTCATTTGAAATCTGACTCGTTCATTCTCATTTTAACTGGAAGAAGTCATATTATTGATATCTACTAAAATGAATTTGATAGAAGGTGGTGGTTTGATTATATGTTACAACATCCTGCCATCCAGCCAGAGTGCGATTTCTCTTTTGTTCCGGGCTTTATGTGAATGAAGCAGAGGGGTTGAATCTCCTGTCTTGCTGATTTTTTTTCACATGAAAAAAACACGTCTGCACATCAGACTGAGATAACCTACTTCCTGTTACCCACTGCAGCTAACAAGCGATTGGGTTCCCTTTAAACGGTGTGTTTGTGAAGCCACTTGTTATGCTGCCCATGACAACACAACAGCCTCTGCTGCAGTCGAGTCCCCCTGTCGGTTCAAGTTCATATGGCAAGAGGCAGGAATGGATGCAGAGCTGACCTCATGAACACAGTCACAATGCAACACTGTAGCTGTAATACTCGAACTTATATCAGTGTATCAAAGAAAAACAAACTGTTTTATTCTTACTAATACAATCCTAAAGCAATCATATGATGTTTATGGGGAAATTAAACCACAGCTACTATTTTTATTACATTATAGATGAGTTTCTCAAACAAACTGGAATGATAAGTCTTTACAGTTGAATAATAAATAAATTAATTAATCTTTTCCCAAGTAACATCCTTTTATTTAGGATTTATGATCTGTTTGTTTGTTAGCAAGATAATTCAAAATGTTCTGGATTGATTTTGATGACATTTTCAGAAAATGTCAGAAATGACCAAAGAAAGGAGTGAGTAGGTTTTGGGGGGTTGTCTGGATCCAGGAGTTTGTTTTATTTTAGGATTTTTCATCATTGTGAACTAGAGCTGTTTACTCCACAGTAAATGGTGTCGAGGTGTAGTGATAATAAAATACAGGGTGAGTTCCCAACCGGTTCTACTCAATACCAAGAATTGATCTAGTTTGTCGCAAAAGTCCAGATACTTTGATTCAGAAAAAAACGGAACGTTCACATTTTTTTTCATCACTGTAATTAGAAATGATGGCATAAACTTGAAACAAACACTAAAAGACACTGTGGAATCAGACGTGTGTAACGGATCTGATGTTCCTTCAAAAGCTCTGGAGCTCCATCCAGAAGAAAACCACCATTACTGAACGGATAATGAATCAATATCAATCCAATTGCTAAATGTGTTTTTGTGATCAGGGAATCTGATAATGTCGATACAACAAAAGGTGAGACTGTTATTTTTGGTGTAAATCACAATATGGTGGATCTGAGGTGTTTGGAGGGAGTCTGACTCTACAAGTGATTTTTATATTGTTTTTATTGATTTGTTTTCTTCCCGCTTGCAGCTCAGATGCTGGTTGAGTTCTGGTGGTTTTCTACTTTACCAACGATTTATTAATAATTATCAAGAAACTTTCTTGTTCAAAGTCAAACAGGCATATTGTGGTTGTGTGACAGTGTCTTAGCAAAAAACAAGAATATTGCGGAAATTAAAAACATTTCAGAATTTACATTATTTATTAATATATTGATTAATTCTCACATTAATTCATTTAAATTATTTAATAGAAGAATGTATCAATAAAACTGTTATATTAACTGGTTATTAATACTGATAAATAAGTACTTTTATTGTTATTTGTTAAAACATTTGAATACTATTATTATTATTTTTTTATTTAGACATTTAAGAAAACGACTTTTTACCGTCCACATTTTCTCTGTCTTGAAACTTAAAGGTGTAAATAAATGTTGATGTTTTTTTCTAGAACAATCCAGATGTTTTGGTTGTTTTAAATTGATGTCTTGATTTTGTTTGTTTGTTTTTTACCGTTTGTTTTCACTGACTGCGTCTGTTTACGTCATGTTCTTCTCATTTCTGTGTTTAGGTGAGGTGGGCTCGGGGAAGACCACATTGGTTGCAAAGCTACAAGGGATAGAGGAGTACATGAAGGGGCGTGGCCTGGAATACCTCTACTTCAGTGTCCATGACGATGACGTTGATGGTAGCCAATAACTGCTTGAATTTCCAAAATCTTTCCAAACATTTAAGTGGAAGCGATCAAAAATGCAACAGCTGTGATGTGTGTGTTTGTGTTTATTTAGACCACACCAGGTGCAATGCGTGGGTCTTAGATGGAGACCTTTACCATAAAGGTCTGCAGGGCGTGGCCGCTCCAGTGGACTCTATCGAGAACACTTTGCTGCTGATAACTGTTGACATGTCACGGCCGTGGAATGCCCTGGACTCTCTTCAGAAGTGGGCTGCTGTTGCTAGGGAACACATCGACAAACTCCGAGTCGCTCCAGAAAAGCTGCGGGAGCTCGAGCACAACAGTGAGTCACGCAGACAGTCGCCAGACCATCATGTTTGGATGTGTAACCTCTTTCAGGTCTGCTGTTTGTTCATTCTGTGCATCTTTTTCTGTTTGCAGTTGTAAAACAGTTTCAGGAGTACACAGAGCCGGGTAGCGAGGAGGACGGCACACCACAGAGGAGGAGTGAAGAAGAAGAGGGTGTATTGCTGCCCTTAGGGGACAACACACTGACACATAACCTGGGAATACCAGTGATGGTGGTCTGCACGAAGGTACACGCACAATTCATTCATGTTCACATAGTTTTTACCTTGAAGCCCACCCTGCACCTGCTCAGGTGTCTCCTCCTTACCTGTCTGCAGTGTGATGCAATCAGCACGTTGGAGAAGGAGCACGACTACAGAGACGAACACTTGGACTTCATCCAGTCCCACATCAGACGCTTCTGTCTGCAGTGTATCCTGGAAGTGATCCAAACGCATCTCACAGAGACACACATCCTGCAGATTAACCAGTTTTACTGTCATCAATCAATTTATACATAATCAATAGTCAGGAAACTAGATACTTTTATAATATAAAAATAATAAAATTGGCACTTGCCACATGTATTACTTAGATCCTCCACTAGAGGGCGGAAGGCGTATGTAGTATTAGTTACAGCAAATATTTGAGGAAACCAAATCCTTATAGAAAACGTGTCATCATTTTTGTGTGTGTGTTTTTTTAAATTAGAATCCGATTATCTAAAGTTTTATTGTTCTTTAAAAGAAAAGTCTAATTTGAAATAGTTTTGTTGTAAATATCCTTGACAGTCACGTCAGACGGTGCCTCGTTGCTTTACACGTCGGTGAAGGAGTTGAAGAACCTGGACAACCTGTACAAATATCTCGTCCACAGACTCTATGGCTTTCCTTTTCACTCTCCCGCTCAGGTGGTGGAACGAGACTCAGTCTTCATGTAAGCCTGGTAGCACACTGGTACTCCTCTGGTACTGTAGAACCACCTGCGTTTGATTTGTTGACTCTCTATGTCCTCTGCTAGTCCATCAGGCTGGGACAACGAGAAAAAGATCGCCATACTTCACGAGAACTTCCAGACACTAAAAGCAGATGACAACTTTGAGGATGTAATAGTTAAACCACCTGTCAGAAAGGTGCTTCGCCTCACATCACGCCACCGATACATTTTATTTCTTAAAAAGAATCAGTTGAGAAAGTTTGCAGTCCAAATGTGACCTTTTTATTTTTTGGAAATTTATTCTGTCTTTTCACTAGATTGTTCATGAGAAGGAGATTCAGGCAGAAGATGACCAGGTGTTTCTGGTAAAGCTGCAGGTTGGAAACCTTCTCAGTCTGCAATTAAATCAACGTCGAGGGTCTTGATATGTTAATTAAGTACTAATTGAAGTGATATTGTGCTCTAATTTGCAGTCACTGCTTGCCAAACAGCCTGCTGTGACGGCAGGACGACCAGTGGTGAGTGCTGCTTCTTCTTTGATTTTTTTTACTTCAGAGTTTTCACTCATAAAATAATAAAAAAATAAAAAAACTCCTTCATGTGTGTTACAGGACACCACTAGCAGGGCACCCACAGGTTCCCCGAGGACGAGTAACCGATCTGCAGCAGCTAACGTGGCTAACGCCATGCCTCAGTCAGGTATACATTCATCCACTTTTGTCTGGATGTCGTCTCTGCTGTTTGCATCCTGTTTACCTGAACCTGCTCTGCTACAGGTCAGACAAGCGAGGGTGTGCTGGCCAACTTCTTCAACAGTCTACTGACAAAGAAAGCGGGAACAGGGGGTCCCGGAACACCAGGCGGCGGGAACAACACTCCAGGAACCGTACGGAAGTCAGGTGAGAACACACACTTTCTCCAGTGTTTTGAAACAATTGACATCGTATGTAATTGTTTTTGAGGACTGAATGTTCATCTCTAGTCACACCTCATCGATTAAGTTCCCATTTTCCGTCCGTCATCTTTACATTCCTACTTGTTTATATCTAGATTCAGTATTAGCCTCTCCTCCGTGTCTGTTTGTAGCTCTGTCTTCTCTTTCTTAATCCCAGTCTTTTCTGCAGTCTCACTGTTAATTCAAATAACATTAATATATGTGTGTGTATGCACAAGTCAGAGGATGCTGGCCCCGGTAAGGTGTGTGTGAGCAAGATCTTTCTCATCTTTCATGGCTTCTGTTTAACCTTCTGATTCCTTTGATCCCTCCTCCGCTCCTTTGTTGAGCTTTTATCTTTGTCCAGCATCCTGAGAGGAACGAGCCTCATAGATGATGATCGTTTTAGGCTGTTGCATCTTTCCTGATGTGGTACCCCCCCCATCCCCCCCTCCAAGAATCCAGAATGAAATACTTAATTTTCCTGTTTTAGTTGAAGTTTTGTTTTTTTGCATGTTATGTTGCATTTCTCATCACAAATATCTGCAACAATTAATTTACACATGATTCTAACTAAAGCTGGAGAGTTATTTCATTGGTGTTACTCTAACAGACATTAAATGGCAATGCGCTTATATTTTCTATGAAATTGGGGGAAAAAATAGTTTTAAATGGGCCGCCATTTTTACTAGATGCGTCCTACAAATGTTTTTGGATAAAATCCCTCTTATTAGCAACAGCATAACTATATGAACGTGTAAAGTTAAAGGTGGTATTTCCTTCATTTCAGATTAAAAGAACACAAAAAAAGAACCTGGAGCAAAAGTCTGTGCCGCCTTTTAGTAAAACCCTTCAGTTGGTGCTACACATACAGTGGGGCAAAAAAGTATTTAGTCAGCCACCAATTGTGTAAGTTCTCCCACTTAAAAAGATCAAAGAGGCCTGTAATTTTCATCATAGGTATACCTCAACTATGAGAGACAAAATGAGGAAAATAAATCCAGAAAATCACATTGTCTGATTTTTAAAGAATTTATTTGCAAATTATGGTGGAAAATAAGTATTTGGTCACCTACAAACAAGTAAGATTTCTGGCTTTCACAGACCTGTAACTTCTTTAAGAGGCTCCTCGGTCCTCCACTCGTTACCTGTATTAATGGTACCTGTGTGAACTCATTATCAGTATAAAAGACACCTGTCCACAACCTCAAACAGTCACGCTCCAAACTCCACTATGGCCAAGACCAAAGAGCTGTCAAAGGACACCAGAAACAAAATTGTAGACCTTCACCAGGCTGGGAAGACTGAATCTGCAATAGGTAAGCAGCTTGGTGTGAAGAAATCAACTGTGGGAGCAATTATTAGAAAATGGAAGACATACAAGACCACTGATAATCTCCCTCGATCTGGGGCTCCACGCAAGATCTCACCCCGTGGGGTCAAAATGATCACAAGAACGGTGAGCAAAAATCCCAGAACCACACGGAGGGACCTAGTGAATGACCTGCAGAGAGCTGGGACCAAAGTAACAAAGGCTACCATCAGTAACACACTACGCCGCCAGGGACTCAAATCCTGCAGTGCCAGACGTGTCCCCCTGCTGAAGCCAGGACACGTCCAGGCCCGTCTGCGGTTTGCTAGAGAGCATTTGGATGATCCAGAAGAGGATTGGGAGAACATCATATGGTCAGATGAAACCAAAATAGAACTTTTTGGTAGAAACTCAACTTGTCGTGTTTGGAGGGGAAAGAATGCTGAGTTGGATCCAAAGAACACCATACCTACTGTAAAGCATGGGGGTGGAAACATCATGCTTTGGGGCTGTTTTTCTGCAAGGGGACCAGGACGACTGATCCGTGTAAAGGAAAGAATGAATGGGGCCATGTATCGTAAGATTTTGAGTGAAAACCTCCTTCCATCAGCAAGGGCATTGAAAATGAGACGTGGCTGGGTCTTTCAGCATGACAATGATCCCAAACACACCGCCCGGGCAACGAAGGAGTGGCTTCGTAAGAAGCATTTCAAGGTCCTGGAGTGGCCTAGCCAGTCTCCAGATCTCAACCCCATAGAAAATCTCTGGAGGGAGTTGAAAGTCCGTGTTGCCCAGCGTCAGCCCCAAAACATCACTGCTCTAGAGGAGATCTGCATGGAGGAATGGGCCAAAATACCAGCAACAGTGTGTGAAAACCTTGTGAAGACTTACAGAAAACGTTTGACCTCTGTCATTGCCAACAAAGGCTATATAACAAAGTATTGAGATTAACTTTTGTTATTGACCAAATACTTATTTTCCACCATAATTTGCAAATAAATTCTTTAAAAATCAGACAATGTGATTTTCTGGATTTATTTTCCTCATTTTGTCTCTCATAGTTGAGGTATACCTATGATGAAAATTACAGGCCTCTTTGATCTTTTTAAGTGGGAGAACTTACACAATTGGTGGCTGACTAAATACTTTTTTGCCCCACTGTAGATCTGGAACTGCTTCCATACAAAGCATCTGAATAAAGGGAGGGACATCTTGCATAATACAGTGGTCGACACTTATATGCACAAAACTGCTGGGTACGTTCCTGCGTCATAGAGAATCCATACGCTTATATGCACAAAACATTTGGAGGTATCATACATGCATCTCACTAAATCTCGCTGTTTCTCACTAGTTACTTGACCGTGCACCTCCACTGGTGTTCTCACACACACTCTCACTGTTTGGTGTCTGAAACCAGGCTGCTCTGGTGTTTACGTACGCGTGTCTGGCTGAAGCTGTCAGTTGCCAAAAATTAATTACCGACTTCTACAGTGTGAAATAGTGTCACATGTAACCTTTATTCTAGTTTTTAGTGCCCGATCATGAGTTCTTAATATCTGATATAGAAAATCGTCCTGTTCTGTTACTAACTGTAACTTAATCTGTTCCGTTACCGTCGTGTCCATGCGCGCGCGTATGTGGTGCATCTGTTTACTTATAGTGTCATAGTGGATCCGCTCTACGAGTATATAACTCGGTCTGTTTGAGAGTTTTATTCTCCTAATATATTGTAATTGCGTTATTACATCATTTACAATTATCTGTTATTAATACTGAACACTGCTCCCCGTGTTTAGAATCCAAATGACCACCAACGGATAAATGCATACAACGCTTATATGCACAAAACTGCTGGGCACCGAGGTCGTGCATATAACCATCGACCACTGTATTTTGTGCTTACTGGATGACACGCCAGCAAGTGCCCGCCTACCATGATTTGTCTTTAGCCAATCACAGTAACGACTTATATGATGTATAACGTGCGCCTGGGAAACAACAACAAACAGTCGGAAGAAAAGCACAAAGTTTACCTTTGCTCATTTTTCAATGAAGAAATTGTCTCTAGTTCTCCTAAAACAGATTCAACAGCTGCTTCTACTCGTTTTACTTTGCCTGGTCACTTGCTGCTGTCGTCATACCTAAACACCCGCCCCAAAGCACAATGCTAACACATGATTGGACGGTTTAGTTGGAGCAGTACAAGAAGGCTGTCCTACAGTCGCTCCACTTTTGAAGTCTTTCACCAAACTGACATTGGAACTTTTGGGGTTGAGAACTGAGCGCCACAGTAAAACCATCAGTTTGCTCCTCATAAAGACGTTCACTGGGATTTCTGTGCCGACCGCAACAAATAACCAAAAGCTGTTTTAAATATGTAAAAGAACACGTGGATTTTTATCAAAAGTAGCAAATTATTCCATATTTCATCATCAGACATCTTATTTAGAGTTTCTCTTCAACATTTTTAGTGGCAGAGATCAAATGTCACTCAAGTTTAATTAGTTTGTTTGCAAACTGGTATTTTGTTGATGTGCGCGTGTGGCAGCATCGCTGTAGACGCGGCTACATCTTTCACTTCTTTCTGAAGGTTTTCGTGTGCTGCTGATCAGTGTGACCCCCGCTCTTACTGTTCTGCTTTCTTAAAGAGGCCCTTCCATTAAAAACAGTTTTCTGAGGTTTCTGTTGAATATTTTAGCTCCACAGGTGTTCTTACCTTCATAGTGGGTGTGAAAACAGGTCAACAACTTCTCTTTCAGTTTTAATCTCTCAAACTACGCAGGTGGCGATAACACCCGAGTTCTCCCGAGTTCGAACGGCCTGTATCTGTTTCATCACAACTCCTTTGTTCGTTAGTATTCATCAGCTCCCGCAGTTGAAACCACGACTAGCATGCTGCTGGCTAAAAGCTGTTAGCATAACGTAGCAAACAGGAAGACACGACATCTGACGTTGCCATGCACCACAGGGCGGGAAACAGTATACCTTGCTCTCATAGGCTAGTTTCTTAGCCAATCAGAGTCCAGCAAATTTGAACAATGAATATGAACGAGCTGCTGCTCGAGGCCTGACGGAAGGAGCCGGAACCACCTGAATTTTAACGCAGACAGATTTAAAGGTCTGTTAATCAGTGTTTCCTGACGTTTTTTAGATATAAAATGTTTCATATTACAGGTTAATACTTAAGAAATAACCACAAAGTCCTGAAATGTGTATGAAATGGCCTCTTTAAAACAAACCAAAAAAAATCTTCTTTAGGCATTTGTTATTTTTATCTTCAGAAAACTATGGAACTGCTTAGAGGAACCAACAACTACACTGATTATTGTGATAAGGAACATGGAGTCGGTGTTTGTACAGGTTAGAAACGTACATCTTTTTATGGTTTCATAAATAATCTGTAAACAATAAAATTCTGATTTGTGGCTCCTTTGTATCACAGCAAAGCCTCCTTTAATGTTCTTCTACTGTTCTGAGCTTATTCTTGTCTGTGGTGGCTGCTGTTGTTCTGAGCATCGGCACACAACCGCTGTTCCTTTTGCAAATTAGCAGAGACACAATGAGAACACGGAACGCCTTCTGAAACGTTAGCGTTACATTGAAAAATGGCCTAATTAACAATACTGAAACTGTGCAGTGCTGATAGGCATCCATTTTTAATGATAATCACTGTTTCTCCCAGCTTTTATTTTTAATCATGTGCTCATGCTTTCGTGCTTATTGCATCGTGGCTGAAAAGAATCTGCTGTTCACTGCGCTGGCTAAAATACTTGGATTTCATCTTTTTTTTTTTACAGTACGCCACTAATAAGTTTCATTCTCAGGTTCAAAGCTGGGCCTGAGCGACGTCCAGGCAGAGTTGGACCGCATATCCAGCCGGGAAGCTGACTCAGACTTGTCCAATGCCAACGACTCCCCTGCCACAGATGGCCAGGACACATGAAGACCAATGTACTTCTTCACCCCTGTTTCCTCTTCCTCTCCCCTTCTCTGCCTCTGTCACCCTCCACCTCCCTTCTTCCCTCCAACTTCAACTCCCACTAAAGATGCGAGGGGAACCGAGGGGTGGATGTGCAGTTATTCACTTTCACGTTCTTCTCAAGGAGAAGAACTTGCCATCGTTTCCCCTCTACGCCTTCCTTCACTTATTCCCTCCCGACGTTTCTTTTTCCTTCGCAGCTGTTACACCAAGGAGAAGTGTTTGTCACTGTTACATGCAAGACTGTCTGTTATGTTTGAGATCATGCATATATGGGTAAGGGGGACCAATGGATGGGGTGGGAAAGATAGAGTGAAGAAAGTGAGGATGTTTTATCCATCCGTTTATTGTGATGGTAACCGTTAGTGTTTTTACTGTAGGAACTACTGAAGGCGCATGTCGGATACAAACCGCACTTAGATAAGATAGAGATGATTGTGTGTTTAGTCTGTGTGGGGGAAGTTCTAGATGGCTAGAAGAAGAGCAGAAAAAAAAAATCAGAAACATACATGCAAATTTTTTTAAGATGAAGGGAAAAACTAAACCGGTATTTGTGTGTATGTTTGTGTGTGTGTGTGTGTGTGTGTGTGTGTGTGTGTGTGTGTGTGTGTGTACACAAGAGTGTAAGAATGGAGCAGATGGAGGAGGATTAGGAAAGTTCCAACCTGGACCCATTTGGCAAGAGATTTTTGGCCAACTGCATTAAATGGTTAAAAAAAAGCCATGACCATACTACACATGCTACTAAAGTACACACACACTGTTATTACACCAGCAGCATCTGCTTGACTACACAACCAAACATGTCTGAATAAACTACGTTGGTTGATTTATTTATTATTTACCCAGTTCTGTAATTGGCCAAACATCAAGTTTAAACCTGTGCAGAACGGACTTGGCTGAACAGGGCGGGTGTTTGATGGTGGGTGGGTAGCTGAGCTTTACTTATACAGGGGAAAAAAAACACTAGTAAATTACATAGTTACTGCTGACAAGCTGTTTAGAAAAGGGAAGGTGGGGAGGGTAAAAAACTGGGAGGGTCACATTGAGAATGTACAGTCATTGTTTTGCTGATTGGTCCTGTTATTTCAGAGCTCTGTGTTGGCGTTTGTATAATCAGATCTGTGAACCAGTCAAATAAAAAGGTGTATTTATTCGGATTCACCTGCCCGCCTTTTTCTCTCTCCTTCCTACCATAAATAATACCTGTTGTAGTGGTGAGCTATTAGATTTGATTTTACCAGATGATAGATGACTCTATAACTGCAACTCTAATCAGATGCTCAGTGGTGCCACTAACGGGGGAGCCAAGGGGGCAAAGTCCACCCTATAAACTTGCTGACACCCCAACCATCCCCCATTTCCATTCCTAAGCCAGATGCTTTTATATGCTTTTTTTTTTCTTTTATTAAAATGAATCCAATAGAAGATGACAAGCAACATTTTTTTAGTCTGACCAATCAGATCCTCCTGCATTATGTTCAAATGCAGAAGGGTCTGACACCGGAGCCGCACCCGATCATTTCCGCGTCAAATTTTAGGAGGACCAATTACGTATCACCTCATCCTGAAAACACGGAACTAGCGTTTTCCACCCAGAGCACAACATTCAACATGGCGGACTCGGCTGTGGATAACGTGTTTACTTCTGCGCGACACCTCGTGTTCGCAAGTTTTTGACACAAAAGCGACAACTGTCATTAATATTTGTCTTTTCTCCTCCATTAACCATGACTCTGTAGCTACCATTACAGCTCCACTCGCTAAACCTTTTGTTTTCATTCCGCCTCGTGTGTATCCGCTTTAGCGTCACATATGTTGCGTCACTTCGGGTTTCTGTGATTGGTTCTCTCTCAACTGGCTAATGGTGCATTCACACCGGCCCAACCATCAACTTCATAAGCGGCAAGTTTACATGTAAAGTCTATGGTGGACGGGCGTCAGACAGACGTCAACGGCTCTGCGTCGCTTTGTGAGCATTATGAGCGGCAACTTTTCAAGCTTTTCTAGCGTTTCAGGCGTTGACGCTTGAAAAGCTTGAAAAGCTCAATGTTCAGCTAGCTGAACTTTTGACGCTCTTAACGCTCTTGAAGCGGCATGTCAACCAATCAGAGCGTCTCATCGTAGTGACGTAAGACGTCACAGCACGTAGCTGGAAAGAAGCGGGATCAGCCAAAATGGAAGATAAATCAACCTCATCCAAACGTAGCTGCTGGAGCAAATGGTTAAACTAACCAAACTCAGAACGCATCTGAAGAATGGGGTGTATCCACAAACGGCGCTGATGCACCCGACGTCGACGTTGTCTAGATCTATGAAGTAAATAAATCCAAGCCACTGTCTCAATATGATCCGCCATAGCTCCGAACATCCGATAACAAAGGAAGCCCCGCCTTCGCGCTCTTTTTCGGTCAGGCTTTACGAGCTTTAACGCCTATGCGCTCTGACTGGCAGGTGTTATGAGCTTCAACTTCAAACGTCAAATTTGGAGCGTTATTAGCGTTACTTGACGTTGACAAAGTGGCCAGTGTGAATGCACCATAAGCCCGCCTTCTAAATTGAGAGACAGCGGTTCAGCTCCAGGCCCTCACGTCTTTGTAAAGTAATCTGTCAAAGACTTGGGCCTGGTTGATCAGGTAAACATTTTTTTAAGCTTGTCCTTTTTTCAATAGCATATAAAACAAAACATAAAGAACTTTTCTAAAATAAGGCACCAAAGTTGGTCTATATTTCAATATTTTTAATATGTTACAATAAAATATAACTCCTCAAATTTTTCATGGTTTTTTTAGTTTTGGTTTACCATCCCAAGAATATTATACGCCTCCTTTCTGGCCACTTCTTTTAAAAGCTTTTGGAGGCGCCTCTGCAGGTGTTTTTTTGTGATCCAAGCCTACGAAAACCAGCACAAAGAAAGTCAAACTGCTGACCAAGACTCGTCTGTGTGCAGAGAAGCCTGATCCAGCCAACGAGTTACTGTAGCTCAGATCATTGAGAAGCTTGTTGCACAGCTTTAGAACATTAAAGCTGCTATACTTAATTTGCATAACAAATTAGCTTAACATGTTTTTTTTCATGCCCATTAAAAACGTTTTAACACAGCATGGAGAAAAATATGTTGTGAAGATTAAAAAAAAGACGAAAAAAGAATAATTAAGTGGTTCTCCTGTATTTGTCTAAAAACATCAACCAATCAAATGGTTCGGTCCGAAAGGAATGATTGGACAGTCTCTCCAGTCATACGGACTTCCGCATTTATTTGGCTTCTGTGCTCCTAAAAAACTGAGACATATTAGTGCAGCACACCACTGCTGGGAGTGTTCGCCGCTCTACCATGTCACAACAGGAGAAACAGCCGCCGGCTGGTTCCGCGTCAGGTTCAGGACAAAGTAACAATTAATGTCAGTTGTTCGTTGTTATATTGTTTTCACTTACCGGTGATTCCGTCATGTTACGGTACTTGAATGAACTGCGGACCAGTGTCTTGCACTCTGTCGTATTCTGGGGCTACGCGTGTTTCCAAACCTGGGGGGGCGTGGCTTAGGAATTGTACCCGACAGGAGGGGCTGAGAGTTCTGTGACTTTGTTGACAGTCTATGATCAGTCATGTTTTTTTACACAATGTGACTGTTCATCACTTTCCTGATGATGACACAACACCAGGATGCACTTCAGGAAGTGGGCCAGCAAGTGTGATGCTTCACTGGAATACCTTGAGCAGATGTTACAACCCACCTACCTAAAATCTGACCATCCGTTCACGAAAATAGCATTTCCTGATATCATAGCAATGCAGGTTTATACTCTTGGCAGATCGGGAATGTTTATTGTTTTATTAAAAACTTTATTTACAAGATAAAATGCATTGAGATCAAGATCTTTTTACTAAAGCGACCTGACCAAGAGATTAGTAGCACATATAGTATTTGTCAAGTCTAGTCACGTTTATTTATAGATCACTTTAACGTACAGCTTGACAGCTGACCGAAGTGATGTACAGCAAATCAAGAAATAAAGCAAAATAGATAATACAACAATAAGCAATAAATGAACACTGTAGCAATACAGGATAAGACATGGAGGTTATATGAAGGTTATATGAAGTTTTGAAATAAATAACAAGAGTGTGATTTTGAATTTAATATTTAATTAAAACACAAGTAAATAAAAAAAACAAGAAAATGAGGCATTGTTTAAAAAAAATAGGCAATGGTGGCAGAAGAAGGACCTGCTTAATATTTGACATGTGATCACAATGTTATGCATCATCTGTGTAAATATATAAACATTATATGACCAATTGCGAAGCATTTGCACTGTAGCTTTGCCATTTATACCACTTCCTGGTTGTTTGGATTTTCGGATGCTAACTTGCTAATAGAACCGGGGCAGTGGTTAAGCTTTTTATAGTTATACTCCAAAGTTTATTCTCATCACTTTGAATAAAAACAGGAAATACATATCTCATAATAGTGACTCAGTATTTCAAAATTATGACTTAGTATTTCATTAAACATGACTTAATGTCTCATAAATATGACTTAGTATTTCAAAATTGGGGCTTGGTCTTACTATATTGGGGGTGATTTGGATCAGTGTACACTTCCAGGAATTTTTTAAAGGATTCTTTAACATTGGGAGATTTTCAGTTCATCTGGCTGTAACACCAAAATAAATGGTCTGGGGCTGGAACTCATCAAAATCCATCCATAACTTTTCAAGTTATCTCGCTAACAGACAGAAAAACTAACAAATGATGGTGTGAACATCATTAGACAGGCTCAACATGTGAGTTTCCTCCTCTTGGATTTACATGAATGGGTTAAAAACATCCAGGATATTTCTTTTTTCCTTAGTCCATAGTCGGAGGTGTTCCACACAGGCCCAGCAAATGGAATGAGGCGCCCGTGTTCTTGTCTGGGTCACCGGATTTCACAGCAAAAGTCTCCCTTTTTTTTTACAAAATCTGTCATGTTTGGTTGTTTAGATGTAGTGAAGCATCCACAGATTAAGCAAAAAACATCTGGATCATGTCTACGGTTTTTCTTGCTGTCTGAAAAATGTCTCACAATCAGAGACACACATGAAAACTGTCAAGAACTTAACCAGGTGGGTCGACCTGAATCAGAGCATGATCAAAATCTGAGCTGATTTTGTGGTGATCAAAGACAGATTTCTACATACTGCCAATACTCACTTACAGCAAAATCTGACATGAAGGCTGATGGACAGCTGTAGAAAAATGTGGTGTAGCAAAATAGCAGCCCTAAAAAGCAAGTGTTAGATTTCATTCAGCAAACATGATGCAGAGCAGGGTAATTTAAGCAATGTCTTTCTCCTCAGTCTGATAAACAGATTATTGATTTGTCTTTTTATTGACGTACCTATCATAAAGTTTCTCCTCAGCTTTCCTGCAGTTACAGAAATATTTCTCAATACCACTTTGGACTTTAACCTTTTTGAGCTTGTAGCACATACCACATACAAGGACATGCACATCTGTGTGCACACCACTTTTTTTATTACATACAAACATGTTTTCATTAACATCACTGGTAAAACTAGGCTTTTTAGATGTTTTATTATTATAATTCTTGGATGCTTTCAATGTAAAAAAACACCGAAGCAGATTTGTGACTGCATTACTGACAAAGTTAGAAATGTTAGATGAACTCAGATATGTAAATTCCCATTTTCTTATATAAATTTTAACCATTTATAGAACCCAAATACATAATCAGTAATTACCAATGAAGAATACGACTTTACCTGGTGTGTGAAGCACAGCATGCAGGTTTGGTTGTTATATTGAGCTAACTGAAGTAATTATATGGTATTATACCCAATTGTAGAAAATATTTAATTTGTTCAGATAACATTACATGTTAGGTAACCATTCAGTCAAATCACAGCAGCTCAAGCATGTCAAGTAAAGCATCTTTCTCTTCTGAATAACTGCCACTGCGGACTTTAAAGTTTAATTAGCAGGCCTCATTTGAAAAGAAACATGATAATCTTTTTTTCACGGCCTTGAGCTAAAACTAAAACTGAGAGAACGCTCTACTTTTTCGAGTGCGGCAGGATACTATTTTTTCCTCTTCGCCATCTTGATGATCAATCGCGCTGGCGGAAGCAACATCTTCGCCGGAGCAGCAGCGGGTGTGGTTCGGACTAGGACGGGTGGTTCACCTAGCAGTCCTTTTACTATTTTCAGCTACGAGAAAGGAAAAATTGTGCCTCATAACAACCACGGAGGAGCTTCTCGACTCTGGTAACATACAATATGTTTAGTATAGACCTCGTCTATCGTAATTACAGCTCGTCAGCGCATGATTTATCAGAGAAAATCATCTTTGGCCAAGGTGGGGGCTCCGGTGGGGCTTTCTGATTTGGCTGGCAGCTAGCTGGTTTTGTACGGTGGCGCCTGGATCTACTTTTTATACGTCTTTATACGCTAATCACACCTGAATTAAAGATCTAAGGTTTGTTTCAGTGTCACGATTCTAATCATGAAGCTTTATCAGCGGGGTATAATACCGGTCGCGTTTTATAGCAAACTGAACGCATCTTTAATAAGTGTCCAAATCTTGAATCACTGATTGTTTATGTTAGCTAGTGAGCTAACTAACGGAAAAGGTTAGCGTCGCGTGCTTTCGCGATAAGAGCTAGCAAGGGTGGCTAATTCGTGTCAGAGCTCCTGTTTTGAATTTAATTCCGACGAATATTGCTCGGTTATTGACGTAAACCTTGGAATTTGGTGGATTTTTAATGTGGCAATGAATTTTTTTCTGGTAGTTAAAGCCACCATGAGAGAGGAGGAGTCATGGAAGTGATTGCGGGCGGAGGGGGTTTATGTCTCTCATTGGAAACCCAAGCAGCGAGGTCGGAACTTGGCCGTGGTACGGGGGGAGGGGGAGAAAATATGCCTTTGATGTTGTATGCCGCTGAATGGTGAATTGTGTTCGTGCTGGCCTGGAAATACCCACCTCTTTGCTCTCTCGGTTTGAGGTGCAGGCTCGGCATTTCCCTTCATACGTTAGCTAGATGTGGCAGAGGTAGAACCAAGACGACCGCGATTTAACGGAGACCTCGTAGGAGAATTACCTGAACATCAGGTTTAGATTGTTATTTAACAAACTATAAACCGAGTTATGTCTGAGTTGTCTTACTTTGTCGTTTCCTATTTGTTCTTGCAGACATAGCTGCTGTGTGGGCTGAGGGCAGACAAGAACAATGGCTACCCAGTGTGAGTTACTAAAAACAACTCATTTTCATATAAATTGGATTTTTGTTCATGTAAACACGACTGTTTTTCTTTTTGACTGTGAGTCAGAATATCTTTGACTATGTAAATTAGTTACTGTAACTCTTAAGGCAGTTTATTTGTGGGAAGCCTGTGTCACAATCTTGTGTAATTTCTAATATTGTTTGTTCTAATTAAAATGAAAGTATCTGTCTAATGTCTGGAGGAAACCGCTGTTTAGATACATCAGTTTGGAGCTATTGATTCGGTTTAGGACACAAAGACTTTTCACCCACTTTATGATAAATCCTGTTTTTATTAGTGTGTTTTATCATGTTATTTTCTGTCTCTGAACCGTCAAGATTCTTAGTTTTTTTACTTTGGAAAAACTCGAGGCTGATGCTAAATAGACACGTTTAACTCATCATTGCATTTACACCCAGAACTTTTTATGTTAAATTAACATTTCAGTCAGACAGATGTGGGTGAGAATTTTATTTGTGTTTCTTTAAAACAGTGGTTTAACTTTGAATTTTGTCTGCCATTGCAGCTGATTTGATGGAGTTGGACATGGCTATGGGTGACAGTAAGGCTGCTGTGAGCCAGTGGCAGCAGCAGTCCTACCTGGATTCAGGAATCCAGTCAGGTGTCACCACCACAGCTCCTTCCTTGAGTGGCAAAGGGAACCCTGATGCTGAAGAGGAGGATCCAACTCTCTACGACTGGGAGTTCAATCAGCCCTTCACTCCAGAAGCTACAGGTAGATGAAATGATGAGCGACACCATGAGTTGACGTCTTATAACTAGTTAAACCAATTCTGGTTTTCTCATATATAAACATATTGAATAGAAGCCAAATTGGACAGATCTCGTTAATTTGTACTTGGATTAATTATGTCGAAATGACTGTTGTTGCTTCTCTGCCAGAGGAGGGGAGGCCTTTTAGTGGCGTTTGTTGTTAGTGTTACAAAGAACTGCTGCTGGTACAAAACAAAATTCACAGTGACTCGACTTACTGATTCCAGAGCTATGAAGAAATGTTGCCCGTCGTAGTGCCAGAAACTCACCTTCATATGTCTTGCATCTTATAAAAACAGTGTTTCCTACAGAACCAGGGTGTTTAACTCGTAATTTATTTTTGAGAAATTGTCACATTTTGGTGGAATGTGGGTTTTGGATGTAAAATTTAATGAGAAACATCTCACAAATTGTGACAGAAGAAGGTTGTCTGTCAGCATTAAGACGGGGGGGCTGGGAAATTCTGAATCTACATATCATAATTGTGTTTAATTTATAAACATTGTAGACATTGAGGGCTACGCCATGACCCGGGCTCAGCGTGTGCGGGCTGCTATGTTCCCTGAGACTTTGGAGGAAGGCTTACAGATCCCACCTACTCAGCTGGATGCTGCCCATCCAACAGCAGTGCAACGACTGGCAGAGCCCTCTCAGATGCTAAAGCATGCTGTGGTCAACCTGATCAATTATCAAGATGATGCTGAGCTGGCCACTCGGGCCATTCCTGAGCTCACCAAACTGCTTAATGATGAGGACCAGGTGTGCAAATCACTCAAATACAAGTACCAGATAATTAAATTAGCTATTTTTGCAAAAATGATTTGTATTCCACTCTTGACCTTTCATCTCCCAACAAACCTCGTTTCTCTTGTAGGTCGTTGTGAATAAAGCTGCTGTAATGGTGCATCAGTTGTCAAAGAAGGAGGCATCTCGTCACGCTCTCATGCGTTCACCACAAATGGTTTCAGCAGTTGTTCGTGCCATGCAGAACACCGGTGACGTGGAGACGGCTCGTTGCTCTGCCGGCACTTTGCACAACCTTTCCCACCATCGTGAGGGGCTCCTCGCGATCTTCAAATCTGGAGGCATCCCTGCCTTGGTCAAGATGCTGGGGTAAGAGATGAAAAAGACTCTGGTATGAATAAATAGAGAAAACAGTGGAATGGGTTTTGTTCAGGACATGTTGTAACTGAGAGATCTGATGTTAGCCCATGGTTTAATGAGAGAACTGATTGCTGGATTTCCTCCCAGCTTGTATTTGTGTCGTATTAGTGCTCCAGAGTGAGACCAGTTTGGTCACATTTGTAACTACCGTAATTTCACGACCAAAAGGCGCACTGTACGAAAAGGCGCAGTCTCAGTTATGTGTGCCATTACTGTATTTAACACACACATAAGGCGCACCGTACGAAAAGGCGCAGTCTACACACACACCGCCTTACAACAACACACACACACAAGCATGCAAATGTGCGTATTAAAAATAGGTCGGGAGCAAAACTGAGTTTGGTTGTGCTTTATTTAAGATGATATAACAATATTAAACAAGCACATTACCGGTTATAGTCCTTATTCAAATCCTTCAAAGTCCTCATCCTCTGTTTCGGAATCGAACAGCTGCGCAAAATCTAACAGAGCAGGTCCACTTCGCTCCTCGCTGTCAGAGTCACTGTCTGTACCGTGCGGCTCCTCAGAAATGATACCGGCTTTTGCGAAAGCTCGGATAACAGTACCAGCAGACACGTTAGTCCAAGCATCTACAATCCATTGGCAAACTGTAGCGTAACTCGCCCGGCGCTGCCTTCCACCCTTCGTGAAACTGTGGTCTCCTTCGGTCATCCATCGCTCCCACGCCGCTCGCATCCTTACTTTGAACGGCCGGTTCACGCCGATGTCCAGCGGTTGGAGTTCTTTCGTCAGCCCTCCCGGAATCACAGCAAGCGTAGCATTCATCTGCTTCACTTGTTGTTTCACGTCAGCGGTGAGATGAGCACGCATAGAGTCATAAACCAGAAGCGAGGGTGATGCGTGGAAAAAACCACCCGGTCTCCGAACATACACCTGCCTCAGCCACTCTTTCATCATTAGCTCGTCCATCCAGCCCTTTTCGTTTGCCTTAACAATGACGCCCGCTGGAAACGTCTCCTTAGGCAAAGTCTTTCTTTTAAAAATCACCATCGGGGGCAGTTTCTGTCCATTGGCGTGGCAGCCAAGCACAACAGTAAACGAAGCCCTTTCGCACCCCGTTGTGCGTATTGACACCGTGCTGGTTCCCATCTTCTCCACCGTGTGACTGTCCGGGATGTCAAACGTGAGCGGCACCTCGTCCATGTTCGTGATGTGGCTCGGTTGGATCCGTTTGTCGCTGATGTGCTTCCTGCAGTATGAGAGAAAGTTTGTCAGCTTTTCATTGTAATCCGCTGGCCGTTGCTGCGCTACCGTAGTCCTGGTCCGGATCGATAAATGGCACCGTCTCATAAAGCGGAAGCACCAAGACGGACCTCCTTTGAAATGTTCGATTTTCATCTCCTCCGCCAGCGTTTCTGCCTTTAGGCGAATAGCGACCGTCGAAACGCTCCTGCCACTCGTTCTTTGCTGAATGATCCACTGCTCGAGTTGTGCCTCCAACTCTGGCCACCTCGCCTTATTTCCGCGGAAACTCAGCTG
Organism: Pachypanchax playfairii; assembly: GCA_006937955.1. NCBI lineage: Eukaryota > Metazoa > Chordata > Actinopteri > Cyprinodontiformes > Aplocheilidae > Pachypanchax > Pachypanchax playfairii. The sequence continues at coordinate 791,496 of SSNP01000121.1, read as the reverse complement.
TGTCTTCTTCACCTGTCGCAGTTCGTTTTCCATCTTCCTCCACTTACGAACCATCGACTCGTTAATTTTGAAATTTCTCGCGGCGGCTCGATTCCCGTGTTCCTCCGCGTAGCTGATTGCCTTCAGTTTAAACTGAGCTTCATAAGCATGTCTTTTCGCCATTTTCAGGGTTGTTAAAACAACAATGTTCTGCATAAAGCACATACCTGTTCTTTTATACACAATCCACGCCCACACATCCCTCTTTAACGTTCTCATGCGTTTTCTATCACGTCCGCTCCACGCCCACACTTCCCTCTTTAACGTTCTCATGCTTTTTCTATCACGTCCGCCTCATATAGGGCGCTCCGCACCATAGGGCGCATCGCTCATTTTGAAGAAAATCTAAGACGTTTATATGCGCCTTATAGTCGTGAAATTACGGTAAATCAGTTGAGTGCCACAAACTTTGTCCCTTGGCCGCGCAGTTGTGCTTAAGAACTTGTTTTTTCCTGTAAACACTGACAGTCGCAGAGCAGAAGAGTGATACTGCTGCCTTTTTTCTTTTTTAAGAATTGCTGTTTTAAACATGTTTAAAGTGGGTCTCGTTTGAAATAAACAGCTTTTGTGTGGCTAATTAAGTATCCACCTGTCAGGTTGCCATTACCGTATGAAGTAAAAAACAGCAGAGGGGAAGAAGATACGTGCAACAAGCATGTTTTCTAGGCATATAACCTGTATGTGTTTGGAGTCTTGGTGTGACAAGCAAAACCAATTCTATAAACTGTGAGTAACTTAAAGACAATGACTGACTTGTTTCTTTTTTCGTAAGAACCCTTGACTTCAGTCAGAAGCCTACATCATCAGTGGAATAAGCAAAGTGCAAAATATAAGCGTTTCAGAAAGACAAGCGAGTTTCTGTCACTCAGGTTCAAAAACATCATCGATTTGATGCAGCGTTGTTACGGCAGCCAGTGAGGCCAAATGGTGCTTTTGTCTTTAGAGCTTCAACGTTCCAAACTGAGAAACTAAAAAGAATATTGGCGGCAAAAGGGTAATAAAATGGTGGTGACGAAGAAGTGAAAAATGTAGGTGCACCTAACTAAAAAGCCTGGAGCTGTGGGTATCTGATACTGCTTTTAATTTGTTTACAGAATGTTTTTGAATGTGGCTCTGATCTCATCACAGCAACAAACAAGAACTTAAAATAATGTACAAAAATGCAGAGGATTTTATTTATATTAGATAATCCAGTTCCTGCAGAAGAAAATTCCTTCAAAAACCATTTGAAAACATTAAGTAGAAAAGGTACAAACCAAAGATCTCTGTTTTTAACAACAGCCAAACACGTGCACTGCAGTCCTGAAATGATCTAGAGTTGTTACTTCTGAGTTACATTGCAGCAAAATTTGCTGCAACGTTGCTGGTTCATTCCCTCTTCTGCTGACCTTTATGTTACCATCCTTCTGCTCCTGGCTATCGAAAACACATTCAAAATGTGGTGATAAGTAGAGCCAAGCCTCATCTGCTTTTCTGAACATGTTCCAAAGAAAATATCTACACCTACTTCCCGCATCATGTCCTGCCTCCTCTGTCCTGTAGCGATTAACATCGGCTTCCCCTCCTCCCTTTTGTCTTGCTGTGAGGAACATGTGAACAGCACCTGCAGAAAAAGTTCAAACAGAACTCTCTTGAACATCTCTAGTGTTCACGTGTGAAGGCTGCTCATGAAAAGCCTAAACACTTGGCTCTCGTGCAAGCTGTGACCTGTTGGATGTTGCGTGTGTGATTGAATTTGCACCTGGAGTCACATTAGTGTTTTCAGTGCAGGCTGGCGTGAGGAGAAGAAAGGAACTTCTTTGTGTGGATGAAGATAAAAAGCAGTTTCTTTAGACTATAGATTTAGTTCATGAAGCGTGATAATTCTTTACAAGGGTCATAAAGAAGTCCAGTAATGAGATTTCTTTTGTGCTAGAAATACTTTTTTGGTGAATTTGTCAGATTCTTAAATATATTTCTGAGTCCGGGAGTTGCCTTTGCTGAGAGGTTATTTGCATAGTTTCAACATATTCCTTGTTTATTTGTTTAAAATGTGAAGATTTCCTTTAACGCTGGAAACACAGTTACATTCAAGTACTGATTCAGACCAAAGAAACACAAATACACAAAAAACAATCTCAAATGATGAGGTGAAGAAACCTGCAGGAGCTCTGCAGCCCAGTTTACAACAACATCATTGATATATTACAGCAATGTTGCTTCTAGATGTGTTTATGTGCTGATTACTCGTCAGGACTCACCGACTGAGCGCTAACGTTTGCTGTTGTTGCAGCGGAAGTAAACAGTCTGTTACATGTGTTAAACCTGCGTGATTGTTCTATTCTAGAAAGTTCTTTGTGTTTCTTTGTAGTTTCAGTATGTATCGTTTTCTTTGAAGAGCTTATCAGTCCAGCAAGGCTCCCTGTGGTAATGTTTAACTACTTTATGTGATAAGTTGTTCAGACTTCATGAATCGAGTTGGTAGTTTTTACATTTTTTCCCATATAAAAGTGCATTAACCTGCAGCTAATCAAAACAACAAAGATCTCACACGTTATTTTAACAGAGTTATAATTTTTTTGTCATTAGAGTTAGAAGAATAATTAAAATTATTTTGTGTGGGTGTTGGGGGGGGGGGTGTTTAAAGAGTTTTGCTAGACCAATAAGAACTCATATGGCTTATTTTTTTTATTTGTTTTGTTCTCAGCTCGCCGGTGGACAGTGTTTTGTTCTATGCCATCACCACACTTCACAACCTGTTGTTGCACCAGGAAGGAGCCAAAATGGCCGTGCGCCTAGCTGGCGGGCTTCAGAAGATGGTAGCTCTGTTGTCCAACACCAACGTCAAGTTTCTGGCAATCACAACCGATTGTCTCCAAATTCTGGCATACGGCAATCAGGAAAGCAAGGTACATGAAAATATTCTCATTTAAATGCGTTTATGTTTGTCGTTTTGGGGGAACAGTTCCTCAGTGTGTCTGTTTACACCGTTTGGTTGATGACAGTATGTTGTTTGACATCATATTATCTTTGTTTTAGCTGATTATTCTGGCCAGCGGGGGTCCCCAAGCCCTGGTCAACATTATGAGGACCTTTACATATGAGAAACTGCTGTGGACCACGAGCAGAGTGCTCAAGGTGCTCTCTGTTTGCTCAAGCAACAAGCCAGCGATTGTAGAGGCTGGTAAGTTTTTTCCTTTGTTGGAAACTAAAAGTCTCCACAGCATTTGTTCTGGTGTCATTACTGGACTAACTGATATTTTATTAAATTACATAAACGACCCATAATGCAGTGAATGTATTTGACTGTGTAGGTGGCATGCAGGCTTTGGGTCTCCATCTGACTGACCCGAGTCAGCGTCTGGTCCAGAACTGCCTCTGGACTTTGAGGAATCTTTCAGATGCTGCCACTAAACAGGTAAAAGAAAAACCCCAAACTTCTTTAGTCACTCCCAGGTGTTACAAGACTCAAGTGTGATTTTGTTTAAAGAAAACAGACAGTTTTTTGTTTCTAACATGATTAAAATGTAAAGACTTGCATGTTGTTGGTGTAGGAGGGGATGGAGGGTCTGCTTGGTACCCTGGTCCAGTTGCTGGGCAGTGATGACATCAACGTGGTCACATGTGCAGCGGGCATCCTCTCTAACCTGACCTGCAACAATTATAGCAACAAACTTATGGTCTGCCAGGTATGTGCTGTGTGCAGACATCATACACGAGATTTTGTTTATAGACGTTGTGAATCTGATGAAGATACTACTGTAGAACTGCTGCACCTTTATGTCTGATCTTATTAGGTTGGGGGCATTGAGGCTTTGGTGCGAACTGTACTTCGGGCTGGTGACAGAGAGGACATCACAGAGCCAGCAGTCTGCGCCCTGCGTCACCTGACCTCCCGCCACCAGGATGCTGAGATGGCCCAGAATGCTGTGCGCCTGCACTACGGCCTGCCTGTGGTTGTCAAACTGCTACATCCTCCATCCCACTGGCCACTAATCAAGGTAAGGTTTCCCTCCAACACCTTTTGGTTAATGTGATGTGGAAAAATTTAACTATTACAAAATGAGTCAAATTTTTCTTCTGTCTAGGCAACAGTTGGTCTAATTCGCAACCTGGCCCTCTGTCCGGCCAATCACAGCGCTCTGCGGGAGCAGGGTGCCATTCCTCGACTGGTCCAGCTGCTTGTCAGAGCTCACCAGGACACCCAGAGGCGCACCAGCATGGGCGGCAACCAGCAGCAGTTTGTGGTGTGTAACCGTGTTCACCTTTTCATTCCTGCTCTGGAATTATCCTCCAGCGTGTTGAACCTTTTATTTCCTCCAAAAACTGATTTCAGGAGGGCGTTCGAATGGAGGAGATAGTTGAAGGGTGCACAGGAGCTCTGCACATCCTGGCCCGGGATGTCCACAACAGAATTGTCATCAGAGGATTAAACACCATTCCACTCTTTGTCCAGGTAAGACCGAGTCCAGATCAGTCCCAGCTGTTTAGTTCATCTTATTATCATCATCATTCTGTTTAGTTTATTACAGTTTGTGTCTCAGGTCTTCGGTCTGCATTTAGTTGTCTCTGTTTGTGTCCAGTTGTTGTATTCTCCGGTGGAGAACATCCAGCGTGTTGCAGCAGGCGTGCTGTGTGAACTGGCGCAGGACAAGGAAGCTGCTGAGGCCATTGAAGCAGAGGGAGCTACTGCGCCGCTCACTGAGCTGCTGCACTCTCGTAACGAGGGCGTTGGTCAGTTTACTCTCTAAAATAATACAGCTAACGTATTTCTGATCATCAGAGTTGTTTGACTTGTATCTTAACGTTCTTCTCCAGCAACCTACGCTGCAGCGGTCCTGTTCCGCATGTCGGAAGACAAACCCCAGGACTACAAGAAGCGTCTGTCCGTGGAGCTGACCAGCTCGTTGTTCAGGACCGAGCCCATGGCCTGGAATGATGTATGTACACATCTACGTGGATCTAAACTGTTATATACAGACGACCTGTTAGAACTCTGCAAAGCTGGAAATACACCACACAGTTTGCTACACAGAAAACTAATCACACCAACATTAATTATGTAGGACATCAGAACATTATTCATCTGTTCCTCATTGTGTTGTTCCAGAATGGAGACCTTGGCCTGGACATGGGAGCACAGGGAGACCCGCTGGCTTATAGACAAGACGGTATTTTTCTGAAATCTTGAGTTTCTGCTCTTTATGCTCCCATTTCTGTTCTTTAAACAAACCAGAATCTTGTTAAGATTTTAAATTTTGTTTTGTGTTGAGTCTTTCATCTCTTTTCAGTCGTGAGCTACACTGGAATAACCTGAGTTTATAAATATCCTATAACTGAGACTAAGTTATTCTCCTTTCTTGGCAAATAAAAACATACGGTGTCCTTAGCATGAAGTTGTACCTTACGGAACCTTTTGGGCGACTCTTTTGCCCCACAGATGGAGCGTATCGGACCTACCCTGCAGCATATGGTCAGGACACCCTGTTAGACCCCATGATGGAAGGTCCTGACTACCACACTGACACGCTGCCTGACCTGGGTCACCACACTGATCCTTTACCTGATCTTGGCCACACCCAGGAACTGATGGACAGCAACCAGCTGGCCTGGTTCGACACGGATCTGTAGGATTGGTAAGACAGATCACAAAACTACTATTGGTTTTACTTTAATGTGTATCACAGCACATTTAATATAAAATGTCATCATGTGGTCTTTTACAGTTGTTTTCTGATCAAACCTGCATTGTGGCTGTCTTGTCTTGTCTGAAGCAGCATTATGATTGCCCTGTAAAGCGTTGAAGGTAACGAGAGGAATAAATGGGTCTTGGAAAGTGCCTGACACAAGAAAATAAAGATGGTTGCCACAGGATTGTTTAAGCAAGTTGAAACATGGAGGAAAACGGTGGATTTCCAAGTATCAAAGATGAAAAGAAAAAAAAAATCACACAATTAAGATCTAGGAGCTGGTTATCTGTTTGGATGAGTGCACATGAGGTTGATCTTAAGTGTGAAACACATGTTTTAGCTTTTCCTGTATTATCACTTTTTGGTTTCTATTTTTACTTTTTTTATTCTTATTTCTTTTTGTATTATTCATTATCTGTTATGGTACTGACCCAGCTTGCCTTCACACTAGCCATCTTCATTTTCTCTACAATGCTAATCATTTGTAATTCTTTTTTTTTTCCTTTTTTTAAGGACACATATTACACGTAGTGTTAAGTTATAGTGATATTATACAATGTTCCTTTTGTTATAGTCGAATGTGTAGAACACTAATAATCAGTTGAAATGTACTCTGACTTCAAGTGTAACATTGTGTAGTTTTTTTTTATATAATCTCAAAAATGGAGAATTATGCACTCTTAATATGTGCTTGTTTAAGCATAAAATATGTCAGTGTCAAATGTTCTAAAGAGGGATATTGGGGTAAAATTCAGGGTGGGTTGGGAATAAATCTAGAGACAAGTGTTTTATATACAGTATCACTGGTAGGTTAACTATTTTGTATGCTATCATTGGATGTCTGAGAAAATTCTAACGCTATCGTTGGTGGTCTGATAAAACCCAGTTTTATGTGCTATCAAGGGTAGCTAGGTTGACAAACAGTTGTAGTCCTGCTGTGTTTGTTTTGGAGACGAGGTTATAACACGGCTGAACCAATAAAAAGGCATTTTATTTCATTCACTCTTTGCCCCGTGTCTTCTGTCCCTATCTTCAGGGTTTGTCCACGGCTTTCACCCAAAACGGCTTTTTTTTTTTTTGCCGTCAAAGAGAAAAATTAGACACTTTAAAATGATATTTCACATTTTTTGAAGTTGTTTGTGGGAATGTTGGGAAGTGCTGATCAGGAAGCAGTAAACTATTCTATAGTAATATAAGACCAGAAAAAACTTTTGTATTTAACATTACTTACCAAGAACTATAAAAACATTGACACATCATCTTTTCTGAAGTGAAGCTGTAACATCCTGCTTACTGGTGCTGATGTATTTTTGGAACAAGACTCTTGAGTTTGTGTTCATCAAACATGATCATACATCAAATACCTAATTACAGATACATGTTTTAAATATATAAATTTGATATATTCATTATGTGAGATGTTATTTTAATTTATAGTCCAAAACGTCCGATATATTTTTAATGGAAGAGGTGGGGCCTAACATTTAGAAAACGGCCACTAGGAGGCGCTTGTTTTGTTTCTACTCTGACTTCTATCACATGCTCTCATGTCTAGTTTACTAAATATAGTCAGTGCGCTCTGCACGACTGTTCAAGTCAAAATCACACATTCAGCCAGGAGTGTTACAGATGACTAGCACTGCTGCTAATTGCTGTAGCAAACAACCATGTAATGGAAACAGTATGGCAGTGTAAACATTTTTTTAAAATAATGTTTACTTAAACCCTCATTTTTAAAAAATCAAATCCACATCAGAACTCATCCTGCCATGTTTAGCTGTTAGTGTGTCAGTTTGGGTTATTTCTTCCTGCTGCCTTTAGCATTTGGGAGTTTCCGATTTCCTTCAACCGGGCCAAATTCTATGATTTTGTTTGTTTAAAAACATTTGCTGAAGAGGCCATTTCACACAAATTTCAGGACTTTGTGGTTATTTTTGAAGTGTTAATCTGTAATATGAAACATTTTAGATCTAAAAAACGTCAGGAAACACTGATTAACAGACCTTTCAATCTCTCTGTGTCAAAATTCAGGTGGTTTCGTAAGGCTTCGGGGCTGCAACTCAATCATTATTCGAATTTGCTGGACTCAGGTTGGCTAACAAACTAGCCTATGAGAGCACGGCTTCCTGTTTCCTTCCCCGCTGCACATGGCAACAACAGCACACGTAGTCTATTCCTGTTTGCTACGTCTTATGCTAACAGCTTTTAGCCAGCAGCATGCTAGGCGTGGTTTCAACTGCGGGAGCTGATGAATACTAACAAGCAAAGAAGTTGTGACGAAACAATTACAGGCTGTTTGAACTCAGGAGAACTCGGGGTTTTTTTGCCACCTACATAGTTTGAGAGATAAAAACTAAAAGAGAAGTTGTTGACCTGTTTTCACACCCACTATGAAGGTAAGAACACCTGTGGACCAGGGCCGGCCCTGAGCTGCATGGTGCCGTTGGTGAAAAAGGATTTTGGCGCCTCCTACTGCTCAGAACAGAAACAATGTAACTCAATAAGTGGATTACATTACAAAAATGTTTTATTCATACTAAAATGAATAGTAGAGATGATAGACAGATATAGATATTTAATTATTACTTATTTTGCTCTTTACATGAGATGAATGGTTTGTCCAACAGTTTGTCCTCCAGCAGAGGGCACCCTAGGCAATTGCCTAGTCTGCCTATGCCCAGAACCGGCTCTGTGTGGAGCTAAAATATTCAACAGAAACCTCAGAAAAAACGTTTTTAATGGAAGGGCCTCTTTAAGTACATTTATTTTCCAAATGTGTTTCAGGTTTCAATCAATACAATGACTCAAACGGGAGGCCTGAAGACACTCGATAGGTCCAGAAACATGTCTGACAAATAAATTCATAAATCAAAAGATGTTTCAGAAAAACACATTTATTCAGACAAGATCGTAACTGAGGAACGTCACAGACAATGATGAGCGAAAAATCCAAGTGTGGTTTTTACTCAGAACGGTCACAAACAACTCAAACAGTTTAAAAGGCATAAATAACAGAAAAAACTGATTCCTGCTTTAGCTACAAGCTGAAACTCTGAGATCATTTTACAAATAATCAACTGGCTGTTCTGATCTGATGAGCATATTTGAGTGAAAATGTTTCAGAACTAACTAAAAAGTGCAAGAAAAAAAATAGCTGTTGCATTTTTTCTTGGAAACAAATACATTTTTTTTACTCATGAACTCAAATATTCTCCCGGATTTGTTGATGGTTCATGGTCCAGACCCCACCAGCTGGGATATGCTGCCAATGAGTCAAGAAATACTCAGAGATTAAAACTTCATGTTTCAAAATGTTGCTTTAAATTCAGCTTTTTTTTTAGAAAAATAAAGATTTGTGTCATGATTCAGTCTGCTCATGTTCTGAAAGAATCCGTGTGAGATGAAATGGATGTGTGGATTCCATGTTGGTGGGAATCTTCTGGTGTCGTGATGATGACTCTCGTTACAGGAAAAGCTCTTGTGTTTTGTTTCCCAGAAGATCGAAATTTCCATTCCTGATTTGGGAGCCCCGAAGCAGCAGCATTCAAAAAAAAAACAGAGCTTCTTGTCATGTGTAATGTTCTGCAAATATTTAAACAAATAAATAAATTCAACCTAAAACATTGAAACATTAGCTTGAACTTTATTTGTGGCACAAGTGAAAAATAGATAATATTTGCATTTTGTTCTAACTCGTCTAAATTCCAACCAAAATCTGATTCATCACTCATTAACTCTCAGAGTGGATCACTTTGTTACAATTTTCTGATTTATTTTATATAAAATAAGTCATTTTAAAGTCAGACGTTATTTATCATTTGGGTCCAAAAACTTCTGAGATGAATGGAAGTAAATGTTTCATCAAGACAAGATTTAATTTTAATTTATATTCTACTTGATTTTTTTAAGTTAAGGATTCGGACTGCTCTATGAACTCCATGTAAACAGGAGTTCAGACACCTTTTCTTCATCCTTCAGCTGCACGGTCTGTCATCTGCCCAGCAGGGGGCAGCAGTCTACACAAGAGCCAGTCCTGTTCCTTATTTTATGATTTTATTTTCCACTATCGCCCCGCTAGAGAGAACCAGAGGAGATCCCTATCGGTACATCATGCTGTATCTGATATACCTTTAGATTCTCTTTGTACTTTTGTTTTAAAACTTGCATCACGGCTGTAGCTTTTTTTAAATTATGAATTTATGTTAATTTATATTAATGGTGTTTAATGTGTGTGTGTGGGGGGGGGGTATGTATCTGATTCTCATATCTTTTTATCTCAGCTGTCAGACTCGGTGGGATGATGATGGTGGAAGAACCTTACTGATCCATTTCTCCCAGCTGATACCGTCACCACTAAACCATCCAGACGCCGTGTGAATGTACAGATTTCTCTTTCTGAGGGAACTGATTCCTTTTTTTATCTGCATTTGTCTCTCTGAAATACTTTACAGGATAGATGCTATATTTGTTCTTTTTGAGTAAAAAATCACAAAGTTTACATCAAATTACATCAAACAGTTTTTTTTTTATCAGAAATGGAGTAAATGATGTAACTGCTGCATGTTTGGGTGAAACAGTCGAGGGGTGAGAAGTCTGATCACATGAAATGTAAAAGCAGTAACGTGTATTTGACTTAGATTTGGTTACAAAAGTCAGTTCAAGTGGAAGTAAATTTAAAACTAAAGTTCTTTGTGATTGAAAAATGTCTGAATTCACATTCCAGCTGTTTACGCCTCGTTTAGGCTTCAATCACATCCCACTTCACAACAGTTCAAAGCTTTCTGACTGTGTTTGAGATTCTCTCAGCTTTTTCCCCAAAAACTTGAAATAAATTTCACTGAACTTTAAAAAAATATTTTAAAATCAGCACAAACATTTGACCTAAAACCAGTCAGAAGCAAATCTCTGCTGTTAAATTAAAAATAATGACGTAATTATTTCAACGTGCACTGACTCAGATTGTCGGGAAAAATCTTTAATATCCTTTTAATATCAACACGTTAAAATCTTTGTAAGTTTAGTAAACTCCTTTTTTTTAATTTAATCTAAAATTCTAATTTGAATTTTTTTCTGAGCAAATTCCAAACTTTAAATCTCAATAGGTGGAACCATCTGCATGTTGTTTCTAAACAGACTCTAATCAGAGTCAGCTGGTGTGATGTTCCAAAGCCTGAGTTCTGTTAATGTGTTGCTGCATTTGAATGAGGATCTGGGATTTAAATTTCTACTACTATTAGAGACTAAAATCAGATAAATTAAAAAGAAAGGAGAGATAATAGTTGTGTTAAGTGTTGGAATGTGATCATATTGTTTAGAAGAATCTTTAAGGATTAAAACAAGTTTATATTTTATCTTGTAACCAAAGAGATGACGACTAATCAGTGAGCTGAAACTTCTTATATTTTACTAAGAAATTAAATACATTTGGATAATAAAACTGAGGAAGTTCATTATTATGTATTTGTTTTGTGCATTTTAGCCTTTAATGTCAGTTTTTGCCATTTTTTGCAGCAAAACTTGTAGCATGAAGTTCTCTGTTTTTTAAAGATTTAACCCCTAAACTAAATGTTCAACATAATTTTACTGCATTATTACTGTTGGCTCTTTAATAAAGGGAAACCAGCCTAATTCAGTTCATTCAGGTTCATTTCAAACAATATTTTTGATGAAAAACATTTTTTTTTGCGCTGAGGTTTAAATAATCAGATGTTTTTAAATGAAAACCTTGAAACATTCACTCTCATATATCCAAATTTAAGTTCTATGTAGTTTTAATCAAATCATTCAAATCTTTCAATGAAAGCACAGTTCAAACTGAACTGAAAACTAATTTTTATGATATTCTAAGGAAAATTCAGAAACATATTGAAATTGTATATGTCTTCCAGAAAAAATACTTTATTCATCCCTGAAGGGAAATTAAGTGTTGTTGTGGCTCAGTTCTTCTTCAGGACGTCCTTGTAGAAGGTTCTAGCTGTGGACAGGAAGTAACTCCTGTAGCGGTCTGTGCTTCAGTGGATCTGAAGAAGTCTCACTCCGTTGTTGAGTTACTGTGTCCTGAAGAGGATGATGACGGTTCTCCATCATGATTTTCATTTCATTTCCAAAGATGTTGTACAGAAATGAAGTCCAGCCCTCCTTTTCTTTTGCCGTTCCTCTCTGTCCTCTCATATTATTTGAAAGCCAGACAGAGACACACTGGAGTCCAGGATATACTCCTTTAGCCATGTCTCAGTAAAACACATGATGATGCATTACTTCAACGGAGTTTCAAGTTCATCATTTTGTTAGCAAGAGATCTCACATTTGTCAATAAGACTGATGGAAGTGAAGGTTTAAACTTTCTCTCTCTTCACTTTTCTCCTGACCTGCATTCATGTCTTTTCCTTTTCAGCTCATCAGGGATCCGGAGTTTCAATTTCAGGATTATTTGAGCCTTAGAAATGTCCATTAACTGCTCTTTCCCATTAACAAGTCTCTCATTGCCATGGTTACACATCATAACAAGTGGCAAAAAAGTGATAAATCAAGCAAAAAAAATCCCACAATCAGCACAACACCCAAATCAGAATGAAAAAGTATTTAAAAATAAAAAATATTTCCAGAAGAATGAACTAGCAAGAAATACTCAAAAGGAACAAAACAATGCTAGTAATGTCACAGAGCTACTCCAAGAAGCTGCCACCATGTGTAGCGCTACACCAAAAGTTCATCTCTGACCTTAAAATCTTTTTACAAACAAAGACTCATTATAAGAAACGAAATGCATGAGAGCATCTCAGTATACATTTAAATTATGGTAGCTTAGTATTATGGTCATTATTGTGGTTGTAGGAGTTTGTTTTCATGTCCGGCCTGTGTCTCTGTTAGAGATTCAAACTCGATTAAAACATTTTCAGAGAGTTTATCAACGTATTCAGTTCTGTCTGTTTTTCAATAAAGAAAACAGTGATGCAAACTGAGGGTTTGAACAAAGAGATGTTGATGCAGACTAGATTTTATTAAATATTGTTTGTTGACTTAAAGTTTAATGATGGAGAGAAAAGGAACAAAGAGGCAGATAAAAGCAGACACTTACATATGCAGATGTATAGACATTATAATGGCTTTTCACTGTGATCTCAGGCTCCGCCTCCAGCATTAATGACTCATCATGACATGAAAAGGTGCTCGTTAACCTGCCGTGCAGATGCCCTACATTGCTCTAATATAAACCTGAGCTGAGCTCCTCAGATCCACCACAGCTCGCCTACGGATCTCAGATGTCCCTGATTTGTGTGGAACTGGATTCTCCAGCAGACAGGATGCAGAACAGGGTTCACTGGTTCAGATCTCAGCTGTTTGAAGAATACAGAAGGAGAGAAGCTTTCAGGAGAACCACCACTTACTTATCAAAGGTTGCTGTTGTCCTCCAGCATGCACCTGGAAGGATGCTGACCTTTGCTCAGGTAAGAAGGAGCAGCATGAGATGTATCAAGATGTATTTACTGAAATAAAACTTTGAACCTTTTCTTTTAGCTGATGGATGAGATGACACCGCTGATCGCACACAACCAAAAATCTGCTGAAAACAACATCAGAGTGTGTTTGTCATCCAACAGATGTTTTGTTAAGGTAAATGTAACTGAACACCTGAAGAAGCAGCATGTTCTCTGACTTCCCTCTTATTTACTGAGCTGTGCTGTTTTCTCAGGTTTCAGGTGCTTCAGAGTGTCTGAACAGCAAGAGAAGCTACTGGAAACTCGACTGCAGTCAGATCACTGCTAAGATGGTGCGCCGTCACTTCAGAGGACTCCTGCAGTTCTTCCCTGAGCTCGCTTCGAAACTGGAATCTGAGAACTCAACGAAAGCGCCTGGGACCTCAGCCGAACCTGCGGTGCGCAGCACCACGCAGGTCACATGTCAGAAGAAGTTCAGCAGCTCTTTTTCAGTCGAATCCCTCCTGAAGGGAGACGATCCCTCTGCCCCGACCTCCAGATCTCCTCCTCTGTCCGGCATGCTGCTCCTCAGAGTGGAGCAGTGGCCTCCACCCACACACACACAGATGAAGAGCTTCAGCTGTTTCTCTGAGGTGCCTCCTTTTCTCCACCCTTCATTCGGATTTCCCTCCATCTCCCCAGCAGGGGGCAGCACACACCACAGACTCACTCCTAACACAAGTGCTGCTGAGCAAACGGAGCCCTTGAGCCCCGTCTACATCCAAACCAGTCCTGCTTCTTCTTTCACAGACACACACAGCAGTTACATCACATCTAACATGTCAGATTTAGTCTCAGATTCTCTCTGGTTTTAACTGTGTTTTTAAACATGTGTTCATGTATGTACACACGTGGTCACTATTTGTTGTTAGAAATGACCACAAGGTGGCAGCACAATCAAGTTTTACATGCAACTACGACTGAATGACTTTACAGGCAACTCTGTTTACTTTGTTGTTTAATAAAACTTGATTGCATTAGGATGTAAACCAGCTTTATTCAGGTGTCAGCACTGAGGATATAATCCAAAGTCTAAACTACCTGGAAACGGGTTTCTCTTGTTAAACGTTAACATTTGAACTTTAAACTTTGATCGCAGTCACACTATTTAGCTGAATGTGTGACAGAATCCTGAGTTGACTGACCACAGTGGTGAGGCCGACTTGAGCAAATTAAATGTTTGCTTTTCTATTTCCAGTACGTTTGAACCCGTCAGGAACTTTCTGAACCCACATTTATTACCTATTTACACTTTCAGGCCTCCAATATTAGGCTGACGACCTGATTTCTAGTATAAAATTAATTACAAAAATATGACAAGTTGAAATATTAATAATCAAAACAAAAAGGGGCATTTTATATAAGCTTAGAGGTAATTAAAAGTTAATGGATGAAAGACACAGAGTTTATCATCAGGCAGGCAATTAAAACTGCTGCTTAAAAACTGACAATTTATTTATTGTCAAAATAAATAACAACAAGGTAAATACTAACAGAAAATGAAGAGAAGCTATTTTTATTAAAATTATGGCAAACTGGTTAAAGGAGGACCTCAGTGACTTTTTAATCACCTCTAGAAAAATAAAACATAAATAGTAATTTAGTCAAAAGTATTACAAAACAATGATATGCCTCATCTCTGATATGATAAAACATGTGTTCTGCAGCCCAGAGGCAACAACACGCCAGGCTCATAAGCTCCGCCTCCTATTTTACCTTTAGATACACTGTTGAAACAACAAGTACACCTGCAGCCTGAGAGCAACAAAATTTGGAAGTTTTGTTACAAACTTAAAACCGTGACAAGAAAAAAAATACAATCTCTCCTGTTTGGATCAGCTGAAGGTTTTTTAGATGATTTATGTTTCCAAATGATGAGAAGGGATTGCAACAGTTTAGCTTAGAAGTAAAAAAAACGTTTTTTGCTACACCAATGTTCAGAGTTTTGGCCTTATTAAGATGGTCCAAGAATCTTGTTAAGAACATTAACTTGAAGAAGGTTAAACAGACGAATGTCCCACACGTCCTTACGTCCTCCACATACGTTCCTGTGAATCCATTGAGGACAGGTGGAAATTTACGACCCCTTCAGTCGACATGGGAAGCTCACAAAGAGTTATTGTATTAAATGTAAAGTCAAACACAGAAAGACGTGTTTTGAAAATCCAAAGGTTTGTTCAGCTACAGTTGGAAAAGATCTAAAACATCTTAAACTTACTTCCAAAATTTGGCAAAGAAATTTTGAAAATCCCACGTGACACCAAAAGTATGTAAGAATTTGCTTTCAGTATTTTATGTTGCCTGTGGGTGGGTTTTCACACATGAACTGTTTCATAACTTCTCTCATAGATTAAGGTTAAGGACTTTGACTTGACCACTCTGAAACATTAACTTCATTCTTTTTTAAAAGGTGGAGCGACTTGTGTCCTCTGGGTCACAGTCTCTTGAGCATGTTTCAAACCGGTCAAAAGTCCCGCTGAGGCCTTTGACATCTGTCTCTTTTCACTGTGGTGGGAAATACTTTATTGGTATTCAGTGTTGGATCTTTTAACTCTGCAAGTAGATGGGAGTTTTTTAGAGGATTTGATTACAATCTGCAAAAAAAAACAGTGTTTGGGTGCACATGCTGCATTTGGGGCTGCAAGACTGTGCACACTCTTTTCTTTTACTGAAGCACAACAGCAACATATTGCAAGGAAACTAAAAACAACAACTACTGTCTGAGAGTTCTAGTTTTTAATGTTAAAGGTTGGTTATGGAACATGAACACCACAGCGACATCTAGTGTCTGGATGTTTAGTTGCAACAACAGAACAAGGTTTTCAGCTGCCACATTCAACATTTCTACGTGTGTTTTGATGCCGCGAAAAGTTTTTATTTGGGTCCATCTATTGTAGCTTCACCTAAACTCACTCTGGTTTTTGATCTTCTCTGGTCGCTCCTCTTCTGAGAAGGATCGTGAAATCTCCGGCTCTGAAGCAGCTGCTTCACAGTACCAACCTTGGACCGTATTAGGTAACCTGCAATGGTGCTGCTAATGGCTGGTAGATTTAAACATAATGGTACCTATCAAAATAAATACTTTATTATATTTTACTTCAAATAAAATTTTTAAGGGAAATACTTTTATTCTGCACACCTCTAAATAGCCCATGGAGATATATTTTTTTAAATATGGCTTTTAATAAAATTGGCTCTAGAGGACAAAGAAATGTGGCGTTTTTGTAGCCATTTAATTCTAACTAGCATCAACAAATCTTTTTAACTTTAAAGTCCCAGAAAAGGTCATGTGTTTTAGAAATGCTTATTTTTCTTATTTATCATGTGTTGTGAAGACCAGACTTGGTAAAACTCTGGTTTGTCATGCCACTGTTATAAAACATCTTCAAATCTTGCTACAATTTTCAGTCACATGTGACCAGAAATATGCAAAAAATGATTACAAAAACTCATGAAGTCACACTGAAATCTTCTTTAAAAAAAACAAACAAACACTTGTTATATTCTCATGTTGATGGACAAACATTAGACACACTCTGAAATCTTATTTTACAGCCAGTGGTTAAACTGCACGTCATGTATTTAAAAAGAAATCACCTGACAAATACCAAGAAAACACATTAGTCATTAAATATATTTTGAACGCAAATGATTTTTAAAGATGACTCAGCAGCTTTACATTTGAGGAATGATGTTGTTGCGCATTTTAGTTCTTAGAGCATTTGTCTTCTTCCAGATTTCAAGAGATTAAACACTTTAGTACAGATTAATGAAGCTGAATTTGAGGCTCTGTTTCAATCATGACTGAAACTTGATATTATTTGGAAACACCTCCGTTTTGACTCAACAGACTGGTAAAGACTTGTATCTCCATCAGATACCATCGAGTCATGTGAGCCGAAGGCAAACTGAGAAAAAGTTTGTGTCTGAAACAAGAAGGTATTGAACAGAAGGCAGAACAGAAGAGGAGCGTGATGAGCGTAACATTTGGCACCAGTTGCCCCCGACACATTTCCATTCCAACAGGATTACTGGTGAACGACCTAGATTACGCCACAGCCCTCCTGTGCTGCATCTTCTGCTGCCTCCCTCCCCGTCTCTGACTGATCAACAGAGATTACACTCAGAGAGTAGCGAGCCTGGCACTCAAACAACCAGAGCATGTGACTTTAGTGTCACACTGAAGGACAGACGGGAGACCGAACAAAGCTTTTCTCTGCGTTCTTCACAAAGTTTTTTTTCTCGACATTTCTCACTGAAGTCAGAAGCAGGATTCAAACACATAGTTTATTACTATTTATTAAAAGCTTTTTGATTGAACACTAATAAGAACTGATTTTTTTTTTATTCTAAATGAAAGTCAACCAGTGACTCGGGGTTTGTTGTTTAGGATTAACTTGCTGATTTAAGTAAACTGGTTCAAGCATTAATCCCGTTTGTTGTTTTGTACAGTGAATCCTTACGGTGTTGCTCTGGTTTTGCTCTCATATAATAATAATAATACTAAAATGTTGATAAGAACATTAGCTGTTAAATGTTCTACATTTTGTGTATATTTTATAAGTATAATCTTTGCGTTTGTTTTTTTATCTTTTGCCTCTTGATTAGACTTTTTGTGCTACTGCGTGCTTTTTAAAAAAATTTTATATTTGAGCTAATCTCCTGACAGCTGTTTGCCAGTTGTTTACATCCGAACTACTGGAGTCTGCTACTCTGAAAATAAATGAGCTAATTTTAGCTCTTAAACATCCATTTTAAACATCCACCGACAGTACTGTCATCATTATTTCAGGATTGTTTGTAAAGTTCAGACATTAGTGAGTCATAACGGTTACTAACATGTGACATACCTGTACATACATGCATGATAATACAGGTAGACACATGTTTTTGTTGTTCTTAAAGGTACAGCACAGTTAGATAAACTGTCGTGACACCGAGGAGAACTTTCTGTATTCTGGAGTAAGACCCGGAAGGCGCGGCTCTCTGACGTAAAAAGATAAACACACACCACGTTGACAGTAGAGTCGAAAGAGTCACGTCGCACTCGTCTTCATCTCCCCCTTTTCCATCTAATCCCACCCCCCTCTCCTTCCTGCAACCCCGTTACTTCCTCCCCCAAGAGGCGAAACCACTGAGTCATCTGTCGAGCTATGCTGCGTTCACTTACTGCTCGAAAAATCGAGCACTCTTACACAAACACGCTCAGGTGTACTGATAATGATGACTGTAGTTCTCTTATAGCTGTTTTACCTTGAAAGCTACACAAAACTAGTAATTGTGCATTATAAACAGTTTTTTTTTTTTTTTCAAAATAAAACGTAACACATTTTGAGGGGAAAAATCGTTTATGTGAAATTAGAGTCAATTTTGAAATCTTGAGTCGAGAAGAAAAAATAAATAAATAAAATACAACATTCACCTCAAACATGTTAGAATTTAAGATTTTACTTTGATGGGTTTCAACGCTTAGTTCTATAACACCAACTTGTTTAGATCTTTGCAATTATAATCTAATTACTCAAATAAATTGTGTATGTATGTGAAAAGAAAATATTAAATAAAATCAAGCATGTTGCACTTTTTAAAATAATAAAATGCTACAGTGAATTTAATATCTGATTTTACAGAAAAAAGGTAATTGAGTCAAGGCTTCTTTTTAAAAAAGAAAATACTATTATAATTTTTCTTAATTTAAGTTTCTCTATTCTAAGCCAGACTTAAAAAAAAATCCCTAACTCAATAATTGTTGGTGCAAAAACACTTGTAAAATGTTCTTATCATATTTTAAAAATATATAACTTTTTATAGCTTGATTTAACAATACTGAGAAAGTGTTTGCCTGCAGGCGGGGTGGGAGGGAACTTTGATTTATTGTCGAGATATTGTGGAATTATATTACATGCTTTTGAGGAGTGTTGTTTGTGTGTCCTTTTTATAAGGTTAATAAGGAATCTTTAACCACGGGGGCTATTTGGGTCAACAAATTCATTCTTAACTATTAACAACAACACAAGCAGTAAAGTTGACTAGGCAAACCAAGTGCTCCAAATTTGGACCTTTTTTCCAAAACAAACTGTCAATCATTGATGCGAGGAGACAGTTGAGCCGTGCCATTTGGTTTGAACCTGCACCGAGTTAATTAATTGTGAATTTTGTGTTGCTGTGAAAGAGTTCATGACTTTGAAAACACGAGGCTGGTCAAGTCCATACTGAACTTCATTCCTCTGTGTAACCTCTGAGGTATCTTTTAAATCAGATTGTAGAATTCTACATTAGTTTTAAGCATCTTTTTTTTTTTTTTTTTGCAAAGGCGGTTTGAAAAGTTTTCAGCCTGTTTTGGCAGATTTAAATCTGTAACTCAAGCTGAAAAACTGAATCATTTTCTAAAATTTGGTCTTTTTTAATACAAACCTGCTTCTTTTTTTCTAACGTCATAAACAACCACCCCTCTTTCAATAACCACATCAATAATAAAAACAAACTGAGTCCACTATTTACATGTAAACATCATCTCTTTTTTTTCTGTGCGAAAGGTGAGTAAAAACACGATCCCACCAGTGACGCATTTATTCATCACAGTCTTCTAATATTTCACAGACCACCATGTTAATAGATCTTCTTCTGTTTCATCCTTCCTTTCGGCTCGTTTGCTATCAGAAAGAATGAAATTGTTCTTCTGCAGTGAAAGTCTGCTCAGCGTTCCACATCCATGAATCCAGCAGGCTGCATTCTCGAACCCTGTCAGTCTGACCTCACATATTTTCCCTTCATGATTAAAAACAGGAGGATTGTTAGGTGCAGTTTCAGCTTTAACTACTGGTGCAACTTTATCTGCAGAGGTTGACCCTCTCCTTTTCTGGGATGTTTTGGTGCTTTCCAAACCTGAATGTTGATTAAAAACAAAATACAGATATGTTATGTCTGTAATTGTAATGGATTTGTGTGCAAATTGCTGCAAAACAAAAGAAATGCATTTTATTTTTTAAATCCTGAACCTGTAAACAATCACAAAGAGCTGAGATTTGATGCATCTGTCATTAGAACCCACTGTTCCCTGGCATGTTTACTGATCTATACTTGGCATGGTGATAAAGACATTACGGTGAGGAACTTGACTAACAGTGACTGCAGCTCTGAGAGGATTAGCGTTAGCGCTCTGGCTTCTTTACTGTTTTCATTCTGCATCATGTGATCTAGGTGGAGGCCATCGTTTACAAACTCTAGCAGCATTAAAACACCAACGGACACACTTTCGTTTGTTTTTCAGTCTTATTTGAGTCAGGAAAGAAGGCCGAAGGTTGTTGATTCTTTTTAAAGTTAAGTATTTATTAATTAACCTGATGATGTTTTTGAGCGAGAGCTGACCGTCACTGTGAGTTTGACCCTTGCTGACTGTAAACACAGACATATAGTGGGCCAACAAGCCCCCATGGCACCAACGTGTCAAGGGTCACGATACTTTCCTCAAGATGAAATTAAACACAGAATATTATTATTGTTTGAAGTTTTTTTTTTTATTATTTTGAAACTGTTTTCTTTCGATTTATTTTACTGGTAACTTTTTAAATACATTTTTCTTCCGTTGTTTGTTGTCGCCCCATTTCTGTTTGTGACCTCTGTCAATGTTTTGGGTTTTATTGTTGCTGTTTCAGCATCTCGTCAGTTGTTTTGGGTAAATTTTGGCATTTCTAACGTTGTTTTGGGCCTCTTTTTTTTGGTTGTTTTGGAAAAAATGAAGCGTCTGCAGATTTGGGTCGTGACACTTTGTGAAAATATTTTTTATTTAATCTCTTGAAGTTGTTTTGGCTGATTTTCTGTGATGTTTGATGTGATTATGAACTTCTTTGATGTTGTTTTAAATCTCATTGTGAGTGTTTTAACTTCTTAGTGCTTGTTTTGATTCACACCTCAGTTGTTTGTCATCTTGATAGTTTCTCGTCACTTTGAACTTCTTTGTAGTTGATCTCTGATGTTGCTTCAAGCCCATTTGAAGACAATTTAAAACTCTTTGTTCTAATTTACGACTCTTCGATGGTTTTATTGACAAACAAGGAAATTATCACCTCACAGAGGCCCCGAATGTAGGGCCTCTTGGATAAAGTTCCTGCTTCCTGTAGGTCAAATCAGTAATTATTCATAATTTTAAAGCTATTTTATAATAATAATATTTGACAAACACCTTCAAAAGCAAAAAGAAACATTTATCATCCCTCGAATACAGTTTTATTCTCCTTCCCTTCACCTGCAATAACTCATTTTTAAAGCCTTCACGCTGGTAAATCGTTAATTCAACCTTTTCGCACAGCAGTTTACAGACAAAACAAACAATGTTATTAAGTTTTTACTGCTCAGTGATGGTTGTTATATATCAGTAACATCACACAACCTTGTTAGTCAATTAGTAACAATCTTATCGACATCAAGAGAAAGAAAAGAAGTCTTATCGTGTCAGTTACAGCGACTTAATAACTCAGGCTGGGCTGAAGGGAAATTTCCAAACCATTAACCCAAATAAACTGTTTTTGTTTTCAGCTGATTAACAGGTTTTTGCTTTTGGTGACCCATAAAAATAATAATAACATACATCCAACATCCAAATTTGTTGGGAACATGGAGGAGATCTGCAAGAAGTGACAAGAAGATATGGGCTGCACTCCTTGCAGCGAGAAGGTCCTGGGTTCGAATCCGGGCTGGGACCTTTCTGCATGGAGTTTGTATGTTCTTCCCGTGCATGTGTGGGTTTTCTCCAGGGACTCTGGTTTCCTCCTACAGTCCAAAAACATGCAGGAGGTTAACTGGCAACTCTAAATTGTCCCTTGGTGTGAGTGGTTGTTTGTCTATGTGTGGCCCTGTGATGGACTGGCAACTTGTCCAGGGTGTCCCCCACCTCTCGCCCAAAGACTGCTGGAGATAGACACCAGCTCTCTGCGACCTGAACAGGAAGAAGCAGGTTTAGACGATGGATGGATGGATGGATGGATGGATGGATGGATGGATGGATGGATGGATGGATGGATGGATGGATGGATGGATGGATGGATGGATGGATGGATGGATGGATGGATGGATGGACGGATGGATGAATGAAAAGAAAATCCACATTTGATGGATTTAGATGTACGTTCAGGTTTCTGGGGACCACCATCATTCAGGACCTGAAATGGACAGCCATCATAGACACAGTCATTAAGAAGGTCCAGCAGAGGTTGGACTTCCTGCAGCAGCTCAAGAAGTTTAACCTGCTACAGGAGCTGCTGGTTAAACTTCTACAGATCCATCATCGAGTCTCTATCAGTCCATCACAGTCCGGTCTGGTTCTGTAACCAAACCAGACAGAAACAGACTGCAGAGAAGATCACTACTAATCTGAGGACCTGGATTAGCCACAAAAACTTTTCCCCCAGACCATCACCATGTTGAACAAACATATTTAACACCTTAATGATGAACTAATTCATTCTCTTACATAAATAATTCTATTTGATAACAGTATAAACAGCTTCAAACATCGATCAGTTATTTATGATGGACGACGGTGTCTAGTGTCTATTCCACGTCTCACAAGATTTGTTTACGTGTCTGTCTATAAGTACAAGAACTAATAGAAACTGAAGCCAAATTCCTCGCGTGTAACATAATTTGCTGAATGTAAATTAGTTACAAGTTTCAGTCCCTTTTATGGAAATCACAATCTTATGCAAGTCAAACATCTTTGCTGACTTCTTCATGAGATAATCTTACAAAATACTTGTGATTTGTTTTTTTTGGGACCACGGAGGGCAAAACTGATCTTAAACTGTTGAATACTTCATTTAGACAATAAATCCTTGGAAACAACTTTTAAACACAAGATTTTTGTTGAACTGTACAGTGTAACTCCACACACGCCGGTTACAGTGTGACATTCCATCACACACCTTTTTACTACGTGACCTACAAACACACTGCACCATCATGTGAGTCTGAATCACACACTCCTCTTACTAACTTATTGCATCAGTGTTGCTTTCATTACCAGTTGAATCCAGCCTGTAGAAACACAATGAGCTTGGGATGGGTGTGTGAAGTGGTTTTAAGATCGATGAATAACGGCAGGAAGCAGCCGACAGGTTAGGACTCTCATACATCCCTTCTTTATTTGTTCTGCTGTGTTTGCACCTAACAGCACTGCCACAGGCTGAAAATTAGAAAAAGCAAACACGGGTGAGTTTTAAGCTACTGAATCGAACCAGTTGCATTAGAAAAAAACAGAGTGATCCAGAACTTCTGGTATTTATTTACATTTGGTTTTACATTTGGGTCGAAAGGGGAAGGAGGTTGTCCTCGAATCGAGAGGTTGGAGGTTTGATCCCCGACCCGAACAAGCCATGTGTTGATGCATCCTTGGGCAAGATGCTGAACCCCAAACTGCCTCCTGGGCGCCATGACACGGGCAGCCCTCTGCTCCCTCGGGATGGGTTCAATGCAGAAGTGAATTTCTCCATTGTGAGATGAATAAAGTTGAATTATTATTATTTTTGTATTTCCACTAAGGCATGAACAGAGAGGTCGATTAGTCAAATAGCTTCAGCTGCAGAAGATTTGCAGTTTATCAGTCAGCCGGCGGCCTCGGTTCTTTCATATGCACATTTCCAAGGGATTGTCTCTAGACAACCAATCAGAGACTGCTCCCCTACCACTCCCAAGGTTTCAGGTAATTGTTAAAAGCCTTACCCCCCCCTCCCCTACCCTCCCCCCACCAAGAGTGCTAAAATTCTACCCTGGTAATCTGTTTTGGCCTTTGTTCCTGAGGAACAAACGACCCTCACTGAAGACCTTATTCTTTCTATTCTTTGTGTTTACTATCTATTTTGAATTCATGGGCTTACAGTTGCATGTTTTTCCTTCCTTATTAACCCAATTTTTAACCAAATTCCAACCTTTATTCAAAGCTGTTTGCTGGGACTTTGGTTCCTCAACCCAAATGAGAGGAAGCAGACGCCAGAAGTTACTGGTTTAATATCATCCAAGAAATTTACTCAATAAGGGCTGAAGATCTAAAGTTATAGCACTAGCATTACTTTTTAGTAAATTCTAATTATATCGTTGGTAATATGTTACAAATGATAAGATGTGAGACAGGTTGGCACTCAGACCCGTGGAGCTCTTTTACAAGCAGACAACGTCCCCTACAAACATAGTAATCAGTTAGTTTAAAGTCCACCGGTTTTATCAGGTATTGAGACACCCTGCAACCCACAAACTGTGAGCTCAGATTCTGGCAGCTGGCAAATGCAATCATTTCACAATGATAGTTAAATCAGATCATTTAAAAAAAAACAAAAAAACATCTTAACTTTGTTTATATGTCATTTCTTTTGACGTCTGTACCACTCATTCACTCATTGCTGTGTAGTGACGGATGAAACTATCTCCACGGTTACACGTTTCCCCTCCAATGCAGCTATTGTCCAAAGGCCTCACATTACAAGTCTACAGTGCGGCTGTTGTATCCCCACAAAGACCTTTCACACACTCACTGCCAATACTAGCACTTATTGGTAGACTTTGCTGTCAGCTCTCTTGCAGGTGTGGAAATTTCCACGAAGAGTCCCGCACTGCAGGACACACTTAAGTCGAATTTAAAAGAATTTGGGAAACCGGTGACCTTATCTTGATGCTGACACACGCATTTGCACAAAAGGACGGTTCTCAAATTTCTGATGACCTATCGCGTATTCTGTGTTGTCCGACCAACAAACCCCCGATCAGGCCTTCCAATACAGATTAGAGATCTGTTTAAAGTGACTTGTAAAAGGATTAGTCACACAAAGCACTCAACATCTGTATACTTTCACCCTCAGACCGCTACATTAAATGGATTTATACTTCAATAGTACGAGCCACGGTTTGATTAAACAATAGCAAGGGGTCATCAGGGAAAAGTAGAAGGATCCGAGGTGAGGGAAGGAGAGAGGTTAAATTCTCAGCTGCAAGGAGCTGATGAAGCATTCATGTGAAACTTCTGAATGACTAGAGAGAGAAAAAAAACAACAAAAGATGTTAAAGATTTTATTGGAACAGCTGAATTAAAACAACAGACTTAGAAATGGAGTCAGGAGAGGTAAAGTGAGTCACGTTTTGCGCTCAGCTTCCTCATCATGCAACCGCTGGAAGGAGTAGTAAGCCCACAGCTGCCTGTTGCCCAATAGAGACAGCGGTGTTAGGAAGTGGGTTGGACCGCTCCCCCCCCATCAGGCTTTATAACATTCCCCCCACATACATCCGCCTTGTGCTTCACGTTATAAACAAAGCGGAGCTTCTGGCATTTCCAGCAGTTTGCCTTGTTTTTTCTTTTTTCAAGGAGCGGGAAAAAAAGTTTTGGTGGACTTTTTGGTGCGAGTTCAACTCCAGACAATCGGCAGTTAAGGAAACAGGTGGGTTTTTAAAAGGCTTTAAACAAAATGTAACTTCATTTTATTCTGCTTATAATTTAAAGGGAACTCGGTGCCTCACGTGGCTTCTTGCAGGAACACGTTGGTAAATAAATCCGAAATTCAATTTGACTTTAAAAATAAATGTAGAATGATCTCGTAGATTCATTTATGCATTTGTTTGTTTATTTTGTGTTAGCAGCGTGCAGTGTATGTGCATTTGCACACGTTATTTTTTAAACATCTTTTATGACCTGTCTAAAAATACGCACCTTGTTGAATTCCTTCAAAATAAGACGCAACATCGTGTTGCTGCACGCGCGTTTCCGCGCGCGCAACCCCCCACCCACCCTGAAGAAAAAAAAAAAGACCGTTATTACTATTTAATTTGTTGTTAAGTAATTTGAAACCAGCTCAAAACAAACAAACAAAAATGAGTTTCTAGATTTTTACTCCTAAATATGGATGTGATGAGAAAAGAAAATTCACCTTTTCAGACTGTCACGTGTTTCATTTAATTCCTCTGTCCTGAATCACAGACGATCATTTTCATCTCTGAAAGTCTGCTGGGGTAAATTCCTTTATGTCACTAGAAAAGCAGCTCTCACAACAAGTAAACATGGTCATTTCTGTTTATTTCTCTACTTATTATTATTAACTGTTGCATAAAATCCTTAAATATATATTTATATATATTTCAGTGTCTGTTATTGCTGGAAATGTAGGTCTTTGGAAGCTTAAATCAACAGGCCTTCTGCTGCCGCCATGCTGATATGTCAGAACCAGGGATTTGAGAGATTAAAGCCAGTCCCCAAAGATTAGAGAAGCAATCATTGTTTCTACAGATGGACTCAGCAAGCGTGTGGTTGTGAAGGAGGATAGCCTGGCCTTGATTTTTTTTTTCTTTCTTTTTTTATCTTTTATTGTGGTTTCAAAGTTCAAATCTAATCACTACATATGCTGCTTTTCTGGATAGTAAAAAGCTCGAGCTTTATTAGGCACCGCCACTTTTTATAAAAGACCAACCCAAAGCTAAACGCTTGTAACGGATCAACTTTAGTGCAGCAACATCCTGCTGCTGTTTCCTGTTGTCAATTTCACCACACAGTCTCACTTCTGCCAGACTGGGAAGCCATTTCGGTTATTTTTCTTATTATCATTCTTTTCCTTAAAGTGTGTCATTTTCTGAATCAAACCTCCAGGAGGAATTCAGCTTGTTGGAACAGGTTTGATAAAATACAAACATGCAAATCCTTAAAAAAAAATGACACAACAGAAGCTGATCTTCCTTTTATTAAACAACAAACTCTATTTATTGGCAGATTATGGGATTACATATGATCGTTTTCCCTCTTTAAACTAGATTAATCTGTAAATTTGATATTTCTGAATTAAATGCACCTAAATATTGCAGCGGGGCCTCGCCCTTACGTTCCCACTCCTTTCAGCCAAGTGAAACATAAGCTCTACGCTGCAGGTGTAAACAGCAGGTGACCTACATCTCAGCCTAAGTTGCTGCTGCAGCGCGCGAACAGGTGGCTGTAAGGTGTGTCGAAGAAGTCTGCCAAAATAATTAGCCTCAGTTTTTGTCAATAATTCTTTCAGGATGTTCTGTTTCTTTCCCTCTGATACTTTATATGATCTAAAACAAGCTGTTTTCTCTCGGCCAGTGTGATCACAAACACGCCTTTTCTTCATCACATGACTGAGGAATCTCAGTGGGGGCAGATCTTTTGCCCTCTTCCAACAAAGCTCCTGCAGTGCAGCGGTGGCCATGTTGCATTCAGACAAATGAACCTGTTGTTTGATACTCCTCTTCATCTGCACCATTGTGAGAGATCTGGCTGGAGCTGGATTCATGTTTTCTCTGTTACAGGAGCGTGCACGGACATGTGTGTTTAATGGGCGTGTCCTTCTAGACTACCATGTTTCCATAAGTGCAGTTATTCACCTCCTTTGAATCAGCAGCTTGCTTTGACGGGTCTGTTAGGAGTTTTAGAAGTTAAACATGGTTAGTGCAAACAGGAAAGAAGTCAGAGAAGAAGCTGGAATGTTTAGCTGGGAACCATGGTGTCGATTACTTCCTGTTTGTGTGGACGTGTCGTGGTCAGTCCTCCCCCGTCTTTCAGCCCTGGAGAAAGGAGTCCCTGGTTTCTCCGGAGTGACCAGATCAGTGGACAAAAGAGTCCTCCTAACAGGCTAATTTGATTTGCATGCACAGTCACCGCCTGCATGTTCTGCTCCCAACAAAGCAGAGTGATCTACACAGCTTGTCTCCTCCCTCTTTTTTTTTCATTTTTTCCCCTTTTCTTTATTTCTTTCTTTATTTTTTATTCATTAAAATGCTCCAGTGATTCTCCCAAAACATGCCCCTTCTGAAATCCAGCATCCAGTCTGAGTCAGTTTATAAACTGAGTTAGTGGGATTAGATTTCCTCTGTCTGTTAGAAGTTCGTCTCTCTATCTTGCAGCTGCATGAGACCCTTATCTGTCCAGTGTCGTGTCCAACGATCAGTGTTTCTACTGTGGTCAGTTGTTGGGTGTGACTCTCACATCACTGCAGGTCAAAACTGCAAGTCTCTGCAAGCTTGTGTGTATTTACCCCTGAGGGTGCGTATGTCCCCCCCCAAGCATCAAACAGTCTGTTACTTTTATCGTCTCCAGCATGTTTAACAGATGTAAAAAATGACATGCCTTTCTGGAATTTCAAGAAAATCCTTGCACAACTTTCCTCAGATACTTTTTTTTTTTCCGCTCTAACTATTCCCTTCTCTCTGACTCGCAGGCTCTACAGCTCTCTGAAATGGATGATATCCAAGTCGTTGAGTCCAAACCTCTGCTGGTGGACAAGGAACTACCGGTATGTACGGTGAAAGTTAATACCCGTTTAAAAATAATTCCTCCAAAAGTGGTGTGGACCTGTCTGCTCAGCCGTGCTGCTTTCAAACGCACAAATACATTCACTGATCTGAGGTTATAAAATTATATCATGTGGTTTTATTAATACTTTCATTACTCTTGTTCTCTCCTGTTTCAGGGATTGAGAGAAGCTGTGCAGCAGCTCGTTGTCAAGGTGTGTGTTCAGAAACACAAATTCACAAACATTAATTGAAGCAAATGTCGAAATATATCAGAATTTGTTTTTATGCATCACATGAACCAGTTTTTTTTTCTAGTACCATCTAGTGGTTGATGTAAATAATTCTCCCAGCGACTGATTGGAAAAGCTGCGTGTTCATCCGTCACGCTAACGACCGCTCGTTTGCTGTGACTTTTATTTGGACATAAATCTAATTGAGGCTGGACTAATTTGGTCAGATCCTGGAAGTGTCCGTTAGAGAAAAAGGAACACGTTAACGGATGCACACCTGTGCTGCCGCGTCCAAAGTTCACGTCTCAAATCGTGGAAAATAAAGAATCGGTGTTGTTTTAAGTTTAAAAATGGCGTCAAAGTCAATCTGCTGTAGGAGGTTATATTTATGTTTATGTTTATAACAGCTCTCTGATTTGATCATTCTTTTATTTATTTATATTTATACATCACAGCTCAGATTACTTTATACTAGCTGTTCTTGGCTAATCTTTTATTTTGAAAGCTTAACAGATGAAGGAGGCGACGTAGTCTGGGAATAAAGAACAGACTCAGTTTTTGTTCAGAAACAAGTCACTATTTACCTTTTAACCTAATGGGCGGATTATTAATCTGTTATAAAGTGTTTATAGATTAATAATTAATTACACATTATTATAATTATTGCACATTTATGAATTATTTACAAGGGTAATCTTGTTGTTCCATTAAAAATAGGTTTTTCTAAATCATGTTAAAATCGAACTTTAGAATCCTGATCGTGCAAATTTTTCCCTTTAAAACTTTTTGTTTTTTGGTAACAACTAAATACCGAGTCATGATATCTTCACCTCTTCACTATGACCTCCTGCGTAGAGAAGCAGGCGGCCTCAGGACACACGAAAAGGAAATTCCTTCACGTTTATTCCTCTGACTTAACGCTAATTGGTTGAGTTTAAGCTTCTGATAAGTGAGCCGGTCTCAGTGGACAAGATGATGTCGTGATCTTTGCTTCCAATATTGGTGCTGAATACATTTGCAAATGCATGTGACTGTGATGGTTTCTGTTTAGGCCAGTGTGCATAAAGGTGCACAGTGACACACACGTCCAACAGGATAATCCTGCGCACGTAGCTGGAGTGTCCTACATATGTGGAGGAGGGAGATGTTGTTTGATTCATGCTAAAGCACGTCATTTAAAGTAAAAATGGTCCGAGAATTAAATAAGAGGTCAATTATACAGGAGAGATACAGGTCATGTGACAAAGGGTTGGTTATTTTTATCAGTTTAATTCAAACGTTGGTGTAAAAACATTGTTTATGAACAGGAAGTAGAGATTTGCTTTTGATTTTAAAGTTCCTTAAACACATATTCTGTCCCAGTTGTCTTAAAAAGATGCATTTATGCATTTTATATATATGACAGTTAAAGTAAATGATTGTGTTATTAGATATGTAGAGTCATTATTATTTATTTTTTTGCTGAATAATGGTCGCTGCACTCACTCAGCACGTTTCCTTTCTCAAACATCCTGGTCTACATGTACGTGCAGCAGCGGATGCCCCTCTGTCTGACATTGGCTGATCCAATTTAAGGATATGTTCATCTAGAATTAGCTTGTTTTGACCAGCCTGCAAGGCACCATGGGAGGCTGGGGAGCTTAGGCCGAGTGAGGGTATAAAACGCAGCTCTGAGCGCTGGACTGAACAACGTCAGAGACTTACCGAGTGGACGACCTGTAGCTTGAGTTTCCTTTACTAACAAGCAGCAGTGGATTTAAGTTCTGCAAACATGGTTCTGGAGGATCCGGACGTGGAAATGATTGTCGCTGAGATTGAAGTTAGTGTGAGTTCACATTTAAATGTGCTTTCAGTAGTTTGCAGGAGCGTGTTTAGGGATTAAGTCCTTCCTGTGACTGCCAAGAAAAAAAAAAAACAAGTTGTCGTGAAGATTTTTGTGGCTTGTTGCATGTTTAATTTAACAAATGACATTTTAAACTCGTTCATTTAGACTTTTTTTCCTAAATGTTTTGTAGGAGCATGATGTAGAGACTCCACATGGGAGAATTCGCTGCACGATGAAGGGGGTTCCCAAAGGGGACCGACCGGTCATCCTTACCTTCCATGACATCGGACTGAACCGTAAGTCCTGGTCCTTACTCAGCTTTATCTCGGTGAAACATCTGTCACTCCTTAAGCTGATGGAGTTTTGAATACCTGTGCCATGTGCCATCAGATTATACTCACAGAGCTCAACTTTATGTTAAGTCTCTTGTATTAGAGCTCCTAAACTCCTCCAGTATTGCTGAAAGATTTACGTCTTGTAAAACTTTACAGACAAAAAAAACATCCTGTTTTTATTCACCAATGTTTTTTTAAAGATTCTTATGGATCATTTGTTTTTTTCCAGACAAAACCTGCTGGGACACGCTCTTCAACCATGAGGACATGTCTGAAATCATGCAGCACTTTGCTGTGTGTCATGTCGACGCCCCGGGCCAACACGAGGGAGCCAACACCTTCTCCACTGGGTGAGTTTAAACCAGACCTTTGATATGTGTCAGGCAGTCTGCAACCTTTGGCTCCACAGGTTGATGGAACACCGATTACAGACTTAAAACAACCTAATTTGACAAAATGTGTCTCTGGGCCAGGGGTTTATCTTGTACTGTTTAATCTTGTCTCTGACGGCGGAACTTTAGCCTCGTCTTCTTGCTTCATAATGTAAAAACTGAACGCACAGATTCTCGAAATAAAGAATTATAAACTGCAGAAGAGATGAACGACGTGTCTTTTTGTTTTAAAGATATGAGTACCCTTCCATGGACCAGCTGGCGGAGACTTTTCCTCTGGTGCTGAAACACTTTGGGTAAGCCGAGCTTCAGTTTTCACGCCAACATTTTATCGTTCCATTTAAGGAATTTTCTAACCCGTTGTTCTAACAGTACCCTCGAATCTTTGTGCATGACAGGCTGAAGAGTGTGATTGGAATGGGCATCGGAGCCGGGGCCTACATCCTGACCCGCTTCGCTGTAGGTTTTACACCTCTCATTCACACTTTATTACTTGGGAGTTTGAATTAATCTCAGATTAACACAAAGGGTGATTTCTGCTGCTTTTTGCTTATTTTGGCATTCTCGTCAGATTATTGCTCGAGCCTGCTGAGTCTTAAAAACCAGAGGAATGTTCACAAACAATAATACCGCGCTCAGCAGGAAGTCTCACTCTGTTGAAAGAAAGCTGACAAAAGACAACTTGTAATTCCCGACTGCAGCTGATTTTGGGGATGATGGTGTGATACGAGTCAAAATGATCTTGAAATTTTAAAAAAAAGCAGCAAAAAAAGTTGAAAAAGCAAAAACAAATCGATAAAGGCAATAAAATAACCTAAAAAAATGATATTTGTATTAATGTTTTTAGCTGGATTATCCAAACATGGTGGAGGGTCTGATGCTGATCAACATCAACCCATGTGCTGAGGGATGGATGGACTGGGCTGCGAACAAGGTAACACACTCAGTCTGAATCAATAAGTTTATAGTTTTAGATTTATTTTCAATAAATTTCTTCTTATTATTAAACGTGATTTATTTTAGATCAGCGGCTGGACTCACGCCATGCCGGACATGATTATCACCCACCTCTTTGGAAAGGTACCAATCCATTGTTTCTGTTTTTTTCTGGTCTGAAGATGAAGAAAAAAATGTGTTTAACTTGAGTTTTTGATCTCTGCAGGAGGAGATTCACCACAACCATGATTTAATCGCTACGTACCGCCACCACATCCTGAACACCATGAACCAGTTTAATCTGCATCTCTTTGTTAAGGCCTACGAAAGGTAATGTCAAGAATTAAACAGCAAAGTCTTTATAATCTAAATAAAACATTATTTATGTTTATTATCTTTCTGCAGCCGAAGAGATCTGGAAATCGAGAGGCCGGTCCCTGGAACCAATGTCAGAACCCTCAAGTAAGTTCAAATATATATATATAAATAAAAATTCTCAATGTTTTTTTATTATTTTTTTTTGGTGCTGAATGTGCTTCTGCTTCACCTGATCCAGGTGTCCTTCTCTGCTGGTGGTTGGTGACAGTTCTCCTGCCGTGGACGCTGTGGTGAGTTTGCACGGGTTAAAGCAACATTTCAACATGACTCGGACAAAGATCAAGTGACTCAGATTAGATTTAATCTCTTAACAAGTCGAGAGATTTGTGTAGCCGTTTTTACTTTCAGCTTAGGGCCTGAAATCCTTTCTGAGGTCGTTTTGAACTTTTCGACACAGACTTCAAGTTTTGCTGTTAGTTTCCATGATTCAACAGATTTTTTTTGGGTTTCACGCAGGTCGAGTGCAACACTAAGCTGGATCCGACAAAAACCACCCTGCTTAAGGTGAGAAGCACGTTTCATCTCCTTCCATTCTCATTTAGATTGTACTAACCTTGATGGACTGATAAGTTTCCAGCCTGTCAGCATCTACTTGGTGACATATTAACTCGAGCTGCAGCAGCTCAGCGTGTCTGTGCATCTGTGTTCTGCTTGTACAGTCTGACCTACTTCTCTTCACCTGCCTTGTTTTTCACACCTGTTCTCTCCTCCCTCTGCAGATGGCGGACTGTGGAGGCATGCCGCAGGTCGACCAGGTGTGTATTGTCTGTTAGTGAAGCAGAAACATGGCGGGATAATTAGGTGGTCATGTGGGAGGTGTGGGTGGACGGCGTAAGAAGATGGCACTTAAGAGCATTAACGAGCACCAGACACGGACCACAGCTGTGAGGTTGTAATCTGAACAGCACCTGCTCGCAGCAGCTGTCATATCTCAGGCGGTATAATCTGGATGAGAGGAGGGGCGTGTCAGTGTGATGTAAACTGAGGTGATTATTTATGACAACATGGCTGATTATCCGTGTTTCTCTCTGCAGCCTGGCAAACTGACTGAAGCTTTCAAGTACTTCATTCAGGGCATGGGATACAGTAAGTATTCAAGATGTAAAAAAAAAAAAAAAGTTACATTATTGTAGGAAACTGATTTGCTTTTGCAATTTTTTCCTTCAAGTGCCTTCTGCCAGCATGACCCGCCTGGCTCGCTCCCGCACCGCGTCCGGCTCCAGCGTCACCTCCTTCGAAGGCAACCGCTCGCGCTCCCACACCCACGAAGGGAACCGCTCGCGCTCGCACACCAACGAGGGCAACCGCAGCCGCAGCCACACGGACGGCACGGCCAACAACAACGTGGACCAATCCGTACCCAAGTCCACCGAAGTCTCCTGCTAAACCAGCCGCCGCTCCGAGGCGGACGGACCTCCCAAAGCCCCCTTTTATAAATCGCGTGCTGCGCTGCCTCCTAATTATACATACGCTCATATTTCCACACACATAAAGCAGAGAGAAGCAACAACAGCATGATGGGAAATGTAGAGAAGAAAACGCACAAGAGGACAAAACTTTTGATCAGTTATGAGTTGAGGCAGCGCAGCATTTGGGGACCACCGAAACAGAAAATATCAGAGAAAGCTGTGGCTAAGAGTACTACTCCAGCTTGTAAAGTAACGTACATGCATTTAGCTAAAAAAATAACCAAACAACTTAAAATTCAGCATTCCTGCTTTTAATCCACAACACTGACACAGCTTCCTCCACCAGACCTCACTGTAAATGTCTTTTTGTGTTCTCGCAGTAATCGTCTCATCATTTACTCTCTTTTTTTTTTTTTCCATGTCTCAAGTCTTAATGTTTGTGCATAGGGGGCAGATCTGTAGATGTGGGCTGAACAAGAACTCGGAGGCACTTGGATAGACGTAGAAGGAGCTGAATTGCCTCGTTTTTTCTGGGTAACTTCGAAAATTAAGGGACAAACTTCCAAGAAAATCCTGTAAATATACAAATTCCTTATTGCTGGGATTCTTTATCTTTGAGGTGTTGGATTTATTTTATTTTTTTCCTCCAAAGATTTTAAGAATTTTCACACCACTTTGCGTGTGAAATATGACCCAAATTGTATTGGGAGTAACATTTCTAAGCGCATTTAACTGAGAATTAGCTTTGTAATGAATCAAAATAGAAATCCAAAAACAACTTTTCCATAATACGCTTTATTTGCTTCAGTTTTCCACCCTCTTATTTTTATGATTTCTATGCAATCAAGCACAATAGAACAAAGACAAAAAAAAAAGTGCCATGGCATTGAAATGTGATGCTTGTGTTGTGGATTCGTTGGTGATTGAAGAGTAAGAGGTCCACATGTTAACATGTGAATAGCCGTAGAATTAAAGGCGACACCTTCCCTTCTCCTGTATTTTACTTGCACTACAGCGACATGTAACTTCACAGAAGACATAAACAGCTTTGTAATGATGCACAAACCATCGATTGCTGTAGAAAAGCATTAAAATGACATAACAGTTTGTATTTATTAAAAAAAAACAATAAAAAAGTGTAACAGATTCCCTTTTTTGTGTCCTTCTTCCTCCTACCTACCTTTATCTTGAAAATAAATGGTTATAAAATGAAAGTAAATGTTTCAAAGAAGCAAGATTACGTTTCATAGGCATTAAAGCTACACAAATAAATTAAATAACTTACATGCTTTTCTACTTTTCAAACATTTACCCTGTTTACATTGCAAACGTTGTGCATAATGCGTCGCTGGGAGGTGAAAACGCTCCACCAAGTGAGTGTGCGTGATCTCAGTTCATGACCTCCGGGTAACCGAAGTAACTCTGCAGCTCTGCGAAGATGTCGTTGGGGTTTTTGCAGCTGAGGTTGCAGAAGCACGCCTGGATCCACATCATCTTCCAGGTGAATCCAGACCCGTTGGGACACTCGAACTCGACGTCCACCGTCTTCGACTTGTACGGGATGCAGCAGCGCTCGTCGCTGCAGACGCCGCAGTACTTGGGCCTGTACTGCTTCTTGCTGGTGCAGCCGGAGATGGTGAGATTTGAGGGTCGATCTTCCCGGTAGATGTTTAAACACTTCTTTCCCGGCTGAGGAAAGAACCACGTCTTAGTGCTTAAGCTTTAAATAAGAGCATAGATGCAACTAAAAATGCAGATACCTTGAAATGTTTGGTGATGTCAACCTCACACGGACGCAGGTTGCAGAGACGAGACTCTTTAACCATCTCGCATCGCTCGTTGTTGTTTGAGACCCTCAGGGACAGGCCGCGACCGCAGGTCTTAGAACACGGACTCCAGGAAGTGGTCTGGGTGATGCAGTTGTTGTGCCAGCTCCTGGTCTGAGCTGAGAAAGCTGGAACGTAGACAGGAAGTAGAACTAGCTATGTAACAATACTGATATTTAAAGATCTGAGCCAAAAACTTTTTGCAAAATATTAGTGTTCTGCTTCTAAAGAACAAATACAATTCCAATCATTGCACTGTTTGGATAAAATAAATGGCTCTATCTGATTTCCTGTCAAATATTTACATTTTTTTCCACCTTTGCAGCTCTGAATTGGAAAAGAAAAACTTTCTCCCCACGTGCTGCATCTGTTTCCAATCTAAATTCTCAAACCACGTCTGTCTAGTGGTCTGAATCTAATTTGTCTTCTTATGCAACACAACAAAATCTTCATCTGCCGTCTTGCCTCAGCGGCTTCGCCTCAGTCAACGACTGGAAAACTGGAGGCGAACCAAAAACTAGTGCGAGGGCTTCCACAGGAAAGGCTTGGACTCGCTCACATCTCATGATTGTGTTGGATTAAAAACGGTATTCTGCTCAGCGACAGCCAAACTCAAACAAAGCTGCTTCTGTTTCCCTTCTTCAGTCCAACCTGCAGGAAAACTAAAGATAAAGTAGCTCGTATCTATCTTGGGAATTATTTGGGTTTTTGTAGTTTCATTTGATTAAAGCTATAGTGCGTAACTTTTACATGTCCGTGAATGTCCGTTTCAGCCAAGCCACTATTAGAGGAGATGACACAATGCAGATTAAGCCGATCGGCTCCTCAAACATCTCACGGTATTTTTCAATATATATTATTTTTACTTTGCGTGTCGACCGGCGACATTCCCGCGCTGGCGCACAGGAAATTACGTCTTTTACATCACAACAAGAAGGGAGTGGGAGGACGAGCGGAGAGTCTCGTAGCAGGAGATCATTCACTAACCTGTCAGTTACAAATTAGCAGGCACCTTGTCTCCCGTTTGTAATAAGCTATTTGCGTTTCTGCGGAAAATAAATAAAAAATACAATAATAACCTCTTCCGAAGAGTCCATCTTTTTTCAACAGCTGTCCTTATTCAAACAGAATAAAAATGTTGTCGGCAGAGGGATAGCGGTTGGGGGAAGGGGGGTGGGGGTGGCGACAGGTGGGCGTACGTCATATAGAAGCGCCAGCTTCATTGTTGTAATAACGCAAAATTCCACTAGGGGGCGACAGAAATTACGCACTATAGCTTTAATATGCCGCTTTTCCACCGACAGAACACGGTGCGGCTCGGTTCACTTTAGCCCCCTGCGGACCCTTTTCCACCGCCTTTCTCGGGTCTTAACCGCGTCATTCCGCGCTAACCCGGCCTCTTTTTTCAGACCACCTCCTCGGTGGTCCGAAGCGGCCCAAAGCGGGCCCACACGCCCACCTGTCTACTGATTGGTCCAGTAAACTGCTACCAGTGACACGACTACCTACGTAGTGGTAGCCCCTGATTGGCCCGGCTGTGTGTGGTGTTCATGTGGTGTGATTCAGAAGCGCTCCCGCAAAAGACTTTAAAAAAAACTCCTAGCAACCGTACAAATATTTTATTTTAAAATACAATTGACTTTGGACAATGGCGACTTCCTCCACAAGAACCAAAAATCCAACCAACCAAAATGAACCACAGACAGAGTGCAAAGTACAAAAACACACGTATATCCGCCATTGTTGTTGTTGTTTCACGCACTGTCACGTCGCGGACAAAGACTTTTGCGCGCCACTTTTCATAGCCAGATGGGCACGCCCATATCCCCACTTACGTCCGCTTTATGTTTCCACCACCTCAAGCAAGTTGATCCGCGCTATACTGTACCGCTCTCAAGCGCGCCGTGCCGATTTGTCGGTGGAAAAGTGGCAATATTCTTCTTGTTTCAGTCTGAATTTCTTCATGGTTTTTCTGTAAGATGAGACACAGGTTTGCAGTTGCCATGGTGACCTTAAAAAACCACTGGCAGCAGCTTTAAAGAGGCCCTTCCATTAAAAACGGTTATTCTGAGGTTTCTGTTGAACATTTTAGCTCCACAGGTGTTCTTACCTTCCTAGTGGGTGTGAAAACAGGTCAACAACTTCTCTTTCAGTTTTTATCTCTCAAACTACGCAGGTAGTAATAACACCCGAGTTCTCCCGAATTCGAACGGCCAGTATCTGTTTTGTCACAACTCCTTTGTTTGTTAGTATTCATCAGCTCCCGCAGTTGAAACCACGACTAGCATGCTGCTGGCTAAAAGCTGTTAGCATAACGTAGCAAACAGGAAGACACGACGTCTGACGTTACAACTTTGTTTGTTAGTATTCATCAGCTCCCGCAGTTGAAACCACGACTAGCATGCTGCTGGCTAAAAGCTATAGCATAAGACGCAGCAAACAGGAAGACACGACGTCTGATGTTACAACTTTGTTTGTTAGTATTCATCAGCTCCCGCAGTTGAAACCACGACTAGCATGCTGCTGGCTAAAAGCTGTAGCATAAGACGCAGCAAACAGGAAGATACGACGTCTGATGTTGCCATGTGCTGTGGGGCAGGAAACAGTATTCTTTGCTCTCATAGGCTAGTTTGTTAGCCAATCAGAGTCCAGCAAATTTAAACAATGAATATGAACGAGCTGCTGATGAAGCCTGACGGAAGGAGCCGGAACCATCCGAATTTTAATACAGACAGATTGAAAGGTCTGTTAATCAGTGTTTCCTAACGTTTTTCTAGATATAAAATGTTTCATATTACTGGTTAATACTTAAGAAATAACCACAAAGTCCTGAAATGTGTATGAAACGACCTCTTTAACCTTTTTTTTTTAAATCTTAGTTTAGTTTAAATTTTTTCCACATGCAGCAATGACTGAATGTTAGTGTAGTTTGTGCATCTGAAGCGTCCTACCCTCCACTGCGTGCCGTGGCGCCGTCTTGCGGCCTCTCTTGGGCTCGTCGCAGATCCACTGCTCGCAGCACTGTCCCCGGACTTTAACCCGACGTGGGCTTTGGCACCACACCCTGGGAGGCTGGGACTCCGTGCACAGACCCACACACCCGATGGCCCCATTCACGCACAGACACTGGTATTTACAGTTGGGCGTGAAGCTCTGACCGTTGCGGTAGATCACGCCGTCGTACTCGCAGCCCGTTCCCACCATATCTGGAGACGAACGACAACGTTTTATAAAGGACACACAGGACAAACAGAAAGTATCAGAAGACTCGGGTACGTGTTTGTTACTGTCATTTTAGTTTTATAAATAATTGAACTCCACCAGCTTCTACTTGCTGACTCGGTAAAACGTCTGGAGAAACCAACCAATCTGGGATGAGACTTAATTAACAACATCCTTAATTGATTTTAAGCTTTTGACTCCTCCCCATACCCCCGAAACAATGTAGCACAAGTTAATCCCTCTGCTTAATGTGTTAAAATGCATCACAGCTTATATCTGAGTAAAGAATCCGAATCAGGTTTATTTGTTCAAGTCTGTTACACGTGGTTTATTTTTCCACTTGTACTTGCAGAAATATAGACAGAACACACACTCACTGGCCACTTTATTAGGCACACCTGTCCGATTGCTCGTTAATGCCAATTTCTAATCAGTCAATCACATGGCGGAAACTCAATGCATTTAGGCATGTAGACATGGTCAAGACGATCTGCTGCAGTTCAAACCAGCATCAGAATGTGGAAGAAAGGTGATTTAAGTGACTTTGAACGTGACATGGTTGTTGGTCCAAGTATTTCAGAAACTGCAGATCTACTGGGATTTTCACCCACAACCATCTTTAAGGTTTACAGAGAATGATCCAAAAAAAAGTTAAATATCCCGTGAGTTCTGTGGGTGAAAATGTCTTGTTGATGCCAGAGGTCAGAGGAGAATGACCAGACTGGTTCCAGCTGATAGAAAGACAACAGTAACTAATAACCACTCGTTACAACCAAGGTAGGCAGAAGAGCATCTCTGAACGCACAACATGTTGAACCTTAACACAGCCTACCTGAGTATTTCTGACCATGTCCATCCCTTTATGACTACAGTGTACCATCTTCTGATTACTACTTCCAGCAGGATAACGTCATAAAGCTGGAATCATCTCAGACTGGTTTCTTGAACATGACAATGAGTTCACTGTACTCAAACATCCTCCAGGTGTGCCTTAGATAGAAAATGTTTTATTATTAATTGGTTGATTTTTCTGTGAAGTGCCTTGAAATGACTTTGTCATGAACTGGCGCTTTATAAATAAATAAACTTAAACTTAAATAAACTCCACAGTCACCAGATCTCAATCCAATAGAGCATCTTTGGGATGTGATGGAACGGGAGATTCGCATCATGGATGTGCAGCCGACAAATCTGCAGCAACTGTGTGATGCCATCATGTCAATATGGACCAAAACGTCTGAGGAATATTTCCAGTACCTTGTTGAATCCATGCCACGAAGGGTTAAAGCAGTTCTGAAGGTAAAAGGAGGTCCAACCTGGTACTAGCAAGGTGTACCTAATAAAGTGGCCAGTGAGTGTGTATCAGCAGCATTTGTCCACAATGAAAGTATTGATGATGGTTTAAAGTCAGGTCCTAGAGATAAATATAAATATTTATATGAAAGAATAAATGATATTT
This sequence comes from Pachypanchax playfairii, assembly GCA_006937955.1. Lineage (NCBI taxonomy): Eukaryota > Metazoa > Chordata > Actinopteri > Cyprinodontiformes > Aplocheilidae > Pachypanchax > Pachypanchax playfairii. The sequence goes on along the minus strand of SSNP01000121.1, from coordinate 751,022 downwards.
GTTCAACGTGACGGACTGCGGGAAAAAACTGTTTTGTGTCTTGTAGTTTTGGAGTTCAGTGATCTGTAGCGCCGTCCTGACGATGGGGGGGAGGGGGGGGGGAGGAGGGGGGAGGTCAGATAAACGTCCAAATGGTTCTTCATTGTGAAATGTTGAAATCCTTCACTACAAACTTTACACCACGTCCTCTGATTTTGGGGGTTTATAGTCAGAAATATTGAACTCTCAGTTAGAGAATAATCAAATACTGTATCTTTTCACGACATGGCAGGATATTCCATCTTATTTTGAGAAAGTTGTATAAACACAAATGTTTGTTTGTTTGTTTGTTTATTTCAGCGGGTGACACTTACATGCACACACTCCTTTTTCGTACCTCGGCTTGTCCGAGCTGTAGTCACAGTACAGTCCCTTGTGATAGTCACACACGTCGGCCTCGTTGCACACCTCCCCTACCTGACGGGCGCAAGCCCTACAGCAGTCACAGCCATCCATGAGGAGGCTCACCCCTGGGGGACACTTGGGGGGGACCTCTGGGCACTCGCAGGGCCACTTGCAGTACCTTGTGATGTTGTACGGATCTACGGTTGGAGAGGTGACGGAAGGTGGCATGGCAGTGGAATTCAGGGAGGAGGCCTGTGCACAAAATACACAGCTGAAATCTTCATAATTTAACTGTCATGGGCAGTTTTTATATCTACAGTTCACTGAAATTCACATTTAAACTATTTGGTTCTGAATATTTTCTTAATCCATGTAATTTATTTTGTGTTGGAGGGTTTGTAATATGAAAAAAATGGCGTTAGACTTTAACTTAAAGATTTAATAAGTCAAATCTCTTATTGCATAAAGGATTTTTGACTCATTGTGATGACCAATACTTTAATTAACCCATAATCCTCACTTCCTTTGTATCCAGTCCTCTTTGGTAACATTGTCACAAGTAATTGATCTGAGAATTCTGAAAATCCCTAATGCAGATTCACAGCCTACACAGACGTTAATATTCTGGTCACGCTGTGCAATGAATCAAATAAAGGCTATAAAACAGAAATAAAACACCCAGCTGAGATAATCCTATTAAATTAATGTCGGGCTCTGGTTTTATATGCACTTTAGGAGTGATGAAATTGGACTGAACGGTTGCTAAATCCTGCCAATGAATCTTAATTTTTGTTTCTCCTTTGTGTTTTTATTTTTACAAACTGCAGCGTGTTGCCAAGATCAGACTCAGAAGAGATTTGCAGCTCCCTAAAGCAGATGTTTTCACTGAAACGGGTCACTAAACACCCATTAACAGCCAGAGTGTCAGAGGTTAGTTATGGAATCTTTGTATTTTGGACTGGAGATGCACCAAATTGTGCAAATTGAGTCTGAAACATTCTTGTTTTGAGAACAAGCACACATGAAAAGTCTCCCGTGTAACATTTAGAATGCTCCCAGTTCACAGTTTGACACACGTGATCAAAGCATCATTTTAACAGTGAGGTTTCACCAATAAAAGGACAAAGATGTTTAATACAGAATTAATTGAAACTGAACTAGCGATTGATTGAGAAAACCAATCGTTGTAACTACACCACAACTTTGATCTGCTTTTTAAAACTTGATCTCAGCCCGTCAGTGGAATTACTTTCATATTAATAAATACTCTGTGTCATGTTGAAACAAATGACTTTTAATCACAGCTGTGCCACCAAGACAATCCTCGGAAGAGTTTAGCCATTCGCCTAATTCACAGAAGATACAAGACAGAACTATTACCCTGGCAACTGATCACAAGTTACCTCTAAGACACTGGGTTTAATGTGATCACAATCGCTGAATCCTAATTACTTTCTATTATTTAATTTATGGAATAAAATATATATTTTATTTAAGAAATTGATTAATTCCTAACAAAGCAGAGCAATTTACAAAACGTGGAGCACAAAGAAGCTGATTAACATACAAATTCAAAGTATTTATATGAAAAATTATAATACGCAGATTTAGAAAACCATTTAATTAATTTTGTTGCTTAGTATCTTTATTTTAATTTTTTATAATAATCCTCAGAAAGTCTTTCCATAAGCCAGTCACGCTGATGAGGCTTCCTGAGAAACGTTTCGTTTCTCCAAACAACCACTAGATGGCAGTAAAATCCAACAATGAGACGAGATGACGCTCGCGGTTCGTTGGAGGTTTTAATTGGGATGCGATGGAAGACAATAAATCATCTTTCTTTAGAAACATTAGAGAGATTGTTAGGTAGACAGATGTGGTGAAAACTGGTGGGAAAGCCTGTAAACATGGAACGATAATCAGTCGGAAGGTTGCAGCTTCATAAACAGACGATCTGACGTCTGTATTGCAAATAGTATTAATGTGTAAACTTTATTATTATTATTTAAGGGATAAAAGTGGGAAAAAATGGCGTTTTAATATAAAAGAGGGATGAATCCTTCACCTACCTGTAGAATCCCAGCTGCTGTCAGAATCGACAACAGGAGCCAACTCATCCCTCGTGAGGAGCCGCACGTGCATTAAATCCAGAATCGTTTCCGCTCTGTTTAATCGTGCAGCCTGCAGCCCGCAGGTGTGCTACATCTTCTTCACCCCCTCATCTGTCATCTCCGCGCTGCGCTCTCCGTCTGATCCCGAACCTGCTGCTGCTGACAGCCTGTCCGTGGACCGGGCTGACGTCAAGTCTGCAAGGGACGAACCCAGTCAGCAGCATTCTTTGTAAAGTTTCCTCTCTTCTCCCTCAGCTCCACTCTGACCCGAGCCTCCTCCTCTATCCTCCTCCTCCTCCTCCTGCTCCGGTGGTTTGGGCGTTTCTGCAAGACAGATCTCTGGACTCTCTCTGCAACTTCTGCAGCTTTGCCTAATTAGAGATTAAAGAGTAGATCCAACCACTTTCAGTCTTTTAACAGAACACACATGTTGCCACACGTCCCTCGTCCCTGGTCACATTATAATGTGCAGCTAATAGGAAACAGACTCCATCCCTTGCATATTAAATGATAAAAAAGATGTTAGCAACATGTTTTATTGTTATCAATAAGAGTGTCAGTGTTCAGTCACGGCCAAAAGTTTTGATTATGACATAAAGTTTGTTTACAGTTTGCTGCTTCAGTTTTTAGTAATCTGCATAAACTCAAAATGTTATGGTTCTTTTATTGCAATTGAGAACTTGTGGTCAATCCTCAAGAGGCAGGTGGAGAAACAAAAACCTGCTAATTCAGACACACTCCAAGTATTAATTATGAAAGAATGAGTTGCATCAGTCAGGATTTGATGCAGAAGTTGATTGACAGGGTGAACTGCAGAGGTCTTAAATAAGAAGGTTCAGCAACAATACCACTTTTTTCAAACTGATACAATACTGATACTTGGATCTGAGTACTTGCCGAGTACCCACTGATACTTCTTCCACACAAAAAATACAATGAATTGGAAAACAGGTTTTATTTTCTTCTCTGCTTGTTACAACGAATGGTGATGAAAAACAAAATATTAATAAAAATGACCATAAAATTATAATTTCAAGTGAAAAATAAACATTTTCTGTGAAATTATTGAGTTTCCACATTTTAAGTATTGGTTCATGGTATCGGTTAACTAACTGATACCAATACGAGTACATTAGAATGATATTAGCCTCGATATCTGATACCAGTATCGGTATCGGTGCATCCCTAATTGCAAATATTGACTCTTTAAATGAACATGATATAAATGTAGATAAAAGCCTCTAAAACTTATGAAGTGCTTGTAAATAAACTTTAATAGAGAAACAACTAAAACAAAGCTATGAAACATTGAAGCAACAAACTATGTTAAAACCAACATTTGACCTCAACTGCTTAAACATTGAAGGAACCTTATATGTTACACCTTAGAGGGATAATATAATGCAATCTGCTCTAGACTGTCCAAAATAATTGCAAATTTCAGTTTATTATACTTGATATTTATATTTTTTATTATAGGACAAACAGTTTTCTCTCAAATCCCTACAAAGTGAGAACCCTCAAAGTACCTTTATGTCCGAAATCTTTACATTTTCTTCAAAACAGGAAGCAAAGAATCTTTTCAACTTTTCACATCGATATAATCTCCTACGTAAAAAACATTAAAACTTTCTCTGCTTCACGGTTAAACATTTATATGACATGAGTTTTTACACAGAATCTGATTGAGGCTCAGATTCTTTTGATGATAAGCTTGTGTTCCTGTGTCTAAAGGTGTGCAGTTACCATGGAGACCATAATGAGCCACTGGCACCAACATAAACATTTCTCTTAATCTTGTTTCTTTTTATATAGTTTGTATAAATCAATTTGGGTTTTTATAGGAAAAAGTAGATGCCTGTTGAAATCCCAGACATCAGCTCTAACGTCTAGTGTGTTGAACTCGACTGCAGCAGTAATCCACTCGATCAGGACAGACAAGTCCAAAATCCAAACTCAGTGTTGATAATCAGGCACGAGTCAGTTGGTAAGAAAGCTCTTGACAGACATGTCATGAGACAAGGAGTAGAACAAGGTGTTTAATCCAGAAATCGGAAGTTCTGAACAAATCCAGAGAGGAGCAGGAAGAGGCGGAGTCAGATAACAGCTCACAGTTAAAAAAAAAACCCATAATAGACAAACAAGAACCATGACGATGACTCTGACTAGGTGGGAAACATGAAGCATGAACAGACAACAAACTGGCACTGGTCTGGTGGGAATGCACAGGGTGAAAGCAGGTGCCAGGTATCACATGACCGGGGCTGTGACAGGTGAAGCCTGATGGTGTGGAGACACGGAGCAGGAGTGAGTGAGGAATGGTGACCTGAATGTGGCAGTGACACAAAAAAAACACACACAAAACGGATCAACCGAGTCTAAATAAATTCTACTGGGATAAAGTCAAAGCAGAAACCAAAAGTTAGATGAAAGGAGACTTTTTTGTCATGGAAAACTCATGAGAGGGAAGTTCAACAACATCAGAGTCTATTAATAGAACTGAAGGTTTAAGTGCACCTTAATAAAATAATAACAAAGATACCAGCTGATGGTTTAAATCTCAGAACATTCAGATTCTCTCACTGTTTTTTCAGAGTTTTCTTGCAGAATAAACAGTAAGTCGTGGTTATTTTCCAATGAAACCAATAAAGAGCTGCTGATGTGTCATTATGTGTTACGTAACCGCACACATTACAAGTAGCCCGCCTCCTGCCTGCTGTATGTATATCAGGGCTGCATAGAACTGAGTCTGGCTCCCAGATGTACACTTTAAATCAATGATGTCATCACAGTCTGCTACTGCTTCCTTTTCCTTCCATTTTCCTGATTATTCAAGTCTTTCTGTTTGACATAATGCATGAAAATTCCACTTGGAAAATAAAACTGGTCGCCTGATGAAAAAACATCATCCAGAGTAACCGAAACCCTCTGAGAATTCCGTCCTCCCGGAGGCGACACAAAGCTGAGAAGGAGTGATGGATGTGAAAAGGAGCAAATGCCCCGATTCTGAACCCCGATTATTTACAGGCAGCCCTCTAATCCCTGTCAGAGAGCTGTCAGCTGATCTGAGCAGCGTTTCCGTGTCTGCTCTGACCGCCATGACCCTAACCCTTCACAGCACAACGTGCACACGTTCACTGTCACTTTCCGTCTCTCTGGCTCAGTCTCGTGCACTCGCTTCACTGCTTTTTTTGAGCATCTTTAATGTTGCTGGATTTTTTTTCCTCCCTGTCTGCCTGAAGTTTATTGACACGTGTGTTAACTGTTCGTCCAATAAAACCAATTCAGCAACATCCAGGATTTAGTGTTGGTTCCTTTGAGAAGGAATTTCAGAGTTTTTGGAAACCACATAAACCAAAATCCTGTTTTTTGCTTCAATCTTTGCAATTCCAATAAAAACAAAACAGACTAAATCTGTGGTTAACTGAATAAATATGATAATTTTGTAAGTAATTAGTTTTTTTAATCCGTTTTTTTTCCCTTTGATGTTGTTTTTTTCACCTTGACTTTTCTTGTTAAAAGTCTTTATTTTTAGCTTTGGATGAAGGTGTGTGAAAAGTAAAAATATGTAGAAAACAAACGTTGAAACATGATTTTATCTTGAGTTTCTTTTTCAAAAATAAACTTATCACTTTTTCAGGAAGTTATTTATTATCAGCTTTCCTCTAGATGGTCTCAGACTGTCTCTCTCAGGCCCCCAGAGTCCTGCTGATCATTAAGCCTTTACAGAGAGAGTAAAAGGAAAAACTCTCACCTTCGTCTGCATCTGTTTTCCATTACTGCATCTGGGCTGATGCATTAGCTCTTTATAACCACTGAGTTTTACAGAAACATTTAATGTGCATTACAGAGTGAGATGTCACATTAAAAGCAGATCTTCTTCTGCAACTTCTGCTTTTATATGAAGTTCAATCTACTAAAGTTTAACAAAGATCCAACCAGATCATATTTTGAGCTATTTCAAAACGTTCTCAGTGGTCATTAAATTACGACTATGGCATTTTTACCCGAAATCACAAAACCTGTTCGTCTTCTATGAAATAGTTTCTCCATACTGGCAGTAGCTCATTAGAAATTCACTTCTGTGTGGGCGGAACCGTTGGTGCAGAGGATGCCACAAGAACATGTTAACAACACAAAAAAACATGATTTTCATTGGAGTGGGTCTCTAAAGAAGGAGGATCTTAGATGTTTGATTCGATCTTCAGTTTCTTGACTAAATTAGTAGAAATACATAAGTTGTATAAGTTGTATCAAAGTAAACAAAGTTTATTTTGTGGTTCTTTAAAGAGGCCATTTCACACATAGTTCATGACTTTGTGGTTATTTCTTAAGTATTAAAGGTGGGATATGGAACATGAACAACAACAACACTGATTCTGATAAAAGCAGCTCCTACCTGTTTGTAGCTCAGTCATCGATTCAGTACGTGGCAAAGAGCTCAAGCCGGTCTCTTCTCGAGCAAATCAAAACTTCCTGCAGTGCCCTCCTAAGATCTTCTGTTCTCCTCACACCATCCTGCACGCCTCACTTATCCAAGCAGGAAACAAAATCCTCTGTGGTGTGTCCTCCCGTTGAACCCCGCAGTGAGTTCCTCTCACTTCAGCCACCTGCAGCTCCGTGTTAGCATGACATACTAATAAAAACGTTTCCACACAGAACCTGCTTCTCACATGTTGGGAAACCCTCTGGCAAGTAAATAAGGTATATAATCACCACATGTCCCCGGTGCTTCCAGCTGCTTGACCTGCAGACTCCACAGTACCAGACTCACTGTGCTGGATTATTTACGGTATTAGGCAACCCAAAATGGTGCCCGCTGCTCTGCCAGCTATTGGCTGGTAGATGTAAACAAAATGCCAACGTTGTGCCCGTCAAAATTAATATTTTACTTCAAATATAATTTTTAAAGGATTTTCATTCCACACCCCTCTAAACACTCCGTGGAGGCATTATTTTATTACAAATATTGCTTTTTATGAAAATATTCCATATTCCACCTTTAACCTGTAATATGAAACATTTTATATCTAAAAAACATTAGGAAACACTGATTAACAGACCTTTAAGGCAGCAGCTCATTAATATTCAATAATTCAATATTTGAATTTACTGGACTCAGATTGGCTAACAAACTAGCCTATGAGAGCAAGGTATACTGTTTCCTGCCCCGCTGCACATGGCAACAGCACACGTAGTCTCTTCCAGTTTGATACGTCTTTATGCCAACAGCTTTTAGCAGCAGCATGCTAGGCGTGGTTTCAACTGCGGGAGCTGCCGAATACTAACGTGACAAAACAGAGACAGGCCGTTCGAACTCGGGAGAACGAAGGTTTTATCACCACCTGTGTAGTTTGAGAGATAAAAACTGAAAGAGAAGTTGTTGACCTGTTTTCACACCCACTATGAAGGTAAGAACACCTGTGGAGCTAAAATATTCAACAGAAACCTCAGAAAAACAGTTTTGAATGGAACGGCCTCTTTAAAACAGGTTTATTTTCTCCTGATATGAAACATGTAACACAAAAAGTATGTTTCTACATTTCAGTGGTACTATGTCTTCTGTTTGATTTGTAACTTGAAAACCTGGAACATGCAACATGTGCATGCAGCTGGGATCAACCCAGAGGTCAACAGGGATCATCTGTGCATTGTGAACACACCACAGGGCGCCTCACTGACCTATAAGACAGCTAGGCTAAAACAAAGTGCAGTATCTCGCCTGTGAGAGAAGAAAGCGTAAAAAAAAGGGACTGATTACACAAACTGACCATCTGTGACTCAAGTCTTGCAAAGCTGGTCAAAAAAAATCCCCTCATTAAAATCTGCTCAGCTGACAGAGAAGCCTTAAAGTCAAAGTGTGTTTTGGAAATCTTAAAGTTTCAAGCTTATAATCCCTCGTAGGGAGCAGGAGTTTGAAACACCTTGAGGCGACTGAAAACTGCTGAGGTGATGCAAAAAAAAAAAGATCCTTTACATAGAGGGCGGGAACATTTTCTGTAAGAACTCGCTGCTTTGCAGCCATCAGCTTTATTTAGACTGTAAACAATTTTAAACTGCATGATTTCTTTTCTACAAGCTGAAGCACAAAAATCTCAACAAACCAGTGAAGAAAATTAAAAGTTCATCTGTGGATTTTGTAGTTTAATATTTTGCTATTTCTGACAGATCAGGACTGCTTTGTTTAATTTACTTTAAATATAGAACTGAAAATCCCACACAGCGGTCACAGTGGACAGCTGCTCAAAATCCTGATTTCTTCCACATGTTTAAGTGTATAGAGAGTGTCCTTCCACAGACTGACACCCACTGGCAGCATGAGGATTCATACAATATTATAAAAGGATATAATAATCTACATGCTTGTCAAACAGGTCAAAACATATCACGTCAACCTGAGTAGACGTATGAATACTGAATGAAGAAGTTAAAATATAAAAAATGAATTTCAAATTAATTGCAGTTGTATTTTAAGACCTAAAGTTAAATAAGATAAATTTAAATAAGAATTTCAGAAATAATGTATGACAGAGTTAAACCGGCCCAACCTGGAGGCTCTGAGCCACATGGGTCTTGCTTGAATTATATGAGTGGCTCGGGTGTGTTTAAGTCTGTGAGCTGGCTGTGTTCAGACTGGTCCAGTAATTATACTGTCTATATATATATTTTTGTGTGTATTTGTGTGCAACAAGAACTCAGAGTGAAAGTCAAAACAAACATGAAAACCTTAAGTGTTTTTCTTTCTGCCAAGAAGTGTTTGGTGGAAGATTGTAATCTTTATTTTCTCTTCAGTTTCCTGCTAGTCACAGCACCACCAAGACTATTAGTAACGCATGTGATCTTAAAGGTGCAATATGTAAGAATTAGACCATCAAATAATTCATGTAGAAAAACAGTAGCGTCCGCTCTCAGCCACTCACCCCCTCCCCTTCCTGATTTTTCTGCTGGGTTGCCAGTTCCAATGTCGATCCTCATTTTGTTTCTTTTGTATTTGTTCAGTTTTGGGGGAAGGATGTGGTGGTTTCTTAAGGTTTAATAACAGTTACCTCAGGGCTTCTTCTTTCACTCTTTGCTGCTGGTCGTTGTTGAATTGCAGATGCTTGCATTGAAGACTTGGTAACCTTGCAGGCACACACGTGATTGGCTATGGAACCAGGAAGTCTGGACGTGGAATAGTTAGTTTAAACAAGGATTTGTTTTTAAATGACAAAAACTGGTGAACATCCATCTGGCTGAGATTGAGATCTGTTACAATGTAACTTTATTCTCAACATCAGTCGGGCATTAGACTGTTGTGTAATTATTTCATTGTAAAATTCTTACATACCACACCTTTAATTATTCACACATAATTTACAATTTTACATTTGATGGTTTTGTGCTGAACCTTTTGCATTAGTTTTAAACAGTTAATTAGTTCTAAAATTTTGTGTGAAAACTTGTTTGGATTTTTGCCACTTGTTATGATGCGTAACCATAGCAATGAGGGATAGCAATTAGGGACTAGTTTTTAAAAAACAGCAGCTAATGGACATTTCTAAGGCTCCAATCAAACTAAAATTGACACCTCAAATCCCAGATGAGTTAAAAAGTTCAAGAAAATGTGGATGTAGAGCAGGAGCAAAGTGAAGAGATGAAGTTTAACCCTCTTCCATCAGCCATACTGATGAATGTGAGATCTAGGGTTGCCAACTCCCTGAAAAATAAATAAGGGACACCTCGCTGGAGGGGCCGGCCAACCCGATTACCATCACCCTTCCTGGCTTGGTGAATTTTTTTAGCTCTTTTTTGTGTATGAAATTATTTTTTTAACGATCTGACTTGAACCTGATTTAAGTAGAAGCATATTTTTTGTGAACACATAAAAAACAAATTATTATTTAGCAATTTATGTTTTTGTGCAAAAATAATAAAATTACCATAATAAAATTAGTACATTTCTTAACAGAAAACTGTCCTGCCTACCTAAAATTGTATAAATACATAAAGAACAATAGAAAGCAGAACGTTCCTGTAATAGAGCAAATTTAGTGTAATAAGTTCAGAGTCTATGGAAAAGCTATAAACATAAAATATGTGTAACTCAAAGTCCATGTCTGTAGGCTACAGTTGAAGTAAAAAATAAAAATAAAAAGTTTAATGCTACATATTGTGGAGACATTCTATTTTTTCCATTTGTATTTCTTTTGAGCTCTTGCTGCAGTAAAGAGCACTTCTTGAGGAGTGAAAGCATTTGCTGGTTGAAGGTGCACTATCATCCGAGACCTGTAAAGCAGTGTCGGAGTCTGTCTCACTGTCACTCATGCTGCTTTGTAATGGTCGTCTGTTGTCTTCTTATCTTATCTTCTTCGCAAGCAACCGCACCTCGACCAATAAGATCAGTGGGATTCTGTATTGTCATATTCATGTGTACATGCTGTCAGCTCATTGGTCACTGAGCAGGAGAGGGATTGGGAATATGTTTACCTTACATTTTCATTGACATTTTACAGACTAATTTTGATTCTCACGGTAACACGGGACAAAGTGCGTCACTTTTCAGCTCAATACGGGATGCGTACTTTTATCTCTAAATACGGGACGATTCCGTTTTTCAAAGGGACAGTTAGCAACCTTAGTGAGATCTCTTGCAAACAAGATCGATGAACTTGAAACACTATTAAAGACTCAGTCAGAGTATCAGAGATGCAGTATCATGTGTTTCACTGAGACGTGGCTGAAGGAGTAGATCCTGGACTCCAGTGTGTCTCTGCCTGCCAAATGAGACGACAGAGAGTTGAAGAGGATTGACTGTTCAAAGGATAATGCTTCAAAAAATGAATCATGGGAAACCCTCATCATCCTCATCACAACACAGTAACTCAACAACAGAGTGTTTTCAGTCAAAGGCTTCTTCAGGAGATCCTTCCTGTTCACAGCTAGAACCTTCTAATGACTCTGAAGAAGAGCTGACATTTTTTTTTCTTAAATTTTTAATTTTGTGAACACTAAAAGTTGTAATTAGTTTCTGATGATTGTGTGCGGGTCAGTGGGCAGGACTTTAAGCACCATGTCTGTTGTTTGCAGGTTCCTGCTTCTATAAACAGGATCACATGACTCACTTTTCTACAACAGAAATAGATGGAGACGTGTTGTATATCTTTATACACAGTCTATGTGGCTGACTGTGATTCTTTCAGCTCCACTTCTACATCTGCATTTCACTTCCAGCTTAAGGCTACATTTTATGTTTCTGATTAAATCAACCAAAAAGCCGTTTGATGATAGAAGAAGATAAATAACACCGAACTGGAGGGGAATTCAGCAGGTCTCTTCATGTATAGGACCTTACCTGTGCCATTTAAAGTCATCTATTTAAACTTTTGACAGATTAGTGGAGATGCTGTCATGTTTTACATCGTTAAGGCTTGTTGTATATTATGTGCCAGATGAAAACATGCCCAAATTAAGGACGTGCTTTTCTTTAACTTACTGTTCTCTAAAGAACATCAGGGTGATATTTGTTTAGGTTTAAAACACTTTACCAACATTCACTGAGTCCAAATCCTGCAAAAATGACATTAATTTGGATTTCACATCCAACTGGCTTTGTGTAAAAATGTCCTAAAATGTTCTTTGTTTACAAATTCATTCTCGCATTTCCAGTCAGGTGCAAAGAACTGAACAGAAATTTGTAGAAGATTAACGTGATTTATGGGTTTTTATTATTGTTCTTTCCATGCAGACAGTTTCTACTGTGTGGCTCAGATGAAATATATTAAAATCTATCTTAAAAGAATAAAAAAATCTTTCAACACTTTGACTTCACCATTTCCAATCTATCCTCACAGTTAGTCAGAACTGACTGAAATTTGTTTAGCCTTTAATATCTTTTATCATTTAAAGAGCAACTCACCCCCAAAACTGTTTTTTTCTGCTTATAAATTGTATTAGTGGGTCTTTGCTAATGTAATATTTCATTTTCTGGGCATTTTTTGACATTTTCATGTAAACTTGCTAAATTCTACACTTTTTGGTCTAAAAACGTCTTAGTGCTGCCCTCTTAGGGTTGAAAGATGGTTATTGCATTTGATATTTCTGATTGGCTGAAAGTGGTACATGTCCACATCAGCGCTCATGTCTATGTCACCAGCATCGTCTCTAAGACACGCCTCCTGGAGTAGAAAACCATCTCTCAGACAGACACACTATATCCCCCGACCGCCTGTTGTCTCCAGCTTCTCAGAGCTGCAGGGATTTAGAACAACTAGCTGAAAACTACGATAAAGAGAATAACTAATATCAGTAAAAGTATAATGAAATCGGGGCAAAGACGTCCCTGCAGTGGTTGTGATCGTGTGGATGTGATTTATAGGCGTTATATTCTCATCAAGCTCGGGTTACCTCTCTGCAACACGGCAGAATCACACTGGAGCTAATCTAAACACAGAGAAGTGCTACACATCAATCACAGCCCAAGACCACCTCTTCCCCAGGGTCCTCAGTAACGCCTCTTTCAGCATTATTTGAAAAAGCAGTTAAGGCAGGAAGATAATTTAGATGGGGTGAGTTCCTCTTTAAAAGCTTCTCCTGCTTTGATTTAATTTGTTGACTGTGTTTTGAGTTACATTTTATTTTTAATAAAAACTGAAATAAAATTGGTCCATAAAAGTTTTTAATGCTTTTCTGCAGGTTTAGAATCAGAAAAAATGCAAAACACTGATTAAGTGAATCTTTTATAAAATTATTTTAAAAAGTAAACAAATTCTGCAGGTTTTTTTTTCAGTTTGTGGTTTAAAATCCCTGAATCAAACACAAACTCCCCTAAAGAAAGGTGCCTGTCATGTAGCTTCTTCTACACGTGCAGCTTTTTGTTCCATTTGTTTTCTTTGACAGGTGTGAGTTGACGTGCCGCTGAAGCCAAAGGATTAAAGATGCTTCGAGATCCCAACATCCCTCCAGATCGAGGCTTTAAACAAAAGCTGTCTTTTAGTATCTGTGTTCATGTCAACAAAAAGCAGTCGGGCGAAGCGGATTCATTTCAGCTCAGCATGACTTTTGGCTAAAACTTAAAGCAAACACTGGTTTGAGTTTCGTTCAGCTCTATGAAGACCTTGACTTGAACATTTATAAAAACACGTTGGGATGAAACTGCAAACGGCTGATCTGCTGAGGTTTGGGCGTGTTTTGTTGGATGAACCCAGCCCACTCTAGGAATGCTTTGTCCTTGTGGATTATAATACTGACTGACCTCTCTCTCTCCAAAGTGCTGTGACCTCAGGATATTTCACTTTTTTGAAGTTTTGTTGTTAGGAATGAGTTCCTTGTCCAGTTTATGGTAAAGATAGAACACATGATTTGGGTTTCCTGTCAAATCTCATAGAGTCGAAAGAGACGACAAACCTCACCAACAAGCCGATGAGTTGGTGTTTGTGAGTTAGAGGTGTGAGGATGGAAGAAGAAGCTGAAAATTACTGTTCTGTTAGTCTGAGGCACCAAAAACAGAAAATATGATGAAAACACAGCCTCAAATAACCTTCCACATTCCTGACTCAACCTCACTGTGTGATAAAATTAAAGACTGGCCTCAAAACCCCAAAAACATAAGAAACATGTTTGAAATTGGGCATGAAGGCAAGAAAAAGAATGAATCCTATTGGATCATATGTACATGTTTTAAATTTAAGTTCAAATGGGAAGATGCTTCATCTGACAGCATCACATGCTGCATTCACTTACAGTGGGAAACTCAGATTTCATAAACTCTGAATAAAGGAAAATTAAGAAATGTAATTTCCAACTTTATACATTGTACAATTTATGAATCTTAAAGAGGCCCTTCCATTAAAAACTGTTTTTCTGAGGTTTCTGTTGAATATTTTAGCTCCACAGGTGTTTTTACCTTCATAGTGGGTGTGAAAACAGGTCAACAACTTCTCTTTCAGTTTTTATAAAACAGCGATAACACCCGAGTTCTCCCGAGTCCGAACGGCCTGTATCTGTTTCGTTACAACTCCTTTGTTTGTCAGTATTCGGCAGCTCCTGCAGTTGAAACAACGCCTAGCATGCTGCTGGCTAAAAGCTGTTAGCATGAACACGTATCAAACAGCAAGACATGACGTCTGCTGCTGCCATGTGCAGCGGGTTAGGAAACAGTATACCTTGCGCTCATAAGCTAGTTGTTAGCCAATCCGAGTTCAGCAAATTCGAATAATGAATATGAACGAGCTGCTGATGAATGAGCCAAATTCTGATGCAGACAGATTGAAAAGTCTGTTAATAAGTGTATAAAATGTTTCATATAACAGGTTAATACTGAAGAAATAACCTCAAAGTCCTGAAATTTGTATGAAATGTCCTCTAAGAATTAACATGTAATATTAAACACTCGGGAGAACTCAGGTTTTATCACCACCTGCGTAGTTTGAGAGAAAAAACTGAAAGAGAAGTTGAAACCTCAGAAAAACCATTTTTAATGGAAGGGCTTCTTTAAGAAATAACCACAAAGTCCTATAATTTGTGTGATATGGCCTCTTTAACCCTATAATGACCCTTGTATCATATTTGCTACATAGTTTTGATCATTTCTAATATGGTTGCTCCCAGTAAATGATCCACTTGCCTTTTTTTCAGGTTAAATCATCATTATTATATGGATGAATGCATTATTATTACCTCATTTTTTATATTACAATTAAACCGTAAAGACGGCCAATGTAATAAATGTGATAAAAAAAATCTATTATAAATAACATGATACAGCAAAAAACGTTTGTGAATTTTGTTCTAAGGCTTCGTAAACATCCCAGTTCCAAATAATCAGAATTTTCTGGCTATTTTTTAATAAGTTTTAATAAGTTGGGTCTTACAGCCTATAAAAACCTTTTATGTTCTCTGGTTTTTTTGTCAGATTCTACTGCTTGTTTGTTGTTTTCCTGGTTCTTCTGAGCATCTTGTGACTTTCGCAGATTTTGTGCTGCTTTCTCATCAGCTTTTTGATTTACTTTGTAAGCATTTCAAGCAAATTTCTTTCTTCAGAGCATTTTCTGTGGCGGGTCCGAGGTTGTGGAACCTGCTACCGCTACAGATTCGACAAGCCTTGTCTCTGGCTGTCTTTAAGTCTCAACTTAAAACCTACTTGTTTGCCTTGGCTTTCCTCCCATCTTGAGCCTTTCTATCTTATTGTTCATATATGTTTAATGTTTCACATTCTTTTGTGGTGTTTTTATCTGTTTAACTTTGTTCAGCGCTTTGTATCAGCTGCCGCTGTTCTTAAAGCGCTATATAAATGAAGTTGACTTGACTTGACTTGTCTTAAGTGGGTTATAAAGTCGGTTTAGAAAGAAGAGAATCTGGAAACACTTAAGCTGAAATGTTACTATGTCATATTGAAGTGGACATTTCACGTCTTTAAAACAGTCTGACAAATGAACCAATTCAGCCTGAAAACTAGTGGTGAATCGTACATCTCTCTGCTAATCCAAATGATAACCTTTAGGGAACACGGGGATTAACAAAGTGACAGAGGATTTTAAAGTGCTGTATAAAACCTTCTCTTGGACTCTGATAGAAGATCCAGTTAGTTCTGGTGTGATACTTTGAACACTGACGTCACACTGGAATGTCGAGAATGAGAGAATCACATTACTCACATTCATTTGTGACAGTAGTGGAATGAAAATAACTTTTCACATAAAAAAACAATAAAAAGGTTTTTGTGCAGTGAGATCAGATGTTAAACTTTAAATACATATAATCTTGTTTGGTTAGCACAGTTAAAGTTTCCTTTTAGGATCCAGTTTTTCAATTGAAATTATAAGTTTTATATTGTTACTTGAAGTTTAGTCAAATTTGACCTTCTTTAATGTTGCAGACCTGCTAAACAGGCTGTCACATACAACATTAACCACCATCACACACACCAAAGCACTTGCAGACACATTGACGTCTCATGCTGGATGGGCGAGAGGTGTGGGTGGCCCCACCCCAACAGCCTCTGCTGCTGGTTCAACAGCGGCTGGGCGTGGCTGGGAGTTGCCTCTGAGTGCTCTGGGGGGGGGGGGGCTGCCAGCTGTCTCAGTGTGGATGTGGCTAGCGTCAATTTGGTGTAAGCCATGTGGGGGTCTGGCTGCTGTTGTGAGGCTGTGGGTCCCTAGCTGGCTGCTTGGGTTCTCAGATGGTTCAGACTGACTGTGGCTCAGGGGGTTGGTCTGAGGGTGGATGGGGGCTCCTACCCTTTTCTCCTTCCTGGCTCACCTCTCTGTGGGGCTCCATTATGTCACTACCTCATGCTTACCGCCATGCGGGGTGTTAGGGGGCCGCTGTGGGTCTGTGTCTAACGTGCTGGTGGTGGGGGTGGAAAGGCTGGACCCTCTGGTTCAGGCAGACCCCTAGTCATGGTGGGGTTGACCACTGGACACTGGAGTCACTGGGCCCTGGCCTGGCCCTGTACTGGGGGGCAGTGTGCAAGGTTTTGGGGCCCCTGAGCTTGGGTCCTATTGGGGAGCCTTCCTGCTGGTACTGTTTAGTGATATTTTTAGTCCATTTTTGTTGTCTCTACATTGCCCCCCCCCCCACCTCTTGTGCCTTAATGTTGTTTGTTAAATGTTTTTGTCTTTCTGCCTCTGAGACCAGATACACTTATATAACAGAAGGAGTAAAATAAACCTCTGCTGTTGTAGAGTAAATCTGTTCTGACATAATAAGACACCGGACCCACAATTCTGTCAGCCAAACAAATCAGGACAGACACAAAAAAAATAAAATAAACTATTGTTTCTATAATGTGCTCTTACTCTGATTTGTTTAACATTTGTCAAATACAAAACTTGAAATTACAAGTAGAAACTCAACAGGGACCCGTAAATGTTCACATTCATTCCGTATTTTGTAAGAACTGTGTCTCTCTTTAACATTGTGTCATTTCACTGCAAAGTTTTGCCAGAACAGGTTTGAATGAGCTCATATAACGTTTGTGTCGTTTCTCAGTCATCAAGATCATCATAAGTTAAATGCTGACTCGTAGCAACTGAGTTACTTTAGTTTTCACAGTTAGTTTTTTTTTTGTTTTTTTTTGTTCTTTTCTGTCAAACACGTATGAGGGAGGTTGATGTCTCCTTTCTGATTCTGGTAAGCAGACCACCTCGGACACACACAGCCACCCAGAGAAATTACTATAAATGTGAGAACTGGCATTAAATTTTTACAGCTTCACAGTGGATTGTTTCCTGGAACAGTAATGTTGTACCTGGACTGCCAACAAGAACTGAAAAAATAAAAAAAATCTGAAACCATCCAGTGGAAAAGTACATCTGATTCCCTTCTGTTATGCAACATGTGTCCACGTCACATTTTTACCTTCATGCAAGCAAAATAAACGTGTGGCACTTTTTGTTTTACAAAAAAAGTCTCAGGCAATAAAAACGACAACTGTAATCTGACCAGGACTGTGATTACGTTCCACGCAGCCATGCATCACTCATGACACTTTTCTAGTTAGCAAACATGCTTTCACTGCAGCCAACAGCTGGATTAACGTCTCTATCGGATCTGTCTCAGGGGCATTTCTGGGATTTAAAGAAGGAGTTTGAATGCATGTTTGAAGGTGGGCGGACACAACTTTCACAGGTGCATAATGAATATGTGCATCATAAAAATAGCTCCCCAAAGTGTAATGAGTGGGTACGAGTTGATGACGCTGGGATAAACACTGGACTGTTGCAGAGAGTGAAGTGAGGCTTCAGCTGCAGACTCTCATTATGGGCTTGACGGAGTTGACTGGCAGAGCAACAGATGGTTACCCAGATCTGGATGTGAAAGCTGGCATTATCTTTGATGTAAAGGTGGAGGGTGGGGCTGCCAGAACACACGGGGGAGAACGTTATCAATCAGCATGGGTGACTCCACAACGCTGTGCACGTGCACAAAGTTTTTTTAGTGATACAACAGCTGCAAAACTGCACTTTATATCCACCTTACTGACATGGAGAATTCAGCCAGTATCACCAAATGTGTCATATTCACTTAGAGCTTTATTTAAAAACCTGCTATACTGAATCTTGTATGTGTCTCCAGCTTGCGTCTTCCTCTTTCCCACTGGAAACTGGTGGCGACCAGTTGGAGAAACAAAATTGCAAGAAAACACGCAGTTGGAATCAGAAAGATTTAAAGGTCATACAGTGGGGCAAAGAAGTATTTAGTCAGCCACCAATTGTGTAAGTTCTCCCACTTAAAAAGATCAGAGAGGCCTGTAATTTTCATCATAGGTATACCTCAACTATGAGAGACAAAATGAGGAAAAAAAATCCAGAAAATCACATTGTCTGATTTTTAAAGAATTTATTTGCAAATTGTGGTGGAAAATAAGTATTTGGTCACCTACAAACAAGTAAGATTTCTGGCTTTCACAGACCTGTAACTTCTTTAAGAGGCTCCTCGGTCCTCCACTCGTTACCTGTATTAATGGCACCTGTGTGAACTCGTTATCAGTATAAAAGACACCTGTCCACAACCTCAAACAGTCACGCTCCAAACTCCACTATGGCCAAGACCAAAGAGCTGTCAAAGGACACCAGAAACAAAATTGTAGACCTTCACCAGGCTGGGAAGACTGAATCTGCAATAGGTAAGCAGCTTGGTGTGAAGAAATCAACTGTGGGAGCAATTATTAGAAAATGGAAGACATACAAGACCACTGATAATCTCCCTCGATCTGGGGCTCCACGCAAGATCTCACCCCGTGGGGTCAAAATGATCACAAGAACGGTGAGCAAAAATCCCAGAACCACACGGAGGGACCTAGTGAATGACCTGCAGAGAGCTGGGACCAAAGTAACAAAGGCTACCATCAGTAACACACTACGCCGCCAGGGACTCAAATCCTGCAGTGCCAGACGTGTCCCCCTGCTGAAGCCAGGACACGTCCAGGCCCGTCTGCGGTTTGCTAGAGAGCATTTGGATGATCCAGAAGAGGATTGGGAGAACATCATATGGTCAGATGAAACCAAAATAGAACTTTTTGGTAGAAACTCAACTTGTCGTGTTTGGAGGGGAAAGAATGCTGAGTTGGATCCAAAGAACACCATACCTACTGTAAAGCATGGGGGTGGAAACATCATGCTTTGGGGCTGTTTTTCTGCAAGGGGACCAGGACGACTGATCCGTGTAAAGGAAAGAATGAATGGGGCCATGTATCGTAAGATTTTGAGTGAAAACCTCCTTCCATCAGCAAGGGCATTGAAAATGAGACGTGGCTGGGTCTTTCAGCATGACAATGATCCCAAACACATCGCCCTGGCAACGAAGGAGTGGCTTCGTACGAAGCATTTCAAGGTCCTGGAGTGGCCTAGCCAGTCTCCAGATCTCAACCCCATAGAAAATCTCTGGAGGGAGTTGAAAGTCCGTGTGGCCCAGCGTCAGCCCCAAAACATCACTGCTCTAGAGGAGATCTGCATGGAGGAATGGGCCAAAATACCAGCAACAGTGTGTGAAAACCTTGTGAAGACTTACAGAAAACGTTTGACCTCTGTCATTGCCAACAAAGGCTATATAACAAAGTATTGAGATTAACTTTTGTTATTGACCAAATACTTATTTTCCACCATAATTTGCAAATAAATTCTTTAAAAATCAGACAATGTGATTTTCTGGATTTTTTTTCCTCATTTTGTCTCTCATAGTTGAGGTATACCTATGATGAAAATTACAGGCCTCTCTGATCTTTTTAAGTGGGAGAACTTACACAATTGGTGGCTGACTAAATACTTCTTTGCCCCACTGTATATCACGCAAAATCTACTTTTTGGAGCTTTTAACCATGTTGTGATGCTTTTTCCTTAAATAAAAAAATCCCAGAGTAACATTTCTCAGTAATCCTCCTGCATCCTGCGCTCTGAGCAGCTGCTCCACTCTCTCCTGGAAAACGACTGACTGTAACATGGTGATGTAACAGTGTTACACCAGGACCTGCCCGGCATGTCCGCGCTGCCCCTGCAGATTAAACACACACGTCCCAAGCTGGGAAGTTTGAAGCGAGACACTAAGCATCACCGTTTTTGTTGTATTTTACTTTCTAAAAATGTCACGCATCAAATACAAAGCTCTGCTTCTGGCCTACCAGACTCTAACACACACAGCTCCTACTTACCTTCACTCCTTCATCCAAACCTACATTCCCACACGTCAGCTACGCTCAGCCGCTGAAAGACACCTAGCGCTTCCACCACAACGTGGCATGAGATCATGTTCCAAACTCTTCTCCTCTGTTATCCCCCGATGGTGGAATGACCTACCAAACTCGGTCCGATCCTCAGAGTCGGCAGCTACTTTTAAGAGCAGACTTAAGACTCACCTCTTTAAAGAACACTTTCAGTCTTAATGTGGGATTGATTTATGATTTATGATAGCGATTTGGGAGTTTATCTCTCTAAAAAAAAAAAAAAAAAAAAAAAAAAAAAA